>QVRM01000383.1:305000-395000 GCA_003439945.1 Dermanyssus gallinae
CTGGCTTCGTCATACCATACACGAGCACGGTTCGGCTTTATGTTTGCAGTTGTTTTGTGTTCACATGCTGTGATCGTAACGGCTCTTTTCTGCTACTGTTTCTGCCACTACCATTCGTACCGTTCCACAGCAAGCGCCGCGGGCAGCAAAAGAGAGACGGCACCCTCTGATATCGAGCGTTCGACCGACCGTTTCAATGCCTGTACTTGATACGTACATGACGTACCACACACGAACGAACGCGATTAATTCATTAATTAATTACCCTGCTATCTATCTATATATCTAGCTATCTGTCTCGTTCGGATTCGTCTGCGACTCTTCAACACGCTACAGCTGTCGGTCGTAAAGCTAAAGCCGGCCGTTTGATAATGGACAAACAACATTGCCGTTTAGCTCGGAGTAACAGCGCGCCTCGATGAGACTCGATTCGACGCTATCGAGAACGCTATCGCTGACAACGAGCAGCCGTTTGGCCGTCTTGAGGGGTCGTCTGTTCTTCAGGCGGTGTTTTCTCCGTATGGAGTGACGGGCAACATCTTACACGAGTCACTTCACCGGTGGCAGATTGGCTTTTGCCCCCTATTCAAAGACGATACAACGTAGCGTCTCGACAACAACTACAGCAACAACAACGACGACGACGACAACAACAACAACAACAACAACAACAACGACGACAACAACAACAACAACAACAACAACAACAACAACAACAACAACAACAACAACAACAACAACAACAACAACAACAACAACAACAACAACGACGACGACGACAACAACATCAACAACAACAACGTCAACAGTACCGAGATCTAGGCCACCACGCAAGCGGCGGCCATTTTAAAGTAGGGTTACCGGCTTAAGACAACTGTGCAAACAAATGATAAACACATTGGTGCATCAGCTATACTCTCCTCCCACTCCAAGCCCCCCCCCCCCTAAGTCCTGTGAACATAGGCGCAGAGTTGTATTTGCTCTTATGCTACGAGACCTAGAGAGTTAACTGACAAACTTTGCTTGTGCTGTCACACACGATGCGACAAAAGAAAAGCAGATCAAACGTATGGTTCACTGCCAAAAACTAGCGTTGTCAGTCGCACATGTTAGTTACTGATACACTATATATATATATATATATATATATATATATAGAGAGAGAGAGAGAGAGAGAGAGAGATGAGAAATCACACTGTGAGTTTTATTTCAGAACCGGTGGCCTGTTCGATTAATGTATTTGATCGAGTTGTCTTTGAGCGCTATGCTCAACATGAGTAGATGAAAAATCATACCGCTGAAAGTTAACGGCCATGTTGCCACAACGACTGTTGACGAAACCCAAGATATCTTAATGTGTCCGGCCGTCGGAGCATTGAGGAAATTCCGCACGGAGATTCTAAGCCTGTACGGGACGGAGCATGTTATCGAATAAAAAAACAAAAAAAAACAACCTCCCTAACAAAGTGTTGTTTTCAATTATGTCGGCGGTGGCGATGATTGCTGCAGTGTTGGGTCTGTTCTCTGACCGAGGAACGCTGTAATCTTCGCGTTGAGCGGGGGTGGGTCATTGTCGTCATTGTATCATTTGTCAGCTCTGTTTCTGGGGAGATGAACGATTACAACGAGGCAGTGCGGCGGATCAGAGAAATAGGTACGTGGGAGGCTGGTAAATGAGTAGGAGGTTGATACTTAGTCCCTCTATTGGCGACACATCGCGGCGAATTTAGCGGCGAATTGCCTGCCTGCCGACGCATCAGTTTGCCAGTTCACGTGTCGAGCGGAACATTGAGCGAATCTGTCGTGTCCGAATTAACCGCACCTACTAATTGTTAAGGCGGGTGCAGTAAGCAGCAGCAACAACAACAATAACAATAACAACAGCAACAACTGTGCAAGCAGTAGTAGGCAAAACAGACTTATCCAGAGTCCTGGCCTATCACGGACGCGGTCTCACTACCACTCTCATCCGCTCTCGTACCACCCCCCAAACACAATAACCACTACCCCCCCCCTAAACTAGCCCTAAAATAACCTCAACCCCAAACACCATAACCACTCCCCCCCCCCCCCCCTAAAATAGCCCTAAAATAACCTCAACCAAAAGGGCCGCAGTAACGGGCACGTTGACGCGATGGCGGGAACGCCAATTTTATTGTCCGCGGGACACGAGCGGCATCACACAATGTCGCCTGTCACTACGGTAGTAGTAATAGTGAGTAATTGCCGTATTATGCCGTCATAGCATCGTTGCTAGAGATGTTAGACTAGCTATAGACTATTAGACTCCCTCGCACCGTTTTTATTCGTTTATCTCACGGGTGGGTGCACAAGCACCACCTTCTTCACTACAGTCGACACTACTTCGAGTACTGCAACGTTTTTTCTTAATTGAATATATGCTAGTATTCCTCGAGTACTGCTGCTGCTACTACTAACTACTATTACTACTAATATATTAGTACCCTGGTGATTCTCGTCCGATACGAATGGCAAGCAAGCAACCCGAAGGTAGCGAGAGATACTGAACGATATGGATAGACAGCGGCAAGAGCGAGAATAGTGAGCGCGTCCTTGCAGAGGGGGTCATGACGACTCATCACACGTCGCTGCGCTCCTTGTACTTGTTGTTGCCATTGTTGCTACGGTTGTTGCTGCTATTGTTGATGTTGTTGTTGCTGTTGCGGCTGTCGTTGTTGTTGTTGTTTTTGATGTTGCTGATGTTGTTGTTGTTATTGTTGTTGCGGTTGTTGTTGTGGTTATTACGGTTGTTGTGGCTGTGGTTATTTTCGTCGTTGACGTCGCTGTCATCGAGGCCGGTAGCGGCGGGTAGATGAGAAGCAGACAGCTCGGTGACGCGCCGCGCGCCAGTTAGTACCAGCTCGTGGGCCAAACACAACAGCCACAACGACGGCGGAGGAAGAGACAGCGTTTGTTTGGTTGGTTCGTTGGCTGGCTGGCTGGTTAAATGAGTCGACAGACCGAGTGCGACCGACCAGAGCCCGATTAAGTCACTCAGTCGTCCCCGTGCCGTCCTCGCCATTCTTCCTCCTTGTTCTCCACAAACACCTCGCCTCGTTCAGCTGTAGTTGTAGTTGCCGCTTCTTCTGCGACTGTTGCCGTTGATTCTATTCGGAACAGAGTCCAGAGATCTCGAGAGAAGCAGCCGTTACTGCGAGCGAGAGTCTCTTCTCGAGACTGAGCTCTTAACGCGGCGGCTGCGGCTGCCACCGCGTCACCACAACAACAACAACAACAACGGCAACAACAAAAATGTGTGACAATCATTCATCTCAAACAAGACTAGCATAGCCATTGCATCTCCTACGCTGGTCTTGCCTCTATTATATATATATATATATATATATACACATACATATGTATGTATATTTATATAAATATCGCTCTCTCAAAGCCCGATCTGGCCCTAAAGATTGGCGTACAATATCAACAACAACAACATATTGTACGCATGCGAACAAATGTGTGCATATGTGATCCCTCCTATGCATACATCTGTGCGCATCTTTACGCGCACAAATAGCGCCCCGACACAAATAAAAGACGCATAGACGAAACGAAGCGATCATTTTCGTTGTTGCCAGACGAACAAAGTCACTCATGCTGATGATGTTGATAATGACGCCAACCAGCGAAGGATGAACTAATCTTCATTTGACACGCGCCAAATGCTGTAGTCGCGCCGATGCCTCGCTAATCAAGCGCAAACTATCTAAGCCGCCGACGCCACCGCCGCGTGTTTCTATTTCTATAAACGTGTACACATATTCAGACGCATAAACACATACAAGCACACATAACTATCATTTCGGGCAACGGGTAAAGTATTATAGAAGCAACAGTTTGTCGTTGTACGGTTCAGACGATGGCAAAGGCTGGACGACCCAAGCAGCATATCCACCCGCCCGCCAAGCGCTCGCGTCGCATCAGCGTGAACTTGAACGCGTGCCGGCTATCTATCGTCCATCTACATAGACACGTTTGGCACGGCAATTACCTCAATATACGAGAGGCGGCGGCCGCAGCGAGAAGTCGGGCAGAGAGGTCAATTTGTGCTGTATCCGCCGACATCCGCCGCTGCCGCTTGCTAGCAAACTAGTTAAGTGTTGCGCTCATGACACTGCTGTCTTTGTCGTTGCTTAATAAACAAACAATGGCGAGGCGAGACGCGTGCGGCAGCAGCAGCAACAACACAAGTAAATACATAAATAAATTAATAAAGAAAGAAAGAACGAACGAACGAGGCGACCCGCGACCACGATGTGTGCATGTGTACTTGGCTGTACACAGGGTACATGGGTCGACGCCGGTATCCAATCGATGGCGTCGCCGCCGCTGAGCTTCAAGGCAATACGCTCATCTCTTCTTCGGGACGACGCTCTTCGACCGCCCGATGTGCTGGCCGCGACATCGTCGTCCAAGCGAGAAATTGCTTCGATAGCTCTGATCAAACGACCCGCAGCGGGTTCAACTCGATTAGTTATCAACTTTAGTTGAAGAAAGTTAGCTTTACAACTGTAGAGTTGTAGAGCGAACCTTGTAGCACACCACCACACAACAACCACAACAGCAGCAGCAGCAGCAACATCAACAACAACAAAAAGAACAGCAATGACAAATTAAATGATGAGGCGTCGCGTTAAGTAGATGTGTTAGCAACAAGTAGATAGCGACATAAATGATGGTGACCGCCTCACGGTATTGCCGGCGCTTGACGAGTGTGCCCTTTGTTGTCACTAGAGGTCACTGTCTAATAGACAACGACATGGTTAAGTCGACGCATACAAACCTGTCTGACGTCATTGACTGGCGATTGCCACAGTAAAGAAGTAGAATATACTATTGGGAGCCCCTGTTTATAGCCCTAATAGTACTAAGTAACCCTTTGATCGAGTGCAACTGTGTTACGGACGAATGTTGGCGCAGGCGTTGAGGACAAGTCACCGACACGAGCAGCAAGTGATTCGGCTAGATTTCTATTCTTCCTTCACTAGGCACATCGCGGAGAAGGAATCATACGACTAAACGATTGCCGCATTCAGAGCCGAACAGTAACAAACCGTACGGGCTAACCGGCGTAAGCAGTATCATAGAACCTTAAGTATAACTGGGGACCGATGGGCAGACAATGCAATGCAACAATTAGAGAGAGTGAATGTCGATGAAAAAAGAAGCCATGGAATTTCAATTTGCAAAAAGGCGACGCAATGAGAGTTATATATATATATATATATATATATATATATATATATATATATATATATATATATATATATATATACACATGAATAGGTTTACCAAACCCCCGAAGCCGCTTCATGTTCTATTTTCCTAGCAAAAAAGCAAATGTCAAAATGTTCTACGCGGTGTGACCTTGCTTGTTTTGTGCTTATATGCTCGTTTCATCGTTGCCTTCCTCCCGCTCTTCCCCGTCGTTGTTGTTGTCCGTAAGTCTACCCTATACTCTACATGATACCTGAACAAAATCTAATTAGATAAGTGAATTAATAAATCTAACTAATTGTCTGCCCCTATTGACCCTCCTGATTTATTCACTATAACAATGGCTAGTTCTACTACTACTGATTTGTATAAGTGCGACTTAATCCGCTCGTCCCCGTAAATATTTTGTGAGTACGAGCTGGTGGATCTCGTAGAGAAACTTGGCATCCATGACAAAATTAAATGTCCAGTTCGAAATTTTCTGTACCATCCATAACCACTCTCTGGGTATAGGGCGTTATATTCATTATCTTCGAAACACTCTTGTGCACTTAATCCTGGCGGAATATTGTAGAAATGAACAGTACTAGTTTTTTTGGATACGGCTGTTGGCTGTGGCATTAACGTGATTGCGCTCGCCATTTTCTCACGCCGCTGCCTGTGGGCGAAGCGAATGTTTTACATCAACAAATATGGCGCTATCTGCCACTGGATTCGACTCTAAATCACTCGCAGGGCTACGCGGGAAATTTCAAAAACTTTCCGGTTGGGTCCCTACGTATATAGCCGTATATACGTGCATATAGTATTTATCGTACGCTCAAATCACAGTATTTTCGGGCCTTCTTTCTTATGTCGATTTGTATGTGCGGTTCGGGTCGTTGAGCCAACCTTTCCTAGCTGCTCTACGGATAGCTCAATGCGGGCGCCCACCGCGATGAATTCGACACGTTGTAGACAAGTTGCTCACCTGAATCAAACACAGACCACAAGGAAACTTGTTAGCAAATTGTGCCGGTGCAGGTAGTTAAGGTTAGTTATATATATATTTGTTTTAGCTGGTGTAACCTATATATATAAGCTATTTTTTTCAATTCGTAAATGTCTAATACGCTTTATGGCTATTGCTCAATGCTGCGTCAACCCATGCTACCACAGTGCAGCCTTCAGCCGTTCAGCAAATCAATAACCGGATAGTTGTGCGGGTTCACTGGTTAGGGCTACGCCGTTAGCTAGAAAAAAATAAGCTAAAATTAAAATAATTGTTAGTTAACCATGACGGGAATAACTCTCGCTTCGTGTCCCTACGCTCAGAATCTGTCAGAAGCGGCAACAACATACAACGTCCATCAGCCGCGGACTGACGCCCGTTGTATGTGCTGACAACGTGTGTGGGGACACACACACGAGACACCCATATACGCAGACGCGCAAACAAATAATAAATAAACAAATAAGAAAACAGATAAACAGAGCTAGAATCAGGCCTGTGCCTCTTCTGTCTTGTCGACGGCCGCGACACGCTCATCCGAGATTTAACGCTGTCTGATTGAATACACCGGGCCGGTATAACGACGACGACGACGACGACGACAACAACAACAACAACAAGACGACGAACAGTGTGGAGCAAACAACGAGACAAACAGATGTCTGTAAGTATTTCGTTCGAAGACTGATTGCCGACTGATGATGATGATGATGACAACCCCCTAACCGCCCCCCCTCCCCCCAATCGTGTGGTTAGCGGTTGTGATGGCTATCTCGCCCCCGCATGATGGATAAAGCGTAGAAGACGACGAGAGACCGCCGGCCGTTAGTTACTGCGGCAACGCTGTATGGAGTTAGTTAGCTAGCTGGAGCTGTGCTTGCGGCGGCGGCAATGGCGGCTTCTTCTCCTGCGGCGACGAGTCGGACCCGCAAGTAATAACAACTACAGCTACAACCAGCGCTAATACTACTACCACGACAACCCAACGCGACATGACATCAACCACACGAATCCAACGACATGACATCAGCCACACCAAATATATCGGCAGCGAGAAAAGCCGCCAGGCTTAGCCAGAGGGCAAACACAACGGCGGCGCGAAGGGCCTTACGACCGATAGACAGAACGCGAACGTACGGGGCCGTTCGTCGCTCACGAGAGAGGCGGAGAACACGGCTGAGCTGGCCGGAGCGCGAGAGTCGAAGATGTTGAGCTCCAAGATGGATAGGTGCGGTGACAGATACAATCGCCGTAGCAGCACCAGCAGCAGCAGCAACAATAAACAATAGTAGAAAATGCAACCGGCCCGGTCTACGACATCGACAACAACAACGACGACGACGACAGCGACGTGTTGAAGACGCCAAACTAGACACAACAAACAAAGCATCGTAAGCATTTTAAGCAACTTAGCCCAGAAACAATAACGGCCATAACAAGAGCAGTATTAGCAAAAATGATAGAAACAACAACAACAACAACAACCACGACGACGAAAACAACAGCAGCCACAGGGACAACAACAACAACGACAGCAACGATAACGTAGAATAATTACTTAAAACTTACTTAAACATAATGGCGAGGGGTTTTTTTAATGCGACATCTGGGCTCCCCGTTGTTTTTTAGTCCACTCCGGCATTCACCTTGTTTAAATTGGGAAAACCAATTTAGAAGTGGCCGGTCTGGGTCTTGAACACAGGCCTTCCGAATGCAAGGCAAAGGCTTTTGCCACTAAGCCATCTTGCTCGGTACGATAAACAACATAAAACCATGAATGATAACACGAAGAAGCGAATTACCGCTATTTCGTACGTGTCGCCGTAGGTAACACAGGTCTAGACGACCGCAAACGCGAAATCACCACACGCGCGTTGTTATGTTCGCTGTAATTCCCGGCTCAGCAGTGTCGGCGAACTAACTCTAACTACTAGTAAGTACTCCTAGAATTTCTATCACTTGTAGGTAGTTCTTTGAAAATCCGATGCGGCCAATACAGGCAGCAGTCTAGCAGCGACCCGATCGCTTCCTTGGTCGCCGTCGTCTATTTCACCGATTTCTGTGGTTTGGTCAGACGACGTCATACATTTAAAGTGGGCTGGCTGATCGTACAGCTTGAGCCAACCAGGCATCCAGCACCCACAGAGAATTACGCGTTATATATATATATATATATATATATATATTTATACGCTTAGACAACTCGCAAATAGATCTAGATGTATGTACGTTTATACGTAGTTGCATATGTACGGGCATGTATATGGTAAGAAATCAGCACACAGACACAACACTCAGACTCGCATGCACACACGAAGCATATGGAACGCTATGGGTCGCTGAGCTGCGAGCTAGCGTTGCTGTTATTGTTGTTGCTGTTGTTCTTATACGCATGTTAACTAGCGGAACAGAACGATTTACCATCCGTATACGGACTGAAGGGCGAAGAAGGTCGGGCCGTTCGACGTGACGCCGGTCGTCACATTGTTGCTAGTGGTTGTGGTAAAGATAGCTGTTACTGCTACATGTTGATGTAGTTAATGTTGTTGTTGTTGTGGTTGCTGTTGTTGTTGGTGTTGTTGTTCTGTTGTTATTTCTATTGCTGTTGTTGATGCTGTTGTTGGTGTTGTTGTTGTTTCTGTTGTTATTGGTATTGTCGTTGTTGTTTATGTTGTTGTTGTTGTTGTTGCTGTAGGTAATATTTTTGTTATTTTCCCGCTGTTGTTGTTGTTGTTCTATGTATGCAAACTTGACAAACTTGTCGACGTCGCATGTAAAGAACGCGTGTCGGACCAAAGCAACACAGCACACTACAGTTAATCTAACTACTTCTGCTTGTAGTTGCTAGTACTACGTAACTATTACCGCAACCACAACCACCCGCAAATACAGAGCGTCCGCAAACGCCGCCCTTTTACTTAATGCCGACAAGTCGCACAACGCCTTTGCCCGAACGGGCGCCTTACCCTCTTTTCTATCAATATAAATAATCGCGACTCTGTGTCTATGTGATGCGGGCCGACGGGAACAAGAACAAGACGAGAATGGAGACTGATTATGATTCTACAAAAATGGAAATCAACGCGTAAGGAAGAGGCGACGACAAGAAAACGGACAGGCGGGCACAAAGACGAAGACGTAGGACAAATGAGAATGAGAGGAACGAAGAAGACGCAAACACTAACTCTCCGATTTTTATTTTAACTAACTCACTAACTAACTAACTAACGATCTCTTGCCAGAAGAGATTCAGACACGACGAGGTAATGAACAACGGGTAATGAAACGCGTTTGCTTAATTAGTGCTCCAAGACGGCCCACACTTGCGGTGGACCTGCTCTGTTTGCTAGCGCGGTATTGCCGTAACGGGACAGCGGTTGTAATGGCGGATATTAGACAAACGATAGACACACACTATTCGGGTGAACGTTAAAAACAACAAACAAGCTAACGGCGCTCCTAGAGACGACGAAATACCGACGGTAAGCAGCTGCAGCAGCAGCAGCAACAATAACGGTCAGAACAATAATAGCAGCAGCAGCAGCAACAACAACAATCATAGCAACGACAAATACAACAACAACAACAACACAAATAACAACAACACAACAGATACATCAACAACAGAAAGAACAGCAACAACAGAACAACAACAACGACAGAAACAACAACAACAACGACAGCAACAATAGAAACAACAACAGCAGCAGCAGCAACAACAACACTGAAAACAATAATAGAAACAACAAAGTCGTAGTCATTTCGTCGACACATGGAGCCATACACACGTAGCTAATGCCGCAGGCGCAATATTGCTTGTAATCGATAGAATAGGCTGCAGAGACACAGCGTTACGTTCACCTCAGCGAACAGTACATTCAGATGCACACAGAGGGCATCTGTGTAAATGCGTGCGTGCCTGCCCATAAATACATACTGTCCATAATAAAGACACGAACCGACCTTCGCTGAGAAATGGTAGAAGGAACCGGCAGAAGCTCCTTCTCGACGGTACCAGAAGTTTAACACGTAGTGCCATAGGAGGTAGCAGTTGCCACTCGGAGCAGTACCAATAGCCAGTTACAGCACAAGCAACGGGGATGGGAACCTAAATTAGTCACTGCCCTCCCACATGGTCATTTAAACCACATATATATATATATATATATATATATATATATAAAGTACAGCGCCAAATTCGACCCATACCACCGTCGCCAAGATCAGTCGTAACAACAACATTCAGAACAACGTTAATAAAATATAATTAGAGCGGTAGTCGTTGCTGTAACTGTAGCCCAAATAGTAGTAATGATAATTGTAAACATTGATAAGAAACATTACATTTGCAATAATAATAATAATAATAATAATAAAGGCAAGTCGATATTAACTGTACATTTTAAGACCATTCGGTAAACATCTGACTAGTAATGTCATAACAAAATGACATAAAAACCTATTTCTGTAAGAAGGTGCTCGCAATTCTGCTCATACCTATATCTATACGCTCGTTTTATTTGTATATATACACTCATATATGTATGTATATATATATATATATATATATATATAGACATGTCAGTTCTGTCACGAGCAGGTCAGGCCTCGTGCTGCACGCTTTCGGGTGGTCTAAAGGCACAATCGCGTTTGGCCTCATAACTACGAATTTTCGTGGGCGAGCCTGACCCATAAAGCCGCTGCTGGTTCTGCCGTCGAAGCCACGACAGCCACTGCCGGAGTAGTGGTCGTCCTCATCACAGTTGCGACTTCGGTGTTGTTGGTGTTTATGTTGTTGTTGTTGTTGTTGTTGGTGTTGTTTTTGTTGACGACATCGACCTACCTCTATCTAACTGTCAATGTATGTATCTATCATCTATCGTATGCGGCATTCGAAAGAACACATAACTACCATTTAGGCGGCGCCATGTTAGCGACAGTAGGCGTCAGAAACCAAACCACCACCGCCACGTCATCGTCTATTGGTCTTCTCTTCGATAGCAGACAGCGTCGTCGGTGAGCAATGAGCGATGATGTTGTTGTTGTTGTTGTTGCTGGTTTGTTGTTGTTGTTGTTGCTGGTTTGTTGTTGTTGTTGTTGTTGCTGGTTTGTTGTTGTTGTTGTTGTTGTTGCTGGTTTGTTGTTATTATTGCTGCTTGTGTTTCGCTGTGACCATTAATACTAACCACTACTTTACTACACACCGGTGTCGTGGTCGCGTTAGGATGCAACATGGCGCGCTCGTTGCAACACTGTCATCGTTGCGTGAGTTTTAAGTTCTCGTATTCCTCACGGTCTCACTCCCGCCGTCTCTTTGTCTCCCCCCTCTCCCTCTCTCTATCTTTCTCTCTCCTCTCTCTCTGTTCTTTTCCACTCTATCTCTCCCGATCTCTGCCTTCCTTCCTTTTAACCTATCTCGCTTACTCTGCGGGCAGCTCTAGCTGGGGACATCTCGTCTGACGGTTCGTTTTTTCTCTGACTGAGCTGTCAACTTCCGCCGTAGGTGTATAGTAACCGACCAGAGTAGCCATAGGACGCCGTAGCGCCCCCTGACAGGGCGTAGATACCGGCAGGCGCAAGGCGGCCGCACGATCACTCGCGGCTTTGAAACACACCTGATCTGAGAATGGATGCCGGCAATCTCGAATTAGCTAGCTTCGATACGCCAAGATCGCGTGACAACCTTAACTTGAATTTCTCCGCTTACCTATTTGCTAAATGACATGTTGTTAATATTATTATTTATTGCATGTTAAACAATGTTACAGTTGTGAGGTCTGAACGTAGTATTGCAAAGTTAAAAAAAAAAATAGTTTACTCCATGACGTCTAAAATAGATGCCGCGTTCCCTATCATTATTATTATTATTATTATTACTAGTATTAGATTTTACAGCACGCTAGGATCGTACGGATAGGCATTTTCTCGAGCTGTCTGAAGATGCTACGTTCTCATTTGACGACGGAACACAGACACATCGGTAGATCTTGCCTGTGTTAAGTACGAGCAGCAAATTTAATCTTTAGCTGGCAGCCTGTTTACTCTGCTTTTAGTGCTGGGCAACCTCAAACGGCAGTGTTGTATATTCACCAGAATATATATGTATACATTTTGCCAGGAATAGAACATAAGAACGAAAAACGACGTAAAAAACAATTTGTATCGAAATCGCCTAGTTAGAGACTCGACGTTGCGCAATGCGTTCGTGAATACTATTACAGCAGCCGCCTGAGTAACTGAGTCCGTCAACTACGCTATCACTGTTCACTACTAGTGTTTCACCCACTACTACTCCTGCTGCGTCCACTACTCCTCATTACAGTCGTGGAGCAGGAGCAGCAAACACGAGAAGAAACAACCCAAGAACGAGCATTGCTGACGAGTGCACGTTTGCCGGGTGACTAACTTTGAGGGTGGGGGAGCTGGCCGAGGGCAGGCTAGGCCAGAACAGGGCAAAAGGGAAAAGGACCTGGGGCTTGCAGATTTCGGCTTCGGTTGATGAAGGGCGTAAAGGGCTGTGTAAGCCTGAGAGCGCAAGAGATAGCCCGTGAAAGAGAGAGAGAGAGAGCGCGAGAGAGAGGCCGGTTGATTTGCTTGCCACGGCGGTGGACGCGCGTTCTATTTCGGTCTCTGGCGTTGCCCCCGTGATGGTCGTCGTCATCATCACCAGCATCGCATCAGCATCATCGCCATCGCGACTTCACCGAGACCGCAATTCATAATGCCCCGCACAGACAGACTAGCTATTCGCAAACGACATGCACGCCTCGGGTGCGGCGGCCACATCGTTGACTTCGCTGTCGGAAACAACGACGACGACGACAACAACAACGTTGTTTCCTCGTCGACCTTCTGGCAAGATAGGGGCGTCATCGGGCGTCGGGCCGGGCGGTGGGCGGCCAAGTTCGGGAGCGCCCCTTCTTCGGATCTTGTCGCCATGATTACGAATGCCGATATGTACAATTACTGTCTGCCTTCCTGCATGCTGTCCTGTTCAACCAAGCAACCAAACAGCCAGCCAACCGATCCGCCGACCGGCCGTCTGCTGTTCGCCTGATCGCTTTCCAAACGACCGTAGTAACGACAACAACAATAACAATAACAGCAGCAGCAGCAGCAACAGCAACAACAAACACAACAATAACAACAACAAACACAACAATAACAACAACAACAACAACAACAACAACAACAACAACAACAACAGCAGCAACCACAACAACAACAGCAGCAACCACAACAACAACAACAACAACAACAACAACAACAACAACAACGACAGCGGTACGTATGGGCCGACCACGCCAATCGACTCGAGGCCACGCGGAAGGACAAACCGTTTTGCGTCGGCACACAGGTAGATCGGTCTGGAGAGTGCGGCACAAATCCGTACTATGCTATCTACCGCCAGGAGGCAGACCGATGGAGCTAGCAAGCCGCAGCGTCGGCGGCGGTAGATAGCGGCGCTAGACACAAACACGCATAATACGTACACACCAGCACACACGTATAGATACGCGACGGCGCAAGGCATGTATGTAGATACGAGACGTGCGGTTAGCTATTGCACGTATACGTTGACTGGACATTCGGCTTATATATGTGTGTAAATATATATATATATATATATGGAGACACGTCAATACAGAGATGAGCGTGCCGGCTAGGTAGGGCGGTACCTGTGAGCAGATAAGCGGCTTTGTATAGACACTTTTACATAGATGTACGCAGGATACATGTACAGCCTCCTATATATATATATATATATATATATATATATATATATATATATATATATTTACAACATGCAAGCGTGCGTCTTCTCATACTTACGTATACATACGAGTAAATATATAAACAGATGCACCAGTCATATATATATATATATATATATATATATATATAAGTAGGTATACAAATAAATCAAATTATTGGTACGTGGATAATAACGTAGAACATTTCACTTTTTACCCCAGCAAGTGTTTGCCATTCGTTTAGTTGATCGTCATATTTCCTTTTGATTTCTATCTCCTCCTCTCTTCTTCTCCCCCCCCCCCTTCTCTCTCTCGCTCTTCCTATCGGTCTTTACCTGTTCGACCCTCGTTGTTTCTTGCTGTATCTGCTGCTCAGCCTTCTGATGGTGTCCTGCCATTGGCAGCGCCATTAGCCAGCCTGCCTTCCTGGTACAACGACGAGAACAACCACGTCCTGCCGGCGTCCTGACCGCCGATAAGATGACCCGTCTGCTGACCGCAAGCAAGCAAGCAAGATGATACTCGTCGTCAGTATCATCAATAGCTTCAAATTCAAAGTCCGATGCCGCGTCGCAGTCTGGATTGGTGTCGCGTTCGGTGGTGCTCCACCACTGGCATAATCGGCCGCAAAAGCGGAGGCGGCGGCAGCAGGTGAAGTTCAATGAGGTCGCTGTTCACGTGCTCCAACTATTAGCGTTCTGGTTTCTGGCTAATTCTATCAGCTGGCTTGTATGCGTGCTGTCCTGGCGTTGTTGTCGTCGTCGACCTAATTCATATTTGTTGTTTGCTCAAGTATCGTCCGTCTGTTGGCTTGATGGCCCACCCATAGCCCGTCCATGGGTCGAGTAGCCACTCTGTCCGTCTCGCCTCAATTTCTCCGCCAACCTCACCAAAATTGTTTTGTGCGTCTGCCTAAACGTATGCATATATATATATATATATATATATATATATATGTTCATCGTCCGTCTTTTGGCCATAGGCAGGACATACAACGACATTAACTAATACAATACTGAAAATTTACAAACAATTACGGCGAGCCTGTACGCGCAGCAACTCCAACTAGCTCTCAACGGCAGTTTTATATGGAAAGGTACAGCGATGCTAAACATGATGCTGCCGCCCGATGCACCGCGACAGAGCAAGACCGGAATTTCGAAATAGATTGAGACGCCGAGATAGAAAACGAGAGCGTTATAAAGAAGGAACAGCCAATAAAAAGTGGAAGACACTATAGGACAATAAAAAGTGATACTAGGCCGAAAAACTATGAAACCAAGAAAGAGAGAGACATAGAGAGAAAATATATTTAGTCGTGCGTCACCTTCTCTCGGTTTTGTTAGAGAGAAAGAAAATAAGAGCAAGACCCGAATTTCGAAAGAGATTGAGACGGCGAGATAGAAAGCGAGAGAGTTCTAAAGAACGAAGCGCCAATGAAGAGTGGAAGACAAAAAATAAGGAGTAGAGGAGGAGAGAATAGATATGTACAACGCAAGTAAAATACAAACAAAAAGAGAGAAACATAATTTACATAAACAACCGGCAACCAACCGCGTTCGAAATTGAAATAGGTCGAAAAACTAATATACCAAGAGGAAGAGAGAGAGAGAAAAAAAAAGAAAATATATTTAGTATTGTGTCACCTTTCGGTTTTGTTAGAAAGAAAGAAAATAAGAGAGAGGTGGAGATGACGAGAGTCGTTGGGTTGAGTGAAAGATAGATGAGGAGTTTACCTCATCATCATCGTCGTCATTTTGCTTTTTTTTGTCTCTCGCTGTGAACGGCGACCAAGCCGCAACAGCAGGATCGGTGTCGTGACGGCAACGGAACCAGAGACCGAGAAGAGGGGGAATCGTAGTTTAACAGAGGCAGGACGACGCTGTTGTGGTAGTTCGAAGTGGAGAAGTTTGTAGCAGTTGTGATTGGTGGTTAGTAAACGACTGCGACAAACTCGTCGTCCTCCTCGGCGGCGCCAGCTGCCCAACAACCTCCATCCCCAACATCACGCTCCCCACCGCCCTCTCCGCCGACAATTATCAACACTCTAATGATGACGGAGCTGATTCTTTGCCGTCATTATCATCATCAGCAGCTGCGGCGGCAGCGACGACGGCATCAGCAGCAGCAGCAGTAGTAGAAAAAGACAGCGCAGCATAATCTGAAGACGAAGAAGGAGGTCCGTCTCTCTCGTCTAGCTTCGAGTTCTCTTGACCTTGATCATTATGGTCATGACCATTCCTACTTGTCCAACTACTTACGACGGCTGCTCTGATAATCATCGGCATTGGCAGTACCATCACCTTCACCATCATTATCATCATCATCATCGTCGTCCCCACCATTGCCATCAACACCACCACAAAAATAATCATCTCTCACCCGCAACGAAGGACTGTAGTAGAAGATCAATTATCTTCATCATTCTCTGATCCTGCCGATTGCCGGGTGATCATGGTGACGACGATGATGATGATGATGAGACGAGTGATAATTATTATAACCACTACTACTACTACTACTACTAGGATTATTGTTGTACCTATTACTAAGATGTATTCTTGTCGGCGCCGCCACTACCAGCAGCAGCAACAGCATCATTACCACCATTCTCATTATAATGATAATGATGATAATCATCATCATCATGAACCATCACAGTCCCTCTCAGTTTGTGTCATTGTCCAATTCCCCCACCAGCCCACCCCACCGTCCACTCCTCCCCCCCGTGTGTTCCCACTCAGCCAACATTCCTCCCCCCTCCGGACCCCGAACGATTATCTCTGGCTAAATAATATATCCAGGCTTTCTCTATCTTCCTCCATTCGAGGATACCACCGATAAGTTCTGTCTCGCCGTCGTCGTCGTTGTCCATACGTTCGCCCCTCGCCGCCCCCTCGCCCTCCCGCCGGTTCGTTGTTATCGCTATACCATCATTCGGAGGCCAGCTGCTCAAGGCCAAAGGAACGAACATAAGAGAATGGCGGTACATTTGGACGGCCACCATTTGTACTGCCACTGCCGCCGCCGACGCCGACGCCGCACGTGCGTGCATGCATGCACTTCTGTACGAGTGGTGATGTATGCGAGTGTACGAGTGTATGTTCGTGCTGCATTTCGACTGACTGACGGGCTGGCTGGCTGGCGACAAAGACGACGATGATGGAACTAGTGATAATTATTGTTATTATTATTATGACCACTACGACCATTTTCGTCTTGCTCTTTTGCGTGTCTCTCTCGATCGAGAGTCGGTCTGGAGAAGGAGGCAGACCGGCAGATAGACACACATTCAGACAGTCAACTAGCCAGCTAGATTGCCAGCCAAGCAGGCCATAGTCAGTCGCCAGACTGGCGGTGGTGGTGGACCAAGAGACAGTGAATACGAGAGCACGAGAGGAAAAACTAAAGTCCGGAGAAAATACAGAGATCGTACGTACATCAATTAGCACGATCGATGGGTTGGGGCCCATGCCAGGCCCATTGAACGCGGCGGCGGTGGCGACGGCAGCGGCACTGCATATCTATCAGATGGATGAGGAAGAGGAGGAGGTGTAATGGAAGGTGTGGAGCTAGCCAGGAGAGGCAGAGGGACAGATGAAATTCGAGTTCAGAAACAACAGCCTCGAAACCTAGAGGGGTCTCAGGCGGGGGGAAAGGGGGGACGGGCGTCCAATGGATGGATGCATAGCGAAAGGGCCTGCCCGTTTAGGCCGCCACCGCAGCCGGCCATTGGCGGCGCGAGCTCACCAACGCGCGCTCAGTTAGTCGCTCTCACAAGCAGACACACGACATAGTTTCACAACAGTGTCGCGGCATAGTGTATCAGCAAGATGTTCGGAGCTTTGGCCAATGCTGCCAACGTAGAAGATGGAATGCTAGATAGATAAATAGACAGACACAGAGAAAGGAGGGAAAAAACCTTTAGGAGGAAGAAGAGAAAGAGAGATGAGGGGAAAAGCAAGCGAACGAGAGAGAGAGAGAGAGAGAGAGAGGAATAGCAGAAAACGAAGGGAAAGGCAGACGACGTCACCGGCGGCGGCGGAAAACAGCGGCTAGAGTCCGCTGACCAGACAGAGACCGTTGACCGACTGGTGAGTTTCATCTCATTCTCCCCCCCCCCCCCCCCCAATCTCATGTCTGCCTCGCTCTGTCGAGACTGCATCTGTCTCGTCCTGCCGAAGAGGATCGACGCGGCAGAGCCAGAGGTCACGACAAGGGCGGAGCTCTCCGGCAGGAGAATGCCTACAGCCAGCGAGGCAGCGGAGCACGCCAAATCAACGACGACGACGAGCCGGAGCACTGCTTCTGCGTTCTGGCCACCCGTCCTCTCTATATATACGGTGGTTCGCCGTCGCAGTCCCCGACGATGACAATGTCGTTACCGTTGTCGTCGTTCGTCGTGGTCGACATCGACTCAACTCGAGGCCTGATAACGCTGCTGCCACAGCTCCCAAGCCGCCCCCCGCCCCCCCCCCCCCAAGCGAGTATCTGACGGCTATAAGGTCAAAGTTTTAGAGGCGCAGGCGGAATAGGCTCGCGGGTACGAGACTGCCTGCACCGTACCGTACATAGGTATATAGATATATATTTTGATATATATATATATAGGTACATAGGTAGGTAAATAGGTAGGTACCTGATGCATCATCGGCCGGCGAGACGACTAGACAATGCTCTGCTTCTAGGCCGACCCGCACAAAAAGGTGTCCGCATGGGATGGGCAGCTGTATAGTAGTTTTCAAGCAAGTTTCAAGCTCCAAACGTGGCTTTTTCAACAGGACTGCATTTTACAACATGTCAGTTCTCAGTAAACAAATCTAACGAAATTAAATTTAATGAAAAATCTGAGTAATGCAGTTATATTTATAGGTAGTTAATTAATAAGTAGAAGCTTAGAATTTGCGTCAACAATAAAAAATACTCAATTGGGCAACGATATGCAGCAAGCCGTCGAGTTGGAGAATCCCACCCATCCCTACAAGTGAGTTAGCAGACAAAACTAACAGAGTTACGGCGATATATATATATATATATCGCTTTCAGTACTAAACCCTTTGTGCATTTTAGGGAGATTCTTAGGAAGATCAATAACAGACTTTAAATATATACGTGTGCGTGTGTGAGTGTATACCTATGCGTTGCAGTCGTTGTGTAACGAAATCGATGACGTCAGAGAAGCGAGTACTATGATTAATACGTCGAGCTCGATATACAATGTTGGACAACGGCACCCACCCGGAGGCAAACCATGAAGCCGCAGCAGCGGCTGTCGTAGACAGTCGATAGACACCACGCGCCCATGTGCGGTATCGCCGCAGTGTCGCAGTGTGTCGAAAATAGCCGGGCAGCGGGCCGTCTGGATGTCGTCATGATGCCTGTGGAATAGCCACTGGGCACCAGGAGGGGGCCATCTGGGGACATCTGGGAGGGGGGGGATGAGGACATCTGGGGGCTCCAGTCGTCTGGCGGTAACGGCAGCCGCTCCAGGGGCCGCGTGGGGACGTAAGAGTCTGTCCGTTAGACTAGTGAAGTGAATGTATGCTGTGCACGTGCGTGCATAGTCTTCTATCCCTTGGTGGTGGATTGGGCTTCGACCCCCTTCGTCTACCTACCCCCCACCTCCCGCCCCCCAGTCGTTGTGTTGTTGTTGTCTGACGGCCTCTCCGTCTTTGCATCTTTCTCTCATTGTGTCTCCGTCTCTCTCTCATTGTGTCTCCGTCTCTCTCTCATTGTGTCTCCGTGTCTCTCTCTCTCTCTCTCTGTGTCTTGTACTCTTTATTTACATCATTACATCATACACTCTAATTCTGGCTCCTCGCTCCCTCTGTGACTCTGTGTTTTTCCCCAATAAGGGACAGACAAACTGACCGACGTCGACAAGGACGACGTTGCTGACAACAACGACAACAACAATGACAACAACAACGACAACGACGACAAGAACGATGACGTCGATAGAGAACAAGCGGCAACTGTCTGTCGTCCTCCCCCATTGATGCACGCACGTCACTCTTCCTCCTCTCTCTCTCTCTTTGGCTCTCGCGTTCACCTCTCCCCCAAGATCTCAGATTCAGCCATCCGACAACAGTATGCACGGTCAGTGCACGCCCATGCATGACCACATACATCTATCTATCTACCTATCTATCTAGCTGGCTATATATCTATCTGACTGACGGACTGACTGACTCCTATCTGTCTACCCATCTGCAAGTCTTGCCCGAGCCGCCATCACCATCACGCAGATCATGGCGTTGTGTCGGGCCAGGCTAAACCAGGCTGGGCCGCCAGAAGGACCGGGCGCGATAGGCCCGCTATCCGTCGCCCGATGTTACACAAACACCGACACAGTGAGAGAGAGAGTGGGGAGGAGGAGAGGGAGAGGGGAGGGGAGAAGGGGGACAAAGGAGGGCCAGCAAGGAGGCAGGTGAGCGAGATCGCATTAAAAGCCCATTATTCATACGCATAGATTGCTTGTCGCGCTACCAACCCACCCCAATATCTACTACAGTAGAGGAGTAGTAGTAGTAGTCCGCGCCTACCGCTCTACCGCTCTACCTACCTACTGCTGCTCTATCTGTAGTCATGTTATAACAGCAACGGCTGCCGGCTGGTGGTAGGGCTAGTGTATTGTAGCGCCGCGCCTCCGCACGCAACGGAACGGACACAACGCGTGTGCATCTTCATATATATATATATATATATATATATATATATATATACGAAGACACACTAATATGTAATTGTGCGTGTATGCATTATATATATATATATATATATATATGATTTTTCAATTAAAAAAATACATATATATATATATATATATGTGTGTGTGTATGTATGTATTTTTTTTAGTTGTTCTGTAATGCTAATGCCCGTGTACGTTTTTTCATGTCTTGGCCGGTTTTAACTCCACTCCGGAATTTACTTTGCCTAAATTGGAAACCATGAAAACCAATTTAAGAGTGGCCGGATGCAAGGCAAAGGCTTTGCCACTAAGTCATCTTGCTCGGGATAATTGATATATGTATATATATGCGTGTGTTTGCGTGTATGTACTATCAATTCAATAAATATAATTATTATTATATTGTTATTATAAATATATTGTATTTTGCCTGCAGAATAAGGAAACAGCAGAGCATGTATATATATATATATAAATATAAATGTATATTATCAACTCATTTCCCCAATAATTGGGGATTTTCCACAGCCCATTGCCTACAAGGAAGAACAGGGAATGACCAAAAAGCCGAGTGTGCTAATTCGTTATACCTCGCTACGTTATTACGCTCTCGGTAGCCGAGTCACACTTACTGACTGACTGACCGACCGACTGACGAAACCTACTAAGTTAAGGAAGAAACACACGCAATGCCATCGGGAAACGAGCCGTGCCCGTACACACACACCCGCCGCCGCCATGCCCGCTCGAAGTTGATGAAAATATGTGTACGCTGGCCTTTTTTTAGTTAGCCTGCATGATCTGTATTCGTGTTTATACGGGTCTCTGTGCGTGCGTGCATGAGTGCACCTGTCGGCGTGCATGTGCATGAGACCGCCTGCTGAACTCAGGGCGGATCCGGTCTGTCGTCGGAAAAATATGAGACAGAAGATATTAATATATAAATATATATATATATAGGGTTCGCGGTCTGTCTTCGCTCTCCCTTGGTATCCTCTGTACCCTCTCATCATCCCTCTCTCCTTATATATATATAAGGAGAGAGGGAGGATGAGAGGGTACAGAGGATACCAAGGGAGAGCAAAGACAGAGCGCGAACCCGTGAAGAGGAAGGAGACGCCGGCCTCGTCGAAATGACCGCAGAAAGCTAGCAGCAGCAGCTGTGTCAGTGATGTCGAAATCCCTCAGCTGGGTGGGCTCTGCGGCTGACGATGTTGATGTTGATGATGATGATGATGATGATGACGGTGGGGAGGAGGCGCCATCATCATGCCACGTGAAGAAAGGAAGACGAGTGGGATGGAAAGCAAACAGCGTAGACGTCGCACCCCCTGCCAAACTAGGAGGGTAAAGTTGCCGCCTGACTGGCTGAGCTGAGCGGGCGACTGGATATCTGGAGTGTGTTTTAATTGCGCCTAACTAATGAAGACGCAAAGCAGGCGCGCCTCTGCACCCCCGTGCCCGTGCCCCCCGGCCTCCACCGGCACCACCGCCGCTGCTACTGCTGCTTCTTCTATCCCTGTCCAGTCCCATCCAGCTTCCGTTCGCATCCTGCACGTACATACTGAAGGCTTACTTCAGGACGCTGCAACCCTCGCGCAGGACCCTCCACAGCTGCTACACATCACCGAGAGACAGCGGGGCCGACCTAAGCGGAGACTGAGTCAGTAGCCGGGGTTGAGGGCAAGGGACGATCGAGGGGCGAGAAGATGTCGACGACTTTTGTAATGTGAAGGCCCCCATCCAACCCCATCTCACCCCTCTGTTGTCTTCTCTCTCGGTTGAAGGCCGAACTTCTGCACTCACGATCATTCTCATCATCATCACCATCACCATCAAGATCGCCACAACCGCCACCCCAATATCATCACCATAATCATCATCATCATCACACAGTCACTGTAGTCGCTAGTATCACCATACTGACAACGCTCACGTATACGTGCAGCACACATGAACCCGCTAGACGGATGCATGCACATACATAACAATCATTCCTGCGATCTGCCGATGGGATCCAACAAACGACGCGGGCCGAAACAGGAACAAAGAAGGCTGCGGTGGAGGAGGCGGCGAGGACAACGCAGCAACAACAGTAACAATAACGGCAACAACAACAACTACAACAATAGCAACAACAACAACAACAATAGCAACAACAACAACAACAACAAGAGTAGGAAGAGGAAGTACGAGAAGAAACCTGAGGGCGCCCTCTCACCATGATCGTTTGTTCATCCGTGGTGGTCAATCAGACAGTACAGCTCGCTGCTTCACTGCTGTGGCGTGAACGCTTTGCGTTCCGTCTTCCAGTTCAGCTTTGTGGCGGAAGACGGTGGGAGTGCGCTGATATGATACGAATATGAGGCTCTCCTGCTGTACTCGGCATTCTCTGCGAGAACAGCCATGTAGTCAGAGATTAGAGGAAACTTGCTCTGCGCTAGGTATTTCCTGTTTAACGATTCGTGCTGTTCATCTAACTGCACATGTACGAGCTCATGTTACCAACGTCAAGAATATATAGAAGTGTTTGTCAAGTGATAATGTTTCGACGAAAAAGAGAGCGCGTGCGCACGCTATTGTGCCACCAGTAGATTTCAAAATCTCCAGCTAATTTACTAGGCCTCACCGGCTCGAAAAACGCATTTAGTTTGATGTACATCACACGCATACAATAAAAATCGAAATACACAGATCTGTCTCTGATTCGGGCATAGAATCGAAATAAAGGCAGAGATTGAGAGAGAGTGCAAGGATCAACTATGCACCACTCCAAATGAAGCCAACAGCAGAGCTTCACTCACAGATATATATATATATATATATATATATATATATATAAATATATATATATATACATACATACATATAAGACGCTAATACATACACAAGGGACGATGGCCATAGGGAACAGGTCAAACGGACTAGCAACAGATAGCAGTTCTCCAAACCGCTAGTATTTCCTTCCTTTGCTTTCTCGCTTCCTCTCTCTCTCTCGCTCTCTCTCTCTCTCTCTCTCTCTTTCTCCCGATACCTTCCCTAACTGCCTGCCTGGAATCGCGGTAAAGTCTGTTCTTTCGTTCGTCTGCAAAGCATAGCGCCGCCGCCGCCTCCAGCCGCGTGCCACCACAAGACGTGTACTCGTCGATCTACCTCTTCGTCGTCGTCGTCGTGGTGGTACTTATCCTATTAAAAGGACACCTATCCTCCACCTACCTAGTCGCTTGCTAGTCAGTCACCCTGTTGGCGTAGGCCCATTGTTGGCGTTGTCGATTGATGGCGAATCGAAACCCGTCACCCCCGTACCACCCCCGCCACCCCCGCACCACCTCCGCCACCCCCGCACCACCTCCGCCACCCCCGCACCACCCCCGCCACCCCCGCACCACCCCCGCCACCCCCGCACCACCACCGCCACTATCCCCTGATGTGCAAATGAAAGCACCCTTTGCCACACATCGCTGTCGGCGTTCGTAGGCGGAGAGTCCTCGTAGTTGTTCCTGCCTGCAAGTCTGCTGGTAGGGCTGCTGCTGCTGCAGCTTCTGCTGCCGCCGCCGCTGCTGCTGCTGCTGCTGTCTTGCTTGGGATGCGTCTGCCGCCTGTCTGAATGCTGTTCTGCTGGATCTGCCGTCCTCTGGTCTTATAATAGCACCGGGCAGTCAGCAGCAGCGGCTAGGCTTGCGGCCGGCACACATCCAGCTAAGCAGCCAGCGAGCCAACGAGCGGGGTATGGCTACGCCAATGGCTCCGGGAGGCGTCGTATACTGCTTGCGTAGATCCCTTGGGTGGGTCGAAAACGACGAGCTGAACGCAAATGAACGCGCCTGCCGTTACTTGCATCGAGCTACTTGCTACAGCACCAGCCACCGCAGCAGCAGCAGCAGCAGCGGTGGAACTAGCAGTAGTTGCGGCAGTAGTAGTAGAAGTAGTCGTCGTCGTCGTAGCCGAAGTAAAACGAAAGTAGTCCCGATGAAAATGGTTGTAAGTAGAAGTCGTCGTAGTAGCAGCGATGAGCCAACGACGGTTGGTAGCGCCAGAAGCCCTCAGGAGAACGACGGTGGACGCTCTCTCATTCTCTCTCCCCTCTCTCTCTCAATCTCAAAGACACAGTCACTCCTCTCTCTCTATATATCTTTACCCCCTCTCTCTCTCTCTCCGAGCCCAACGGAGGCCGAGAAACGGACGAGGGAGGAGCACACCCACCTCGGCAGCAAGGGCACCTCCACCATCACCACCACCACGACCGTTCGAAACTCGAGGCTCCTTGGCGCTTCTCTCCCCCTAAAGCCGCCCGCACCCCAAGCAGCCCCGCGTTCTCTCTCGTCTCGTCCGCCAGCCCGCCAGCCCGCCCGCCCGCGGGGAACGGCCAGGAGCAGCGAGATCCTGCATCCTGACTGATCAAAATGGCAATGCCACAGCAATCCTACCCCAACTGCGAGAAGCCAAGCAGGCAACGGGCGGGCGCGAAAGGGGGCAGCGGCGGACAGCCGTCGCTCTGTCGGTTCATCCGTCGTACTCTTCCTGGCTTCGCCTCAGCGCGCCAGCGCGCTGCCGTCCTGTGTCCCGTGCCATCTCGCAGCGTGGGGTGGCGTAGCGTGGCGTGCCGTTTCCGAACACGGCGCCACGGTGGCACGCTGGCAGCGCATAGCTACGGAACGCTCGCCTCTGTCTCTGGTGGCGCGGCGACTTCGTTCGTATTCCCATGCGAGTCCGCATGATTGTAGTAAGAGAAATGGGCCGAATGGGGACGAGGAGACGGAGAAGGATAAGGAGAGGCAGACCAAAAGCTGGCCATAATACTACGCTCGCACACAAGACATACAGACATACATACATACTTACATACCATGCGCACATTGCCATGCTCGAACCGCAAAGCCTCCATCCAGCGAGAGCGAGATGGCAGAGTGGGAGACGAAGTTCTGCGCGTCCAACACCTGCATCTTGAATGTAGACGAAATAATCGCCAGCCCAAAGGCGACCCCTTCTTCTGCAGCAACAGCGCAATCATCACCATTATCAGCGCCATTAAAATCAGCAGCCGCAGCAGCAGACGCAGTGGCGTAATATTTCTCTTGCAGATGATGCTGATGATTAATGTTGATAACGCAAAAATGCGCGTCTTCGTAAGCTCTCCGACTACGACACTGCGATCACGACGACCACGAACGAACTCCTACAACGGCTGTAACCAATCCTGCTACCACTTCTGCTACTAATGATGCTCCTGTCGGTCGCAGCTTCTGTATTTTCGACTTCTGCAGCGCTTACTGCACGTGGCGGCAACGGTAGACAACTAGAAGGTTCCAAGTTGTATTTACAAGCCGTGGTGCTGCTGCAACTTATTTGCGTTGTGTTTTTACATCGTAGCGATTTATTGTTATCGGTTTGTCAAACTAAGTACAAAATCCACAATGCAAACAACAACAACAACAACAAGGATACTACAACAGCAACTACCAGCGCTAACAACGGAACACTCTCTAAAAAACACGACAAGAAGCTTCGGTACGCAGTGGAAAACTCTGAAGTGTAATTAGAGCGGGGTTTCCATGCCCCCTCCTCCCGATCACGGCCGGCATCTGTTTTAACGTGTCGTTTATATAAGACGCTACCTGATAGAATGGGTAGCTAATCCTTAGGTAAAGCCCTAGCAGTTAGTTAGTACCTTTATCCCAGGCAGACACTGCAGGGAAAAACCACGATCACGTCTCAACTTCAGAGCTTCCCTTCAAACTAACTTCAGAGCTTCCCTATCGTATCGTCTCGCGCGCCAAAGTTACGAGGCGGCATCAGCCTTAACCGACGATGACAACGGCATGAGTAGATGCAGCAACCCGAAGGTCATAGACGAGCTGCAGACAGACAGACATACGGAGGTTGGTCTTGTAGACAAGAAGTCAAGAAGGTCCCTGTCCCCCCTTTTTCCCTCTGTCTTCCTATCTATGTGTCTGTTGTTCCGCGGTCCGATGAATGTGCGCTGTTGATCGAGTCAATTGATCGCAGGCGTCGTCGCCGAAAGAAATCGCACGTGATGCAATCTCTTCTGCAACTTCTGCTGCGTCTGTTGCCTTTTTGCTGCTGCTAAAAAGCTTTAGCCTAACCGAACGGCCGTACTGATGATGAGGATGTTGATGTTGGTGGTGGTGACGGCGGTAGCAGTCCTCGTCTCGGCAACAGCAGCAGCTACAACAGCGACGATGACGACGTTTGCTTTCCCGGGTTTCTGCTGCTGCTGGAACTCGATGATCATTTCCATCCCGCATTTGGTTGGTGCATTTTTCCATTCCATAGTCGAAGCGGCACGTGAGGAAAAAAATACCATCAGCAGCAGCAAAAGCAGCAGTAGAAGTGGCAACACAAGCAAAAGAAGGGAAGTCATCGACGTCCACGTCCAAAAGCGTCCGCTGAGGGGTAGCTGGGGGAGGGGTGGGCGGATTCGTAGCGAAGGGGGTGGAGGGAGGAAGGGAGGAAGATCGAGTGAAAGATAATCACATGGAAAAGTAGATAAATAGATAGAAAAGTCGTAGGAAAAGGAAAATGACAGGAGTGAGAGTAGGAGTCAAACAGAGGGATCAAGCTAGATATATATATAGAGAGAGAGAGAAAGAGAGAGAGAGCGAGAGGGAGGGAAAAACGAGAAAGAAAAAAAGCAGTGCGAATTCAGACTCGGACGGTCGACGACCTGCCTACTGCAGACACTGCCCGGCAACGATTCGCTTTCGTATTGCTACCGCGTCCGTCTGTGTCGGCGTCTGGCTCGCCGTTCTGTTTGGCCTTGACGCCGGTCGACAGCACCATTCGACGCAAGCGATTCAACGGTCAAGTTAAAGTTACCGCCAGAAGAAGAGCTCGGCGACGAGGACCACGTCATTAACCTCCTCGCCCGCCC
Source organism: Dermanyssus gallinae (assembly GCA_003439945.1). Taxonomy (NCBI): domain Eukaryota; kingdom Metazoa; phylum Arthropoda; class Arachnida; order Mesostigmata; family Dermanyssidae; genus Dermanyssus; species Dermanyssus gallinae. Next base: position 332,573 of record QVRM01000383.1, read on the forward strand.
GCCGGACGAGAACGCTTCGTTCATGGCCGTCGTCGGCGTCGTTGTCGTCGTCGGCGTCGTTGTCGTCGTCGTCGTCGATGAAGTCGAGACGACGATGACACGCGACGCGAGGTAGCAAACGAGAGAGTGGAGAGAAACAGAGTGAGAGCGAAAGGGGGGGTGAAGGCGAGACATAAGAACTATAATGGCTGTTTCGCCCAAACAACTCAACTTAGCTCCTCGGTGCAAGCGAAGCATTAACGTTGGACTCGACTCGTTACCGCCAACCTGGCCGACCAGCACATGATGCTGTCGTCGCCTGTTACAGAAGGCAAGGTGACTAAAGATGAATAAATACGCAAACAATGCGCATATACAAAACATCATATCGTCGTATACCCAATACGTAGGTCTAGGCACTCCAATTGCTCTAAGTACTCTAGAGTTCAACAAGAGTCCTCCTACCTATGCCCAGCAACTATGTGTGTGTGTGTGTGAAGTGGCAGGCCTTGGGCCCGATTCGACATTAACGCCGTTTAGTTTTAGATGTGTTTAGTTTTGTTGGACTTTGAAAAACCGACATCTTACATTATATATATATATATATATATAGGTTTCCGCATTTCTACAGCTGATACGTTAGCATCTATAAAACTACTAGAACTAATAGTGTTGATGACGTCTCACCAGCTGACTTCAAATGGTCCAGATGCGATTGATATCCAGTGTACGGTGCATCAAGACTGTCCCAAATGTGGTGTTGTTTCACTTCCTATACGATGTTGCTTAATACGATTCAAGCTGTCGTGTGTCGTGTGCCCTGTTAGAGTAGAACAAACCGCCTCAAATGTTCGCCACAGGAAACATGGCTATGAAAACGTGCTGAACAGCTGGCTCTTCATTACGAAAAGCTACGGGGACGCGACTAGCCCGACATTCGCATCTGCAGTCCGCCATAATTGCGGTCCTACGGTGTGTGGCTGTGGTTACACAAATCTCAGGCGACCGAGTAGCAGTCAGGCCGGCGTTTCCACAAAATTGCCCCCAACTCCCGGACCCCTCTTGGCCAACTCTTGGCCCTTACTTCGCGCTGCACCCCTCGCTGACGTCGTTGTCCTTCTCTATCCGCTTCGTACATCGAGCCACCATGAAGACCACCACCTCTGCTGCTGCTGCTGCTGCTCGGGCAGCTGTTGTAGGTTATTTTCAGCCAACACCACGGCCACACATTTGCAGTGCCAGGATCAACGCGGAGGATCAGGAGCGCACCGCCAATGGTGCCGACGCGAGGGTGGATTTGACCCGACAGGGCCTAGTTCCTATTACAACTTCTTGTCGAGTAAGCACCTACATACACACCTACACATAGCGAACCAGGCAAACTAGTTAGTCAGCCAGCTAGTTAGCAGTTAGCAGCAGCCAACCTCTATATACTCGAGCAGCCCACCAACTCGAGTCTACTGGGTAATTTCTATTCCTTCCCCTGCCGACTGCAATCAGTTCCTGGTGGGGCCCGGATCGCGGCAACGGGCACCCAAACAAACAAGCGGCTGGCCGCGAGTGTCATGTTTACCTCCTCAGGCGGCTGGGCGGCGTGTACTACTCGGTCAAGCTGTCTTGACCGCTGTTACCGCAGCCCGCTAGTTCAGACTACTCATAGCGGTGCCAGTAACTGCTGGACCGAAGTGCCAGTGCGTTGTGTTCGCTCTCGATCAACCGAGAAAACGACCCGTATTCGACTTACGTACTGCGTCAAGCAATGACGACGCGAGCGACAAAAACGACTGCTACAATACATGCGGTTGGGAAAACAAGACGGAGAAGAGGAGAAGGGAATGGAGAAGTGGTAGGGAAAAATAGGGAAGCGAGGAAGCATAAAGGAAGGGATATTCGATAGACGGACGACGCCAACCAAGCAACCAACCGTCCAGTGCGTCAGTACACTGGCGAGCTGGTGGCCGGTAAACGAACAAACTGTTTTTTGTTATAAGTTTATTGCATGCTAAGCATTTGTTTTAGGTGCACGTACATGCACTGGCCGACGCTGCACTCCTGCCGTTGAGTGCAAGCTCACTGATTCGATACTATTCGTGTCCGTTGTTGCCGGCCTATGGCCGTCGTGAACTGCAGCATCGCGTTACATGTCGGTTTACGACACAAGCGAAATATGCTCAATTTGGAAGGAGCCAGATGGCAGTACGGTGTAGGAAAGGCAAAGAGCCCACCCTGCTGCTTGGCGATTTAACAGGAAAGGAATTATCACCGTTTTATTGCTCTGTGTCGATAGCAGATCTGTCCAGCTCTGTGAATATTCCGAAGCTCGCCGGCCCGCCCATGGACCCATGATGACGGGTGGGAGAACCGAGCGCAGGCCAAAGGAAGCGCACGCAGCGTTCAACGCACAGTTACTTTATAGGGAGGTGTCACAAATCATCGTCTCTCATTGAACATGGGGCAAAAGTGTAAGAGAATCACACCAAACTACCCCTCCGTTTCCCGCATCCCTGTCTTGCGCTCAGCCCTTACCCCCAACGTCGGCCAATAGGGTCGCGAAAATATATGCACTGAACTGTGCAGACAGGCATCCTTTATGCGAAGTCTATGCGCGTGCACGCGGCATGCAGCCAGAGTTGGGGCCAACACCAACTCCAGCAGTACGACAGCAGACTCTATCTATCTATGGTCACGTCCTCTCCGAATCGCTCCCTTGAGACAGCAGTCCATACGCTCGTGTGTCGCCATGTCGACCACCGCGACAAACCGTCAGCAAGATGTGCATAATGTGCAAAAAACAACAACAAGTCACTAAACGTGTCGACCTCACGACGGTGACAACGCCATGGCTGCAGCCATTTATTATACAATAATAATCATAATAATAATATTAATGATACAAGATGTGTCGGCGCGTGCCAAGACGCCGTCATGCGCGTATTTATCAGACTTCATTTTATGTGGTGCTGCTATATAAGCGTATCGGGCGTTGTTCTCCTAGCTACCTAGCGGCACCCCTTTCTCTTATACCCCCCGTCATCTCTATAGTATGGGTATTACCGGTATCACGGCTGTCATTACCACTACCAGCACAACCTCAACCACGGCCACTGCCGTTCGACAAGAGTCGCCAGTTATAATCCCAGCCAGCGGACATCGAATAGCTGAGGACCGGGATAGAGTTTGCCATCGGCGTCGTTGTCGTTGTTATCGTTGTTGTGGTTGTTGTCCTGTTTGCTCCACTCAATAGCACTACTCAAGTTCGTGTTCGTCGTTTGAGACGGTGCCAGAGGGGGTCGCTAAAGAAGCGCGCCCATACAAGAACTAGATAGACTTCGCTAGCTCCTTCAGTGGTGTCTACCTAGCACCGGTACGAATGCCAATGACTTCGTCTTCCTTCCGTACGGTCGCCTTTCGTCGTGTCGTCGATACGTTCTCTCGCACAACACCACGTGTAATAATAATAGTAATCGTTGTAGTAGTAGTTGCGTTGAGCCCGGTGGCGTCGTGGTGCATTCGTCTGCGTCTCGCGACCGGAGGAGATACATAGATGCGCGGGTTCGAGCCCCACCGTTGCACCGATTTGTATTTCGGGGGTCCGTCTATGAAGCAATGCAAAAAGCAGTCCCATGGACGCTAAAATCTTGGCTGAGAGTCAGCCCAGAAAGTGTTTAATTTTTAGTAGTAGTAGTAGTAGTAGACGCAGTGCCCTTTTGCTAAAAACGGCTTTTAATGATAACGTTGATGACTTTCGGCTGATCCGGTGATGGGATCAGTGGATCTACACAACTAAAACGACGCCCGCTTAATTCAATTCAACGACAAAACTACTCCCACGGCGCGTGAGCCTGTGTACGAGAGATCTTGAATAGTTGCGATCGTCTGGCAGCTACATAAACAGCAACAACAACAACCGCTGGCTAGAGCTAGTAGGGATTTTCCGCCACGAACCCGTCGCGTGTGGCGAAGCAACAGGCTGAGTGAGCGCTTATCGTAAACTAAGCGCCAAAATTCCTAGGCAGCAAAGATCCAGCAGCAGCAGCAGCAGTGCCATCGGCCATAGCAGTGGAAGCGGAGGCGGCGTCCGGGCCTGCCTCAAAAGCTATGGCCGGAAGTAAAAACATCGATCTCTTCTTTCTGCCTCATAAACCACAAACCTTACTGCCACTGGATCACCAACTAACAACGACGACCCGGCCAACACACGGCCTAATCCTCGTGACGTATCGCTTCGCCGAGTAGATAACAGTTTAACTCTCCCACTAACGAATCATCAGCTAATTGACCTACGAGTTTATAGCGTGGAGCGTGGACTCTGAGGAGACAGCCCGCAGCTTAACGACCCTTTAAAGCAATCGCAATAAACATTGGTCTGCTTTAATTGTCATATGATATATATAGCTTTCATATAACAGCTAGCATTCAAAGCAGACTAAATGCGTGCAGAGGAGCCATTGTATGGTAATATATATATATATATATATATAGCATTTACTATTCAGAGCAGATAAATGCGCGCAGAGAACCCTTTGTATGGCAACTCACGGCAGGCACCGGCGTCATCTCACTACCCAATGCGTGTAAATAAAAGCTTTTTACACGGAGCCTAAAACAAAATGCATAATGCACATCCTTTGGTCCCACTAAAAACCTGGTGACATACCTACATGACCGGGATATGTGTGGTATTACTTCAGTGAAAACAAACAGCCTAGTAAGCGATAGTTCTTCCCATGTTTGCATATATATATATACATACGAGTATATATATATATATATATATATATATATATATATATATATATACATACGAGTATATATATATATATATATACATATATATATATATATATATATATAGAATATATACATACGAGTATATATATATATATATATATATATATAGAATGTATATATATATACATATATATATATAGAATGCACTGTTTTCTTTGAGCGGAACGTTCATTAGCGCCGGTTAACCCAGCCTCTTGTACGCGTAGCTCCAAAGTGTTCAAATCTGGTCTAGTAAGAATTCGAAGGCGCTTCCTGCTACCATTTAGTGTCGCAGTGTTTCCTGTGGCGGAGTTCTTTTCTTTAAATAAATTTACAGACGGACGTTAACCACCATACGACCTACAATAGTTTTTAATAAAAATCCTAGTAACTTCTACGTAATGCTCTATGCGTGATTACTGTGATGAAATGCCCACGTCATCAAACGTCTGTTATTGTTATTATTCGTTTTTGTCAAAGTCTCTGATTGTGTACGTATCTGGCAGTGTACGCTGGGCTGAAAATGAATGATACAGGCGCTAAGCGGAGAGGTATTGTGGTAATGGGTATTATGACACCCGTGACACAACGAGCGTTCAAGTCTGAGGCGAGAGACCCACACCATCTGCAGAACACCACAGCGGTGCGTAAATGCATTTCCAACTCTAGACAAGAAGAATGAGAAGACGGAGAAGAAAAATACGAATAAGAAGTAGAATAAGAAGAAAAATATGTTCTGGTAGTAGTAGTAGTAGCAGCCCAGGATACAGGATCAGCTGGTCTCGACGAGCCGCAGCTGTAACGAGTCTAAGCTGACAGACAAGCGACACAGCCCTTCATCTCTCTCCGTCGGATAGAGAGTCCTGTCATGAAATGGTCTCGAGACAATATTGCGGGGTTACCCGGTTGTCAGGCTCGCAGACAGTCAGTCAGTCAGTCAGTCAGACAGACAGGCACGCTCGCGCATAGTAGATCCTTCCTGCTACAGGATAACATGCACACACGCACTCAATCGCCCACCCGGAACTCTATACAGAGGCCGTACACCGTACTAGTCGAAGAGTCGTCATCGTTTGACAGTTCGTAAGTTCGCATCATCCGTGGAGTGCACTGGCTGAAACTGGCCTGGCCGCAGCCTCCGCCGCTGATAAGGAAGGCTGTGCGACTACGGAGAGAGAGGGCGGGTAAGGGTGAGAGAGAGAGTGTGTGTGAGAGAAAGAGCAAAGGGACCAATCAAACGGCTAAACCATAGGGATAACGACCGTCGGCTGTTCCTGTGTATATTTTGGCGGGGCCTTGACAGGGCGCCACAAGAAGCGTCCCCACGTCAAGTCAAGTCAAGGTGGGTCAAATAAAGATAGGGACAACAAAAAATCGCCAAAAAACAAAGGCGTAATGGAATAAAGCGTACGAAAGAGAGAGGGAGATAAATGGAGTAGTATAACGACGAAAAGTTCACTTTCCAGACAAAGCTTAAAAGGGTGCGCGCGAAGCATAGAGAGAGAGAGAGAGGGGGGAGAGAGGTAGATAGGGCAAGCCAGCTTGACACTAAGGGGAGAGGGAGAGAGAATACAATCGAAACAAGGCAACGCTTCGCTTCAGCAAGAAGGCGCACACACGCGCAAATAGCATTAGCGACTACGAGATTAGAATGAACCGAAATAGCAAACGAAGAAGCGAGTAGCAGCCGTGAACGAGTGCGATGCCACGACCGACGCGGTAGCAACACGTTTTGGCACAGATTCACATATAGACGCACAGTCACACAGAGATTCACACACAGATGGCACATGCTGTTCGGGCTAGCAACTCGGGCTAGAGTTGTTTCGCCGTTCTTCTTTTGTCTGCTAACGAAACTACTTCGTCTTCCACCTCTACGACAACGACGACCAGCGTTGTTAGCGGTACTGCGGCACTGTTAAAGGTGCACTTGGAACGGTTTAGCTATCGCTAACGAGTTGCCCGGAAGCCGGTCGGCACCCGCCGGCCCACCCGTTCGGTGTTGAAAGACGTGGCATTCGAGAGACACCAGTCAGTGTGGAGTGGATGGAGCGCGCCGTGGGTCGGAAGGTTTTTCGCGGGAAGAGGTTTTTAGACGCAGCCGCCGTCGCTGCTGCTGCTATGCCGACGACGACAACGAGCTGGGCCGAGCCGAGCGATGTCACACACCACCCGACAAGCGATACGGCAATAGGTGGCGGCGTGGTGCTTAAGCCGCAACGGTGCATATGCCTGTCCCATACGTAGAGCCCGGCGGGTTCGTGCACCGATACGGTCTGCACGATCTGCAATAAGAAGCATTTAAAACGCGCCTGTCTGCAGGAGACGCACATATATATATATATATATATAGGAAGAGAGAAACACTAGCAGAAAAAGCACGAGAGAGACTGGGAACATGGGAAAATACAATCGAATCACATTATCTCTCGGCATACTACGCAGAACAGTTGAGTCGACGCGGGCGATATATCGAGTCGCCGCTTCCGGACACCGCTTAAGTCTAGTCGGCACGGTCAAGCCCGCCGCCTCCGCCGCTGCACGCTAAATTACGCCATCCATGTACCTGCAGTAGAGTAGTGCGTGCCCAATATGAACTCAATTAATAGACAATTCATTGACAAGAGGCTATCGACCCGAATACCTAATCAACTTTCCGCGCACCTACGAACGTAAACAGAGAGGACGCAATTCTCCGTCGACTAGAGTGACCACCGTCTCCGAGACTGTGGCGATACCGACTTCGACACCGCCAGTAGTTTCAATACTACTACTACTACTACCAGACCGTTATCCAAAAGTTTCTTCAGTCGTTCTATATTCTCCTGTTCGAGCGACGCTTAGGGGTTTCGGAGGCGGGAGGCACTGTTTGGCCGGCGTTATTCGCATTCGTCACCAGCCACGTCGGCCACGACGACGACGACGACGACGTCGTTTTCGTCGTCGTCCGTCATCACGGCAACCTAATTAAAAAGGCAATCATCATGGTGATATATGATAATTTTTTGCTACTGCTGCGGCTGCTGGGTCCCTCTAGCGATGACTGCGGTCCGCCCACACCGTGTGTTCGGGGCGTCGACCTGTCGTATCATGTCGGATGTAATCGAACCTTCATCATCATCATCACTGCACACCACATACACCAGCATCAGCGCACCCCGCTGAATCAAAGTGTCGGCTACTATGAATGGTGGTTAGTAACTAGATTGCTGCAATGCGCTGTGCAAGTGACTACAACGATCATCGAGCGTCTATGCTCACTTGCCTTGCTTGTGTACACTTATACGCGCATGTAATGCAAGAATATCTGAACGCGCGGTATGCGATTCAAAATGAGCTCCATAGTCGTAGCAGTTTATAACTATTCGTAGGTGAAATCGTAGATGTATTAGTAGGTGAAATGTGGAAGCAGCAATACATGTACATATTAGTAGAATACATTTGTTGTTGTTTTTGTTGCTGTTGTCGCGTTAGTGGTAATTTATCTGAATCCCAATAAAATGCTTAGATAAGGGAAAGTTTTGACATCTGAAACTTGTCATTCCTGATGTACGCCCGCTCTATTATGCTAAATACATTAGTGCGTAGTTATGTGTTTATTAATGGCAAGCGCCCTTTTATATATATATATATATATATATATATACATTTTAAAGTGTGGCCGTACTACAACTAGAGCTAACAACCTACCAGTCTGTTGGCATTGGCCTTCCATCGTCCTTCTTTTGAACCATGTTCTTGATTTGGCGCTTTCATTTTTCTTAGCCTCCTTTTCCACCTCTCCTTCTTCTTCCTCGTCGTCGTCTTTTTCTTCTCCCAGTGTCATAGTGGTCGTTTTCATTGTGGTTGTCGCCGTCGTCGTCTTACGACCAACGTTTGCCGTTTCCATCCGGCTGTTCCAGCAGCAGCAGCCGCCGCCTCCCCCCGTACCCCCGCCCCTCTTCCCACCACCTCCTCCACCATCACCACACGGCCACTTCTTTCTTATTCGTGGTAGATTTTTCCTCTCTTCTTCTGAAGGCGGAAGGAATCACCCGTGGCGCCCCCAAAATTTCTCCCGCCCCACTTTGCCGAACAACCCCGCGCACCGGTCGATTCCCGGCTGCTGCCGCTGCTGCTACAGCGGCTACTGCTTCCATTGCTGCTCCCGCCAGCACACTTGAAGGAAAATCTACACGCTCTGACGGACGAATGGACGGACCGATGGACAGACAGACGGCCGGACAAACTGACGTACGGACGGACGACTGAGCACGAAGCGAGCGTCCCGTGGCAGAGTCTGGCGCTGTGGAGTCTGCGTGTGACGGGGGTAGTCCAATGGGGTAGTCCGGTGGGATCGTATGGCCAGGCTGAGGCTGCTTCGGTAGCCTTCGTACCAGTCTCTCCTGCTAGGGATTGAAGGAGATGGAGACGACGACGGCCAGCCGGTTAGACAGGCAGACATCCATACAGACGGATGGCTGTACGGCCCGCCGCCGACGACCGACTGACTCTAACACCGCACCGGGAACAGATTACCATAAAAAAATAGAAGCCATTCCAGCTGCGTCTCTGCGCGCGCGCGCTCTCTCCATTTCCATCTATGTTGCCTGCTTCGTCTCTCCCCTCTGTTCCTCTCTCTCTCTCTCTCTCTATCTCACTCTATCTCGTTCTCTCTCTCTCACTCTATCTCGTTCTCTCTCTCTCTCTCTCTATATATATATATATATATATATATTTATAATTTTTTTCTCTACCTCTCTCTCTCTTTCCTTCCACCGCTCCGCCTCGGCCTCTCGCTTTCGTTATTTCCCCTCCCGGTGAGTAAAAACTAGGAGAGGAGGAAGACAGAGGAAAAAACGTGAGAACGAGAAAATGCGAAACAGCGAGAGAAAGGGAGAGCGGGGGCAGGAGGAAAAAGATCAATGTTGAAATGAAGGCAAGGCTGGGAAACACCGACGGCAGCGACGCAGCGATGAACGCAAGAGGTTATGGAGAACTACTAGACGGGTCGACAGACAGGCGCATACCAGGCTATGGGGAAACTTGGCCGGCAGCAAGGAAGCAGCCAGCCAGTCAGCCAGCCATACCAGGTAAAAGCAGAGGCAATAGCAGAAGCAGCAGACAGAGCGAAACAGTCTGCTTCCGTAAGGTCGTTCCGCTCAACCTCTTGACGGGGACGGCCACGAACACGACGCCTACGTGGCTCTGCATAGAACGATCGTAGAACACGTCAACGAGCTGGGTGGTGGTGGTGGTGGTGGTGGTAGCAACGTAACGGCGAGGCTCATTGTTATTACCGTCATAGTCACTGTTGTAGTAGACGCTGTAGTAGCAGTTGTCGTAATAGTAGTAGTAGTCGTTGCCGTAATAAGTAGTCGTCGTAGTAGTATTAGAAATTGTAGTAGAAGTAACCGTAGTCGTAATAGCACGTGGATTCTTAGGGGTAGTGGGGTAGTCTTCAGCAGTTCGATCTTTCTTGCCGGCACGCTCTTTGCATTGAGACAGGCCGTCAGAGACAGAGACAGTCAGAGAGAGCGAGAGAGAGAGAGAGAGAAAGGCCATCGTACAAACGGACAAAACCAACGAATTCAGTCCGGTCACTGGGCTTTTCTTCTTCTTGGTTTGCCTGGACTCTCTTCCTTCTCCCCCTTCTTTCTTTCTGTCAGTAGTCTCTTTTATTCTCTTGCTTTTTCCCTGTATTCCCACCCGTCACACCAGCCAAACGTCCTGCTGTCCCAAATTCTCACTAACAGGCTATTCACGCTTTGGCGAGGCGCTTAGACTACTCCCACAGCTACTCCCGCTGCTGCTGCTGCTGCCACCACCAGGACGACGACGACGACGAGGCCTGCCGCTGCTCACAATTCAATCATCCGATTCAACGGTAGAAGAAAGACTTCAATGAGGGGCGACCACGACCGACCACCCCCCCACCCCCCAACGCTTCACCCGCTAAACGGCTGCTAGCGCGCCCTTAGCCGAAGCTTAATTGCAGCAGTCGACAAAAGAAGAAGAACATGGAATGTCTTAAAAAGACGTTTTGCGCCCATATAAATATATACAGAGTAACCCCATATATATATATATATATATATATATATATATATCTACATACAATATATAGCATCACCATGTATATATATATATATATATATAAGCGCAATACCAGCATGAGCAACAGCAGCGACGTGTCGCCGACGAACGCTTTGAATCGATACGGCAGGCATGCTAGCAAATGCTTGATGGTGGTTTCATGCACTACTCTGAGCGTATTTATGCGCGGCTATTTCTTTTCACGAGGTTCACAACTGAGACGTGGTCGCGCGCGCGCGTTAACAACGAATGATTATGAAGGATGTTTCCCTCATGAGAGCCTGACGATGAAAATGCTTCCCAAACTCTTATCTCTTGTGCGTAATCAGCTAATTTACTGCTGCTGCCGCTGCTGCTATACGAATGAAGAAGGTGTTGTTCGCAGCAGCAGCAGCAGCAGCCGAAGAAGTTGGTGCTACTGCCGTTACCGCTGCCGCCGCATGACATGTCATCTGCTCAGCCGGCTACTGCTTGATCATTACCGGGCGGCCGTAACGTAAGTATCCATATCTAGGTGTAGGGATATGCAAACTGTTTCTTCTTCGAACACTGTTGTTGCTCCCTGTTTGTGTCTGTTTTTTGTTGTTGTTGTTGTTGTTGTTGTGTTACTACTTTTCTTTTTCTTCTTCTTGGTCGTCGTCGTTGTTACATCTTCGGGGTTTCTTTGTGCTGCTGTGCGTTTCGTCTTCACAAGCGAGCGAGCCAGCCAGCCAGCCAATCGTTACGAGCTGCTGGAGAAGGGAAACGAGGAGGGGAACAGACAAGCAAGCCGAGAAGAAGGAAACAGGAGACCCCCGAAGTCACAGTTGTGGCGATCGATCGACCTCCTCGGTGTGTTCGTGTGCTCGAACGCGAGCTACCCCTATCACGACCGCCATTGTGACGCTGAGCGTGCCGTCATCAAAACGCACGCCTCGTGGTGATGATGTTGTTGTTGTTGTTGCTGCCGCTCGCTTTCAACGCGGCGAGCGAGTCACACAAACATTGAGATATTGGGTCGTCGCATCGGCGACAGATGATATCGTCAACGAAACGACGAAATGGTCCTGTTCGAATATTTCGTAGCCGAAAAGCAGCCACAGGAGCAGCAGGGGTGGCAACAACAATGATGACAACAAAAACGACAACATCGACAGCAGAAACCACAGCAGCAGCAGCAACAACAACAATAGGCACAACAAAACGAAGAAAAATAGCAACAACGCTGATCCTTAACGACGACGGCAGCAGCAACAACAACAACAACAACAACAACAACAACAATAACAACAACAACAACAACAACAACAATGACAACAATAAGCACAACAAACAGAAGAACAACAACAGTGCTTATTCATAACAACAGCGATAACATCCGATTCAGTAGCAGTTGCGTGATTCGCAGTGAGTTTGTGTTGCGAACACCTAATATAAGAAGAACGCAAATTTAGAACGAAATATTCCCACCAACGTTTACCGCCGCTGCCACCATTACCGCCACCACCGGGCATGGCCCACACACACACGATACACGTCTTTTTTTCTCAGATAGCCTTACTGAGACGAGTGCGCCGTCGTCGCCGACATTACGAGTTTTTCGTTCTTAACTGGACGTGGCTCGATCGCCAAGCGTTCGTGAGCTGCTCATCGTCGTCGTCGTAGTAGTAGTAATAGTAGTAAAACCGGTTATTGATGATATTGATGACTGTAGCAGTAATAAGGGGATCGATAGTAGTAGTAGTGAATTAGGAAACAGTAATTAATGTACTGCTAGTAGGAATAATACAGTAGTAACAATAGTAGTAGTAGTAGTAGCAGTAGAGCTCTGTCGAAATGCCAGCACCAAGTAAGATATAATGTAAAGTCAAGTCGCCTCTATTCGAGTTTCTGTTTATAGGACGCCCAGTCGGTCGATAACTAACTAACTAACTACGCCGCCTATGACTAAGCCGCCTAGCCTTCTGCTCCTAGCGTTCCCTCCAGGCGCGTCGTGTAGCAGTAGTTGGTTTGCAAAGCAAGCTTGACGCTTGGAGCAGCGAAGTAAGTGTTGTTTTTCTGTCTTTTATTTTCGGCTCGTCGTAGCCGTGTTGTTGAGCTGCGAACATTGACAGCAAACGTATATGACGTTCATTGATGCTGCTGTAGCGGCGGCACCGCGTTAACAGAGCGATCGTATAGTTTATGCTACCATCGCCGTTGTTGTTGTTGTTGTTGCTGTTGTTGCTGCTATTGCTATTGTTTCTGTCGTTTCTGTTGTTGTTGTTGTTGTTGTTGTTGTCGCGGTCACTGTCCCCCTATAAATCGTGGAGCTGGAGAATCTCGGCAGAGGGGGGAACGTCATGCCTGTGTCCTCTTTCTTTCTTTCTTTCTCTGATTTTCCGTGCTGAATGAAGCACAGGGCAGCTAGAGTCTCGTCAACTCGTTCTCTAAAGTTCCTCTCCTAACAACGGACCTTTGTGAGTCGGAGCGTAAACTCGCCGTACGTCAGCGAGCGCAAGTGTTGCAATCTGAGACAGAGCAGAACTGGCTGAAATTGTTTTTACTTCGTTCACTATTGTCGAGACCTGCCAAACAGCGGTTGAAAAGCAACGCGTTTCGTCACGTAAAAACGCCCGCTGCTGTCGGCATCTTCTATTTTTCTATAGAATGTTCCATCACAGGTGTTTCTACGAAACGTTGTTTATTTCAGCCATAAGCTCTTTCTACAAAATCGTTTTGCATGGGCTCGTGTCATGAAAGTTTTCCCATCCGAGGTTTCTCTCTTCTTGGCAGGAGTCACCTGGAGCATGGCTCTTTTCATCGAACCAGACCTAACTGGACACGTCGTCTGTCCGGTCGCATTTTTGTCGAGTTGTTACGTCAACCCACGGTCCACCTCCCTCGCAACATTGGCTGCAACGCACGCAAATACATGCATAGAACCCGTAGGCATGTCCTCGAAATCAGCAAGTGTCCGTCAGTTTGATGTTGCGTCATATAGAGGGAGATGTTGTTGCAGGTGGGCTTTGACGTTACGGCTATTGGACGTTGCTGTTGTGATTCTTGTTGCTGTATTAATTGTTGCTGTTATTTTAGTTGTTGTTGATGTTGTTGTTGTTGTTCATGTGGTTCTTGCTGTTTCTGTTGGTTCGGTTGCTGTTTGTTGTGTTCTTGCTGTTGTGGTTGTTACCGATTTTGTTGTCGCCGCCTCGTCATCACGTCATCGCCAGCGCGAGAATATTGTTGTTGGTAGTAATCATGTTGTTGTCAGTGTCATTGTCGAAGTTATTGTTGTTGTTGTTGTTGTTGTTGTCGTGGTTGTTATTGTTGTTGTTGTCGTTGTTATTGTTATTGTTGTTGTTGTTGTTGTTGTTGTTGTTGTTGTTGTTGTTGTTGTTGTTGCCGTTGTTATCATCGATCATTGGAGCGATGACATGAGCGCTTCGACTTGAACTTCCAGAACTCGAGATCTCATTGTTCTGTTCTCTTTTACTCCTCTATCTTTTAATCTATTTCATTGCTCTCTCCCGCTTCTTCCTCTATCTCTCGCTCGCTCTCTTTCTCTCTCTCTCTCTCTCTCTCTCTCTTCACCGCCACCGTCCCTTGTTTTCTCTCGTTATCTTTAACTACGATAGATGAATGTTTATTCGACAGACAGACAGAGAGACAGACGGACAAACGGGCACAGATTCGGACGCTATGCCGGCGCCAGCGTATCCATCCATCCATCTAGTCAGCCACTACTCACTATGCAGCCCACCCGAATCCAAATGCAGATGCAATGAAAGTTAAGCCGCGACGGCAGGGCCACCGTCTGCTGGCAGGCACGAAGGCAAACAGGCACGCTCTGCCTGTCTGTCTGTCTGTCTGTGGCCCACAAACCACTCGTAACTCTCTAACGCCGACGAGCGGGATCGAGCGTCGGTTAGATGTTTATGCCACCCACTGAATTAGTTTACGTTTGGTTAAACTCTACATTGGTGGCGCCGGTGGTGGCAGTGGCTATGGCGACTGCAGCAGCAGCAGCAGCAGCAACCATAGTTGTTGTTCACGTACACAGACTGGCCAGAATTGTCTCTTCTCCTGCCGTCAACTCAGTTGTCTGGTGGTGACGGGTAGTTCACTCGACGTGCGAGTCGTGTCTGGTTAGTTGACTGGCTGGCTGGCTGGCTGGCTAACTGATCGGTCGGGGCCAACCTCGAGCTGGCTTGCCTATACGGAGGAGTACGACAGTTTTAGCCTTTCTATGAGACGCGATGACGACCTTCCTACTATGACTATACACACCCGCACGCCGGCTGGGCGAACGAATTTTCGCGGCGACAACGACGACGACGACCACGACAACAACAACAATAAGAGCATCGCCTGCGACAAAGTAAAGGTAAAACGACAACAAAATAACAACAACAACAACAACGCCAATAACGATGGCAACAATAATAACGACAACAACATCAACAACAACAACAACAACAACGGCAATAATAATAAAGTGATCATGTATTATCATCTCCGGTCTCCTTGTAAGAAGGCCGCACTGTAGACAGGCTTCTACGTCTGATAGCAAGGCCGACGGTGTTGTTGAACGACAGTCTTCCGTTGCTCCTATTGCCACTACAGCAGGGTTTGCAGGATGAGTGAGGATTTCCAGCTGGCAAACGAACACAAAAACAGCAACTTCAGCTAAATCATCAATAGCAACAACAACAACTACCACCGCAATAACAATGTCAACAACAACAACAACAGCAGCAACAGCAACGCTGCACAACATAGCTCCGCTATTGCTTCTGTGCAAACATTGGACAATTTTCGAATGAATCGAAATCGTCGTCGTCATCGGACGCTGAGAATAGCCGTGCTCTCCGTCCGTTCCATGGATGGCGCTATATATATATATATATATATATATAGAGAGAGAGAGAGAGAGAGAGAGAGAGTATGCGTTTCTCTCTTCATGCAGCAGCTTACTAAGAGCATTAATACCCTGACCGACCGTCTGCCTGGCAACAACATATGCGTGCTGGGTGACAACCATCGTGTTGCAACAACAATAACACATTATTTATATGAACCGTACTACTGATATGGCTGTTGCTACATATTATCATTTTGTTTCAATGCGAATATAAGCACGTTGTAGAACAGCAGTTTTGTAAATTGAATGTTGAATGTAGACGTTTCTTTTTACCATTGCGCTTTAGAATTTTTCTTTCGATCCTCCTGCTTTCTGTCATGTCAACAGGATGACGGCCAAACCAAACGTTTGACTTTATGAGTCAACTGCCTAAATATGCAGTCACCGTCTCGATCGCCGTGGACAACAACAACAACACTAACAACAACAACACGTATGTACAACATGTCTTAAGATATAATGTACATTCTTCAATTGCATATTATAATGCGATGATTGGCATCATAGTTTGTATGTGCAACAAACAGGGATAATAACAGCGACAACGACAACAATAACAAATGCATTTGTTTCACGTATGACCTTAAATACGACTCATCATTAGAAACACGACCGATACTTGTCTCTCCTTAGATAGTACCGTCCGCCGACTTTCAACTAACGCTGCGCCAACAAACAGTATTGTCTTTTGTTGTACACCCAGCGCCATTGTCGGCTTAATCACCGTCATCACTATTCTATCATTGTTATAATTATTAACACAATAATAATTGCCTGGCTATTTCATTTGCCGGTTTGAGCGAACCTGTCTTGTATGAGACAGTCGTTCGTGTGGCCCGTAGGTCGTAATGCATAAATCAGGTACTGTTTCTTGTTCTCTATCTCTTAGTTCCCCCCTCCTCCCTTTCTCTCTCTTCCCCTCTCTCACTCTCTCTCTAGCTCTCTGTCGAACATACACAAACTCAGACACAATTTCACTTTTCTTCCCTCCGGTGTCGGTCTGTGTCTACCGATTTGCCCAGAGGCGCGCGCGCTCTCTCTCTCTTTCTGAATAACCCCCTTTATTCCTGTCAGACATCTACCATCTTCTCCGTTTACCCTCTATCTTTCCCTCTCCTTCTTCCTTTCCTCTCCCCCCTCTCTCTCTCTCTCACACACACACACACACCATCTGCATGGCTGTCTGTATCTGCCGCTCAATGGTAAGTCGGTCGAATTGGTCGGTAACTTTTCCGTCGAGTCACGCACGGGCCATTACCGCCATTTGAAGCAGTAGTGCTCGTTCGGCTCATTCGCATTTCGTACGTCCGTACATAGACATGCACGCGTAGACACCCCCCCACACGCACGCACGCCCCCCCCACACACATACAATCGCACTGACAAAGTGCAGCCCTGGGCGCTCGACGGAAACCCACTCTTTCTCCCCGCCCCCCGTCCCCCTGACACCCCATTCCACCTCAGCCTTCCCCTTTCTATTCGTCTCCTAGCTCCTGGCGTAGCCTCTGAGCAGTGCAAATCAGTTCCGTTTGGCAATAGTAGTAGTAGTTCAGAGTCGGCTCTCCGCTACCACAGCGCGGCCGCTGCCACAGCCGCACAAAGTTATCGAATACGGAATCAACGAGGAGAAACGTTGGAGAACAAGAAAAACGAGCAAAGTGAAACACTTAACAGAGAGATAACTAAAGCGACTGAGAGACAGAGAGAACGAAACATGCATGATAATGATGATGACGATGAAAAGGGAAACGCCAAGAATAAAGGTACCGAGACGAAACCGAGATGATGTTGGTAGGTGGCGAAGGGAACAGAAACGCCAATGACTATAGCACCAGCAGTGGCATTGAAATATTACGTATGCTACAACAACAACAACAACAACATTCGCAACAACAAGAACAACAACAACAGCCCAGAGGCGTTAACAGATCAAAAAACAGGGCGCAAACAGAACAGGAGCTTAGAATACGAACTGAGGAGCATCCCCCGCCTGATGTACCGTCACCACCGGTGCCATTTTGGATGAAGCTCGGGACAAGATGATTGCTGATTCGAGTATGAATATGAAACGAAAGAAACGAAAGCGGACGTGTACTGCCACGTATACATGCCCCTTCTGTCTCTGCATATATATATATATATATATATATATATATATATATATACATATATATAATATGCATATTTGCATCGATACATCTATTCATATCTAAAGCTGTACATGACGAACGAGTTATTTATTACAAGAAATTCATCAATATCGCACCGCGGAAAGCATCATTAGTCGACAGCAACCACAATTACAATAATGATGTTTTTTTTTGGTTGTCGTTGTGGATAAAAGCCGCAACAGCTGCAGACGAGGCGGGGAAAAGGGGGTGATCGAGATTCTATTCTCACAAGACACAAGGCTGTCGGGCGGCAGGTACAAATACGACTCTTGGTCGTGCTTACAACGCATTTGTGAAATATTCGCGGTGCAAGAGCGGAGAAGAACGCCTCGAAGAGTCACGTATGAAGCCCCCCTGTGTTAAGCGCGTGCTGCTGCACAACGCATCAGCAGAGAGCTGGCTACAGGCATTCTTCTTCGCACATCATTTTCATATAGAGAAAGAATCTGTTAAAAACGCCAAACAAAACCACATAATGACTGACTGGGGTGCAGCGATGGCTGGGTTGAACGGATGAACGGACCAACGACGATGTCAACCACAATAACACCGACAGCAATATACATATATATATATATGTGTGTGTGTGTTTCTGCTACTACTATTAATACCGCTCGCTGCTGCTGTTGCTCTTGCCAAATCTTTCAGCAACAATTGAGGACAAAATTGATTTTGAAAATTGCGTGCCCCAGTTTCCGCCATCAGTATCTATCACCAATATCGTCGCCGTCGACATCCAATCTACTGGTTGTGGCGGCGTGGAACCGTCCGTTCAAACCACCTGCTGCAGAACTTCATACTGCTGCCTGCCGCTGTTTGCTTTGACCGTTGCTTACAACAAACTGTTGTGAGCCGTATAAATATATATTAATATATATATATATATATATATAACCATCGATCTATGTATCCTTTGTGCAAAGTAGGTAAACATTGTGCTGATACAATGTTGTTGATGTAAGTCGAAGTGTTTGTGGGCATCTCTATATATATATATATATATAAAGGTGCATACTTATGTATATATATCTACAGCGAGAGGGATAGAATTAATGTATGTCCGTTCACGCAGCTTATACCTTTGACGAGAACAGGGTGCACTGCGCTTCAATCGCGTCAACATGGTCGAAGCGGTACCTACCCGACGAGCCACCCCGAGAGCAAACGGGAAGAGAGCGAGAGAAAGAGACAGAGAGAGGGAGAGAGAAATGGACGGCAAAGGTGTGTATCAGAAAAGGAACGCGACTATTCAACGAGAGTCGATGCTCAAACAAGCTGCCAGCTTCTGCCATGGCAGGCGACGACGACGACAACAACAACAACAACAACGACGCTGCTGCTTCCCTGTGCCCTACCCGAAATTACCTCGTTCCCACTACGGCCTTCCTCCGCCTTCAGCGTATGCCAGTGGCTGCCCAGATACCGGTTGAACAACCAGTAAATGATGACGGAGCCAACAGCAACAACAACAACAACAATAACAACAACAACAACAACAACAACAACAACAACAACAACAACAACAACAACAACAACAACAACAACAACAACAACAACAACAGCAACAACAACAACAACAACAACAACAACAACAACGGCCACGCCGGCAGAAACAACAACAACAACAGCAACAACAACGGCCACGCCGGCAGAAACAACAACAGCAGCAACAGCAGCAGCAACAACAACAATAACAGCAACACCAACAAGGTAATTAACAACATCTACAACAACAACGACGGCGGCGACCATGGCAGCAGTAACAAACCACATCATCATCATCAACAACAACCACAACAACAACAGCAGCAGCAGCAGCAACACGATCGGGATACGTTTAGTGATGTGAGCTTTGGCTTAGTGACGAAGCTTCCCCGACGACAACGCAGACACTCGATCTTGTTATGTAGGGACGGCCGTGCAATTGGCCTTCAGACGGCAGACTTGATCGCTCACGATTTAAAAACCGACTGACATCAATCGATCGATCGACAGCAACATTTTATATCGCAGTATAAGCGGTCGCAACAACAGAAAATTGGCAACACACACACACATATATATATATATATATATATATATATAGAAACACTGACAGCCTTAGCTACAGTAACTGCCGCACGTGCTGCTTCTGGCGGACGTAGGAGCGAATTTAAGAACAGCAGCAACAACAACAATAATAATAACAACAACAACATCATCATCATCATTGCTACCATCATCAACACCAGTCACAGGAATATTAGCGACAACAGACTTAACAGCAACAATATCAATCAAGATCACTCCACTAGCAATTGCGACGCCAGCTTGATACCATTTTACTGAAAAAACGTATCTGCCTTAAACCTCTGCACGCAATACCTTGCGTAATTCCTTCCTCCCAGGCCCTTGTGTAGTTATTTAATCGCATTTCCCTGTAGCCCTAAAATGGAAAAATAAAGCATCATTAGTTCTATACTAGCCTTGCGTATAGTAGCCCCAAAACGGATAACTTACGGTTACTACTTCAAAAACAACAACAGGAACAGCTTCAACGAGTTTTGGAAGATGAAGCTACTTTTCTCACAGGATGGCTACGGCCGAACAAGGCGATAGAGTACTTTGATAGACCACATTTTTTTGCAGCCCACTCTGTAGCGACGTCGGGCAAAGCACGCCTAGGGACACGTCCTTTTGTCGTAGATGCCAGATACCGACTAGTGGTCAAAGTGCCTTCTTGGCAAAACCAGGAAGCAGTTATGAACAGGAGATCTTAAGGGCCGGTTGCGTCGGCGGCAAAAGACTCGCACGCATACACACATACACATTAGGAACAACGTCGGGCCGGCAGTTCTTAGAGTTGGTCAGTTGTCCCCCTGCTTTTTGCTTAACCAGCTTTCTCCCGCCTACAGGCCTTAGAGCGCTCTTAGTCGAACGTCATTGGACTTAGCTCATTCCAGCAGCACCAGCATATGCATCACCCTTCGTAATAGATGTCGTTGTGGCTATGTGGTGGTGGCGGTGGGGGCCGTGCTAGCGGCATCGTTACAGTTGACGACAGCGACGAAAAGGATCAGAATCAACGACAACGACGACGACCACCGTGAGTGAGAAAAGAAGACGAGAACGTGGAACGAGACGGGGCCAAGCACAGGCGACAGAGGAAGCGTCGACGATGGACAGAGAGATACGTTGGACCAAATAAGAGCTTGGGGAAAAAAGGCACGCACAGGGAGGGGGAGAGAGAGTGTAAGAGAGAATCTTCATTTATTCCTTCGTGTATTTCGTCCGTAATCAGCGTCACTCATCAGCGGCTCCCGAGATCAATAAGGAACGCTCACAGACACCTACTGACATCCAACACACATCGCAGGACGAGAGAGAAAGCATGGCGGGAATAGAGCGCTCGTTACCTGTACGGATCGATAAAGAGGTAAAGGATGAAGAAGACGGATAGAAACGAGACGCCAAACGAAAACAAACCGAACATGAGGCAGAAGAAAGATCAGAAGCAGAAAAAGAACACACAACGTACAAGTGATGCCGCCATCCTCTTGGGTGTGTCTTCGCTGCTAGGAGCTCGCAGCACCTGTCTAGATGGCAACCTGCCTGGTTGCCTCCGCTAAACGCAGGCGCTATGAGCCGCCAACAGGAGAGCGATGACGAATTGTTGGCGGACAGCAAAACACAACAAGGCGCGTCAAACTTCAAGACCGCGGCGTCAATGCGTTAAGTTCGCGGCGATCGTGGAATCGTGAATCGACAGATCAACCGATCAACTTTGCTCGCCGTTTGCTCGCGTTCGACAGCGACGCAAGCTCGAATGTTTTCCTTGAAATGTTGCCTGGAAAAGTATTCGTTCCTAGAAACTGCATTGTGATCGTGTGCAAATACACAGTTGCACCAAACGTGTTACTAATGGTAACAACTGCAGCAGATGTAAACGAACGTGATTTAGATCCACTTTTTACTCTAAGGTCACCAACCGCAGCAAAAGTAACAGCCGCACCTGCGGCTGCCGTAATTATAACAAAAATGACAAATGTATCAATAAGGACGCCGATAGCATCATGGCACCGTAACCAAATGAAAGTAATCTATATTAACTATATTAATCACTATAACTATCTTAAGTAGCGCCGCTACACAGAATATTGTTACTTGCTGATGATAACCATCTAATAAAAAAAATGATCCTAAACAGTACCGCTTTCTAATCGCGCGGTGTGGACATGTCAAAAAATGAAGACTGGCTCCCCAGAGACCATATATATATATATATATATATATATATATATATATATATATGGATCAATTAACCTGTTGGTTTTCGTTCGTAATGTCAGATACGGGCACGAAACTGACATGATTAGAAGGATTTCAAGGGATACACAACAGCTAGTACTGTAAAAGTCATATCGTTCGATACGGACGTACACGGGCGATCGCTAGCTGGACTCGCCCGTGTCCGTATGAAGTACAATTATATGATGTGGTGTGGCCTATTGCGTTCCAGGACGGAATTCGAATCGCCGAAGGAATGCCCAGCGGGACCGAAACGATTATCTATCTACCTACCTACAGCACCGCGAGGGCATAATAGTTAGTCAATCGGCCGTGCATGCTATGGCCCCAAGCATGCGAGCAAACTGTATACCATACAGATAATTACATTCGACAGCTCGAAGGGTTGACTGTCCCCTATACGACATCCCGACGCATGACCGACGGAGACCCAGACGCGTCCTAGCCCTAACCAGCGCTCCCCTAGCGTTAATTACGCTCAGCATCGTCCATCACTACACACTAGTATGCATGCTCAATACACGATTCGAGGCGGCAATCGCGGTCGCGGACAGCGAAGAGCTAGCTCGTCGCACCTGGAACATGTAACTAGTAGTCGTGTTAGCAATCGTAGAAGTCGAACTGGTAGAACTAGTTAGAATAACGACGACAAACAACAACAGCAACAACAACGAATGGCAGCAAACACGAATTACGACCATGATACTGACTGTTTTGACACAAACAAACAACGACTCCAATAGCACTTAGAACAGCAGCACCACCTCTAATAATAACAGCAGCAACGACAACCAAATAATAATAAGAAAAAGAAGAAGAAGAAGAAGAAGAAGAAGAAGAAGAATAATAATAATAATAATAATAATAATAATAATAATAATAATAATAATAATAATAATAATAACAGCGAGATAGCAGCAGCAGCAAAAGTCAGAACAACAGCGTCAATGTACGAATGTCTGCGCTTGGCGACTTGAGCTGAATAACTACCATGGCAGTCGAAGTCAAACCGTGATCAGTTTGATGTTCGTGGCCATAGTTGACCGCTAACAACACTGCTGACACCGGTAGCTGCCGAGGGATCGCACTTCGATATGTTCAGATTGCCACGCTGAGCGGAGCAGAACACGTTTGGCGCGGCGTCCTATCAATGTGCACACAGAATTGTCTAAGACATATGGATAGACATGCAGGAAGTTCTATTGGCATGCCAATCGAGCAGGTCAACCGATAAACGAGGAATCGTCTTACCAAAATTGACATAAAGGCAAAGACTTTTCCAGTGATGACTAACACCCCCGTCGGCGTCAGCCTTGTTGTTTCGACAATGTGTTGTTGCCGTTGCTTTTGTTGTCTATGCTGCGAATACTGTTGCTGTAGTTGTTGTTGTTGTTGCTTTTGTTGTCTATGCTGCGAATACTGTTGCTGTTGTTGTTGTTGTTGCTTTTGTCGTCTATGCTGCAAATACTGTTGCTGTTGTTGCTGTTGTCGTTGTCGTCTCCGTTGTTTAGTGCAGCCTTGAGGCTGCTTGCGGCTGGGGTCAGGGGGTGTGAGAGGCTCAGGTGAGCCTCTCGTTAGCGAACCGAAGAGATACGTGCCTGGCGTTAGCACGAGGACGCAAGCTCCAAACCGGGTCATGGATGAGCTTTCGTGCTGCTACACGCAAGCAAGGCTGGCTCGCCGCGCCATGACGGATTGCAGATGAAAAGTTCGCTACGCAGACAGACCATATACATCTCCATCGCTGCCTAACCTCCCCTCAGCCGTCGCTTCGCTTCGACGGCCGCGCCGCTCGCGACGCCCCTTCGACGTGTCCGGACTTGCTCGTTCCAAAATTAACTTTTGCAAGCGAGCTGTCCCAACATATGCAACATACATACATATACACGTTGCATAAGCGTACAGCGCCCACGACTCTATAACGGCCATCATGACAATGTCTGCGTCGTCGTCGTCGTCGTCGCTGGCACCACCATTACTGCTAATCTCATCATTATAAGTACAATAATAGCCCGCTTCGTTATTATATACATATAAATAAATTCCCGTAAGTATATGTATATATATATGTAATATATATATATATATATATATATATATATATATATATATATACACTTACTGGGTGTTTAATAAAATATATAAATTACCCCCCCCGTAAGTATATAGATTATTAAAAACGTGCCATATAAATTATCATCATTATTATCAGCAGACACCTCCACCACATATGGTGGAAAAGGCGAATATTAATGTTGAAGCACAATCCAGGTAGATATTCTCTCGGTTGGCAAATACTTCTTTATACTTCAGATAGGGAAATGGGTGGAAATCAGACCGAAGGGTACGCCGACATCCTGAGACAAATCAAATGTTCAAATGAAGGCCGTGCAGACTAACGCTTCAACGATAGGGTTGCCCTAAAATGCCGAGCTGGCCGGTTGAGCTGCCACGCATCATCAAATTACGAACTACTAATCCCAAGGTGTAATCCGGTTGTGGTTGCATTGCCGTTATTGCCGGCTGTAATTAGATAGTTGGCTTCAACTTCCTGTCGGGCGTGTTGTCACAATGTTGTACAATTAGTTAGATTGCACTGGCGCCGATGTCACAAGTCACAGGTGCGTTCCTGTGTTTTTTCTAACACCGGCTTGTCTGTTCAATTACTGTGAATCGTAAGTAATGATTAGGCTCCCGGTCGGTGTTCGATGTGCGAAACCGTAAGGACGTATCACTTGGGGAACACTTCTTGGGGTCTTGGTCTCATACCTGATCAGCCGTCGACCTTTGAGTCTGCAATGGAATCACTCATGCTAAAGATTGTTTTAATAGAAGGAAGACTGAGAGCGTGTATGAACTAGTAGTTGGAGCTGCAACGCAAACGCAACTTATTATGCGGGCCAAGACAAACCCTAGAATAGGTCTTAAGAGGCAGTTGATTGCTTGGCGCACTAGATATCGTTATAATTAAATCACATAATGGTGCAATATCTCATAGATGCATACTATATATATATATATATATATATATATATATAGCAGGAGTATGATGGAAGAGTCACTGGGAGCCATTAACACCGCATTGTGCAAGTATGTTGTTATGGAAGAAATAACAACAACAACACCAACACCGCAACCCCCAACACCTCAAGCTTTGCTGTACGCAGCTGCGACAAACGGAGTGCAATGCGAAGTGATGCATGACATAGATGCATGCCGAATACTGCAAGCCGCAGTAGTAGAAGTTGGCGCAGCAGGCTCCACGCAGCCGCAAACTCTATGTCGTCAAAAGGTCGCTCGTCCGTCATCTATAACATGTGCACGTACAAAAAAGAGCGCAAACAAAACGAGGAAAGAAAAAGATAACGAACAAGAATAGAAAGCAAAAAAAAACAGCAGCAGGTCTAGAATAATACCAGTGATTGCCGCATGAGGAACATGTTCAAGCAACACGACCCGCGTGAGGCTAGTCGGCCCCATAGCCCCAGGAGGGGCATCATCTGGTGGTCCGAAAATAGTAGGTGTTCTCACCTTTTTCACGGCCTCCGGATCCCGATGACCGCCATCTCTCAATCAAGCTCTGCTTCAATGCTGAACAAAAGTACCAACCACACTTCGCCATTCGAGCTCGAGCAAACACATTCTTATCCCAGCATTGCCATTGTTGTTGTTGTTGTTGTTGTTGTTGTTGTTGTTGTTGTTATTTTTGTTGCCACTACCTTGGACGTCTCTGCAGTGCGATAGACACTTCTATCTAATCGGGCCCACTCGAAACTACTGGGGCAAGTGCTATTAAGGCCTATTAGTGGTATATATATATATATATATATATATATATATATTTTTTTTCTATTCAATTGTAGGGTTACTGGAACATAAGACTAATGCATAACACAAAGTGAAGAGAATTGTGAGAAGCGCTATATATATATATATATATATATATATATATATCAAAATACTGTGTTTGCATTCTACCAGGAGTATTGCAACTTGGCCACAGATGGCAAAGAGGATCAATGACAACTACAAACAATGTCGACGACGTATTGGCAGACGAAGACAGTTTGTTTGTTGTTTTGACTGAACTGAACGGCTGATCACCGACCACAGCGAAGTTTGTCGATGCCTGCCGACATGCTTGCAGCCAGCCCACCTAGTAGTACAGTAGTAGTAGTAGTAGTAGTAGAGTAGTGTCTGTTCGGGCGAGCTGCTACGCGAGAATCTCACTCCTCGAAGCGTCCGCGCAGCAAGTTTTTTCTCTATTATATCCTGCCTGTTTTCGTCGTGCCAGGGATGCCAGTCGTTCGTTCGGGCAGCCAGGGATGTCATTGTCGGTGTGGCGGCGGTTGTTGTTGTTGTTGTTGTTGTCGTTGTCGTTGTTGCTCCGGTTGTTGTTACTGTTGTTTCTGTAATTGGCGTCATCATTTTCATCGTTGTCACCATCAGCGTCCATCTGCCACCATCCACACGAATACGTACGTAGACATAAATGGACGAACGAATGAATGAATTAATGCACGAATGATTAGATCGCCAGATGGATGGATAGATGGATGGACGAATCTGGCCGGTCTGGCCGAATAGTAGACCAAACGACCGTCGCCGACGGATCATTTCATTCGCCCTAGCGGCTTGTTGTTGTTGTTGTTGTTGTTGTTGTTGTCGCTGTTATTGTTGTTAAGGTTGTTGTTGTTGCTGCTGCTATTGCTGTTGTTAATGTTGTTGTTGTTGTTACTGTTGCTGCTATTGTTGTTGTTGTTGTTGTTGTTGCTGCTATTGTTGTTGTTGTTGTTGCTGCTGCTGCTATTGTTGTTGTCGTTGTCGTTGCTTGGACTGTTGGCACGCGGCCGGCTGCGCTGACCGCTGGGTGGCCTGGTCGTTTGGCGGCCTCGCTTTGCGTCGGCACTCGGTCTCTCAATTCGCCACACACGCCGCGCAATACGACGAGACACACGCTCGTCATCAGAGCGTGCAGTGCGGCGTATCGCGCGCGCGGTGCGTGTCTCTCTCTCTCTCTCTCGCTCTCGCTCGTTCTCTCTCTCTCTCTCTGCCAGCCTGCCAGCACTCGGGCTGTTTGATGGTCTGTCCGCACTCCTGTCTGCCTACCGCCTGCCGTTGCTTGCTTGCTTGCCCAACGTAGAGCCATAAAGCGGTCATTGTTCAGACATAATATTTATGACTTATGCCGGCCTCCATTTACCCCCTTACCTCCCGCCCCCCGACCCCGTCCCCGCCCTCGTCCCTCAGCCCGGCCTCCCCGGCCTCTGCTCCGTCACCGCTTCCCCATGCTTCCCTTCTGGTCGGCGGTCCCCGGACGCCCCCTCCCCCCCCCCCCCCCCTTCCTCCGACCCGTGCACCTATGCCCTACGCTACAGAAGACGACGAATGACTTCGTCGCACTGTCGTTGTTGTCGTTACTGTGGCTGCTACTGTCGCTGCTACCGCATTTGCCTATCAGTGAACGTGGCGACGGCGATGACGACAACGACGACGACGGTAACGATAATGAGCGTGTCGTAATCAACACGATCATGATTGTGATAATGAAGATCATGGTGAGGGGGGGATGGGGGGGGGGGGGGGGCGTCGCCGCCGACGAGGCCAACACTGACTTCTGCAAGACTTCAAGGCTACCATATAGATGCTGACAGTGGCCATATTGATGATGATGATGATAACGATGATGGTGATGATGATGATAATGATGATGGCGATGATTGTGATGATGATGGCGATGATTGTGATGATGATGGTGGTGGTAATGATAATGATGATGATGATGCCTTCTAGTAACACACTAACATTGCACGGGCACCATATGGCAGCGCAAGAAAACATCACACCGCCGTCAGTATGTGTGCGCGCGCAATCGCGTGTGTGTGTGAGTCCCTTCCTAGAGCCCAAATCGACGAATAAATAAAATAGCCAACGAGAGCGTGTATATGGATAGGGTGAAAGGCTGGCGATTGCACGATGCATAGTGCGTCATGCCAAGCGATCGGTGTCGTTGCGGGGGGGGGGAGGGGGGAGGGGGTACGATGAGGGTGAGTTGGGGTGGTAGAAGGGGAGGGAACTGAAGGCAAAAGGCAGTCACTGGCTGGCACCACTCTGAACTCGCGGGGCCGGTGGACATCGTTATGCATGCGGGCATGGCGGAGCAGAATATGGTCGACGTGTCCATGCCGAATGCGGGCAAATGGAAACGGCAACCACAGCAACAACGAAAACAACAACAACAACAACAACAAGCAATATGATGCCGTTGGTGATGATGATACACCAGTGCGACAACAGAAAAGGTGACAACGCTTATGACGACGAACGGTGTCGCAAAAATGACTGATTAGACACCAAACGTGCGTGTGTGTAGTAATTACGAGAAAGACGAGTGCCTATCAAGCACCATCTATCGATCTAGCTATCTATCCGTATATCCAATCTGCCTACATATATATGTATATATATATAGATATTTATGTATATATATATATAAATATATTTATATATATATATAAACATATATATATATATATATATATATATATATATATATATATATATATATATATATATATGCGTTTTATCTAGCTCCGCCGTGGATCGTCGCCACGTGAAGGACATCTAAGCTAAGGACAACAATCTAATTGTATCCTCATAAGCACCACATATAGACCTACTCAGCGCGCACAGCAGACGACGGTGGTCAGATCTGGCAGCCAGTTTGTGCGCTGGTAGGTTCTGTACCTTTTGCAGAGGCACACATAGGTATATGCGTATGTATGTCTGTATGAAGAGATCGGCGTGGACTCGCAGCCTCGACCGTTACGACAGTGGACCGAACAAATACCGCATGGATAATACTATATCAGCAGTAACAACAACAGCAACAACAACGACAACAACAACAACAACAACAACAAAATAACGACCATAACAACAACAGCAGCAGCAGCAGCAGTAGTAACAGCACCCAAAAAAAACAAAATACCGACAATTGCTAGGTACCAACGAAAGCAACAATGGCCAAAACGATATTCCGCACAATTGGCGTCCTATCCGTCTGTCCGGCAGATGCGCTTCAGTGCAGTCGTAACACTAGAGCCGCTGCCCCATCAACACTCGAGCGTTCCGAGCTGTAAATGTCAGCCACATGGCCAGGCCACGCTAATTAGGTCTAATGCTGTTCATATGGCATTTATTCCGGCAGCAGCAGCAGCAGCAGCAACAACAGCAACAACAACTAGTTGGTTGTGTAGAGTCATGGGTAGCGCGAACGTAGGCGCATTGCGAGTCGACGAACGCACGACGCTGTCAGACGACGTTTCGTCTACTCAGGTTCGTTTTTCCAAACAATTCGCCACCACAACACGACGACAACGATGACGCAACATGCGGAACAATGCAGAACAATTGACGTGAGCGTCGAACTATGGTGCTCGATGGCAAAACGCGTTCAAGTGAAGTTGAAGGCAGCAAACGTGCAATCGATACCGCCATCAGCGACGGCAACAACAACCGCAAAAACAGCAACAACAACAACAACAACAACAATAACAGATAAGCAGAGATCTTAGAGCAAAAACAACACGACGTAAATATAAACACGACAACAAATTGTAGGGTTCAGAATAAATAGTCAAGCAGCAGCAGCATGCAGACAGACAGACAGAAACAGTTCAGTCATGAATGGAATTTTGTTGTCATCGAACAACTTGTACTGTTGTCTATTGTTTTACTGGACGACCACAACATGAACAACAGCATCAACAGCAACAACAACAACTTGAAGAAGATCATCATTAACAACAACATAACAGCAATAACAACAATAACAACATCGTCAACATCAACAATGAAAACAACAATAGCACTAAACTTTGTTCGTATCTGTAACTTCGTTGTTATTACCATTGTTGTTCTTGTTGTTGTGGTTGTTGTTGTTGCGGTTTTTGTTGTTGCCGCTGCGGTTGTGGCCAGCAACTAGCAATCTCGTTCTCACACACAATAGAAGCCTCACATTTGAAGCAGTTTTGCATCGAGCACGTATTACGCATAGGGTCGTAGTCGACGTCGCTGTTGCTGTTGTTTTTGTTGTTGTCGGCGTGATGGTCGGAAGGTGCCGAAATGAACCACGGCAGCGGTAACAACACATGCTTAACATTCCGCCCGTTCTGCGACTCCCTTCTCTCTACTGCCGGCGGCTGAGGATTCGCTGAACGATCCGACAATTCTCGCTCTCTCTATCTTTTTCTCTCACTTGTGATGCAACAACAGCAACAACAAAAAACAACAACAATAAGAACATCATAAAAAAAAAAAACAACAACGGCAACAACAACGCAAATGGCAATATGACATCGGCTCTTCGTCTCAAGACGAACACGCACCAATCCATAGCGACAGGGAGAAAAAGGGCAGAAAGCATGTACAGGTCCACCAACAGCAACAATGGATGCTAACAATATCCGAAGCACAATCGCAGTGACATGGTTGACGATGATGATGGTAATAGCTGAAGCAAATACGACGACGACAACAATATGAGCTATAACAACAACAACAACAATATCAAGCGAGAACAGCACTACTAATAAACAACAACAATTGTCGGCGGCAACCACAAGAACTGACAACAACAATAGCAACAACACACACTTTTACTCATACTAACTTTTAAAACTTTCCACGTCAAGGGCGACAAAATGAATTATTTTTGATCAATTCAGTTTCAAAGAGCTCACGTGCCTTTAGACCAGCGAGTCAGTTCTCATTCGCTAATGAACTATATATATGTATATATATATATATATATATATATATGTATATATATAGTTGGGTATATGGCAACGCAAACGACTGGAGACCGTGCACCCAGTTGTCTGCCCAGAATGGCAGATAGCACTATTACCTACACACATAAAATGTGGTATTTTGTGATTTTTAAATAACCAATTGTATTGTCTGTATATCAGGCGTCCTTCATCGGAATCAAGTCTGCATCTGGGGGACCGGGTCTACAGGAGGACAACTAACACTATGAAGAAAAATTGCTATTTAATAGAGAGCACGGATGTGCGCATATGTCTAACAAAAACACACAAACAACAACGAAACCAAGTATTTTATCATCACATTTTCAAATGGGGATAAACCAAAAGTTCGAACTTGAGCAGAGGCTAGGGCAATAAAGCAGACAAAAATATTTCACTCTTTGATGGAACGGCCAAAAGGCAGCAGTCTGAAAGATTTAACCGACGGCCCGTAACAATGGTTCGTTCTAGATGAATGGATTTTTTTCGCAACATACCTATATGCATATAATGCTATATATATATATATATATATATATATATATATATATATATATATATATATATATATATATATATATATATATATATATATTGAACAGTTCTACTACTTTCTAATCTACCTAATATATATGTATATACCATCTTACTGGTCTTCGCGACAATCGGCAGCGGCGTTTATTGTTTAAGTTTAATTCAAATGCGTGACGAAAACGAGGATCGGCGATTTGTAGAGAGCCAAAGATGGAGGAATAACGAATATGCGTCAAGTTCTGTGCTAAAAACCAAATCATATGTTCTAAAGTGGTGAAAATGTTACGAAATGCTTACGGCAATTAACAGAGTTCCGAAACACTGTATATACTACGTGGTACCGTGGACTTCGCGGTAAATGGCCTTGATGGTGCTTCCAAGCAGAGAGTCGATCAAGAAATTCTGACAGGTCAGATCCAACATACAGGTTTCTTAACTGCTTTTTTTCGACTACAAGGTAGTCATCTTTCATCAATTTTTACTACCTGGTTCTCCAATAAGGAATACTACCGTGAGTTTTAAAAAATAATTTTAAGAAGACGCAACAGGCCTGAACTTTAGACAAATAACTCTTTTGCAAACACCAATGTTTGTTTTTATAAACATGTATCAGAATCAGAATTATCTTTCGATATCCGCCCGTATGCATATGTAAATAAAGCCACGTGTCACATATTCGAGTCACATACGTCAGCATCGTGACCGGCAATATGACATGGTTACATCGAGGGATATATACATATATATATATATATATATATATATATGTCGATGGATAGACATAACAGTTGAACATGTACATACATGTACAAACGTAAAATGTATTAAATGTACTACCTAACCAAGTACGGCTGAAATATGGCAAAATACTCGTCGTCGGCCGCAATGTTGTCGCCGTTAGCACTGCAGAAATGGCATACGAAAGCAGCGCTGTAGGTGTAACATATCGGCGGTTTGCCAACACCGACTCCAAACGATGGAATCGACACTTACACAGTCAGCAATATATCGATCGCCCCTGATCGACTAACACGAACGGAATGCATCTGCCTCGTCTATACAACAAACAGGTACCATACTCAGATCATCAGACCGCTACGCGCGTTCAGCTGGCCGACGAGAGTCGGAATACCGAAATCAACGTTATATATATATATATATATATCGAGGTCGTTGGCTCTCTTCTCCATATCAGGCACTTGACATTATATATATATATATATATATAAATATATATATATATATATATATATATATATAAATATATATGTATATACATATATATATATATATATATATATATATATATATATATATGTATATATATATATAAATATAGTCTAAGTTTATGTACGTACTACTGGTCCGCTTACTGCCATGCAGTCCGCGTGGCAAATCGAGCCCAGCGCACACGCGAATTATTGTAAATTGTGTTTGGCGAGTTACACATAATTAAGCAAAGTGGTTTAGTAGTATATTAACCTTATAATTGGAAACTTGTTCTGGATCGAACATTTTTGAAACTTTTTTATGATATCTAAAACAGATATACATATATATATAAATATATATATGGCGAACAAGGGCGCAAGGGCATACCGCAGTCTGACGCAGGCATACAAGGTGCGGCCGATTAGCTGAAGTTGAGGACCTGATCTTATTGATGATTATTGAATTATGATGACGATTATAGTGGTGGTTGGTGGTGGTGGTGGTGATAATGATGATGGTGGGGACGACGACGATGATCACTCGTCTTATTATCATCATTATTACCATGATGATGATTATAATAATTATTTTGATTACTGTCTGTGAGACTGTGCGGTGATTGGCGGTGCGATACGTAGATCTGCAGTCAAATTGGCCAATTGGGGCGCGTCATTTGAGGCACCCATCGTCTTACTTACATCTTGTGGTAAGTAAGACAGCGAGTCGAATTCTGGTCGAACGCGGAGCGTTGCATGTATGTTTTGCTGAACAGCCGGCCGGTCGCCTCGTTCCGACGGTGTCGTTTACCTGTTGCCTGTTCGGAGACTTATCACCGGCTGGTGGTCAGAAAAAAGGGGGTCGGTTTTGCCCCATCGTCGATACGTACCCCGAGCTTGCAGTAGATGCAGAAGCTGCAGCAACACCAACAACAAACACAACAGCAGCAGAAACAGCAACAGCAGCAGCAACAACAACAACAATAAGAACAATAATAATAGCAGAAGCAGCTGCAGCCGATGTAACAACAACAACAACCGCAACGCCAATTTCGCACAATGATCGATGAGCGACCTCAAACGCTCCGAATGTGGAAATGTCGAAGTAGCGCGTGATGAAGCAAACCTCGCTACGGACGGCCATGTGTTGTTGTTGTTGTTGTTGTTGTTGCTGCTTCTGCAGTGCAAATGTTGATGATGCTGACGGTGGTGGTGATGATGGTGGTTATGCTGGTGATGCTAATGCTCATGTATGGCCGTAAGCCTGCATGCCGACTCTGCCCGTCTCTTCCACCCAAAGGAAAAGGAACAAATCTCTGCGGCCGACGCCAAACTCCAACGGATATATCACGCGACGGACCTACAAACGCGTTGGCGGTCGTTCATACGTTCGACCAATGACGAAGGGCATTCAAACGCACGCGAATAGAGTCGTAATAGAGACACTAGACACAGTAGCAGCGGTGGCGGCGGCGGCGGCGGCAGCCATACAACAACAACACACAAGAACCACAACCACAAGCGATAGCAACACTGACAACGACAACAATGGCGACGACAACAACAACAACAGTAACAACAACACTAACAATAATACGGTCGCGGAGGAATCGTAAGGAGGAGGAATTCGTGTCCGGGAAACGCAAAAATCCCGACGGGGTTGGAAAAGATGCTGGACGAACGTCCTCGATATTGCTAAACCATCACCAGTACTGTTATGGTTTGATAGGTGTGGCGTTCTCAGTGGTTCGTTAGTCATATATATATATATATATATATATATATATATATATATATATATATATATATATATATATATATATATATATATATATATATAGAAAATATTGTGATGATTTATTAATCATTTACAATACGTTTGCACACTCGGCAGTGCTCGCCTTAATAAAAATGGTGGTAAAAAGGTGTCACGTGAAGTTAAGAGTCAGTTGTCCGTGTCCTTGCTTGATGGTAGCCCCCGATCTTATGGACCCGGTGCGAGCGGTATATCCTCAAGGTTCCTTGCAAAGTTAAAACGGTGAGATCCATAAGATTCCTCTTCGTGACGCCGAGCCCCAAGAGCATCCTCGCAGATTCGGAGTCCCATACACCACTCATAGAGATAGTGATGGATCCGAATCTGCGAGGTTTTTGCGAGTCGAGGAGCGCCGCTCTTAGGAACTCGACGTCATATTTGGCGATCTTGTCTTGCCGTGCTTTTGCCAGGTCCCGGTTCGGGCCGCAAACCTCGGCATCTAAAACCCAGACCTCGGTAGGTGTTGTTATTACGAGGTCGGGTTTTAGACCCGGTGCGCCCGGTCGACGGAATACTCGCTCACGAATATATGGTAACACAGGGGATAACGTATGCGCAGAAATCACTTAGCAACGGATGCATCGAAAACAGCATTGCGTCTCGCCGAAGATCTAGTTCAATAAATACTCGGCGGCCGAATAACTTTGTAGCAAAGCGCACTTCACGATTCCACAAAGTGGATATTTACCTACACCGTCGAAACTGTGGTGTGTGCAAGTTTTGAGTGTGCTCCGTATTCGTGTGTCACGGCAAAGTAGAAAAGTTTGTCAAGTCATGGCGCACAAGTCAATCGAGCCATAAAAGCATCATTACTACATCTACTAGTCGAACCGACTGGGCAAATGTCATATATATATGTATATATATATATATATATATATATATATATATATATATATATATATATATATATATATATATATATATATATATGACAGTCGGATACAGAAAAGCAAGGCGGCCATCGGATGCGCGCTCCCTTACGAAAGCACCCCGCCGCGTGTAAGCTATTCTACGATTTCCAAAGCAAAGAGCAGCACATCCTCTCTTTTGCTAGTCAGTCGCTCGCCGGCTCGAGAAGGGCACAGTTTTCCGAGGCGAGTAAAGAAGGGTTGGTGGTGGTTGGTGATTCGGCCGACCCCGTTGCAGCGTGCCGTGTCGACCCCGTTCCGATAGCGCTCTGCCATTCTGCACTCTCTCTGTGTGGTTCTTCGAGTGTTTGCCGTTCTCGGCGGCTGCGGCGGGCGAAGCCGTGCGCGCTGTGAACAGTTTCGACTGCAGCCAAAGCACCATATCATCACTGCGACGGCGACGATCACAACATGCGTCGGTGTGGCGAACTCTAACGAACAGAGGAACTAACAACTGTAACGCCCGCCCTTTCTCCGAGACGAACTGTCGCTGAACCTAAACTATACTATTGTACTGGTACTATTACTACTGGTACTATAAACTAGTACGACTATTACTACTGGTACTATAAACTAGTACGACTATTACTACTACGACTATATTACTACTACTACTTCTACGACGACTAGAACGGTGACGGCGACTTTCTAGTAATATCGGCAGATCCTCGGTAGTATCATCGTCCATCTCTCAATATTATCGCCAGCTCGGTGTATTAGCAAACGCCCCGACAAGCGCCCTATGGCGTTCCGTGGATGCCGCCAACACACCAGCCACACGAACATGTTGACGATACGCATAGAACAAACAAGACGTCGAGAAACGAGGAAGAAATGCAGATATATATATATATATATATATATATATATATATATATATATATATATAGAGAGAGAGAGAGGGGGGGGGATAGTGAGAGGGCGAGGGAGAGGAAGAGGGAGAAAGAGAAACAACGGAATACGAGAGGAAAAAGGAAGTTTGTCGACAGCGGATAAATCCCCAATGAGCAGACTGTATTGGGTGGGCC
The DNA here is from genome assembly GCA_003439945.1 of Dermanyssus gallinae. Taxonomy (NCBI): domain Eukaryota; kingdom Metazoa; phylum Arthropoda; class Arachnida; order Mesostigmata; family Dermanyssidae; genus Dermanyssus; species Dermanyssus gallinae. The sequence continues at coordinate 369,047 of QVRM01000383.1, forward strand.
ATGCTGTTGAGCCCGCCGTTCAAATGGACTACCCACCCGCGCGTAGTCCGGACGTGCGGTACAACATTGAAGGGCAGGCCAAAGTGTCTGCTGGTGGTTGCCATACCATATCATGAGTGTCAACAAAGACATCACCACCACCACTACCATCAGCAGCAGCTGCATCATCGTCATCCTCATCAGCATCATCAGCATTATCATCAACAACATCCCTAGCAGTCTTCGCGGGCATTGTCGATGTCATCAATACACACAACGCACACAACGTAGCACAACCTTCATTCACACACAGATGAGCAAGCAGCATAGCCAACAGCGTAATAGGTGGAAATACCATGCGCTCTTCTACACTGCGTCGATTCCGATAGCCGACACACACACACACGAGTACAAATCAAATAGGGCCCACACATACACATATGAACATGCTGCTAACAACAACAACAACGCCAAGCCCATCACGAATGGTCTACAATCAAGCGGGTCGTTGTTGTCGTTGTCCTTGTTGTTGCTGTTTATGTTGTTGTTGTTGTTGTTGCTATTGCTAGTACGTTGTCGTTATTGTTGCTATTGTTAGTGCCTTGTCGTTGTTGCTGTTGCTGTTGCGGTACATCGTCGTCATGGATGGCCCTGTCAGACAAAGTGAACTACGACTATTCGTGCTGGTAGAACTACTATGACCACTATGACCACTATTACTACTACTAACTACTATTACTATGACTACTACTACTTTTGCTGCTGCTGCTGCTACTACTACTAGTCTAGCTTCAGATGACAGCCTTTAATCTCGTTAAGGCTAGGCAGGCATAGACATGCTGTCGCCGACGCTGTCGGCGAAGAGATCTATAAAAGATGACAAGCCCGCTGAGTCAGCGGACGGACGGCTGGCTGGCAAGAGAAGGGCAGCGGCAGCGGGTGAGCATTCTCTCTCGTGCGCGCGAGCGCGCGTCTTAGTCCTGCCCTGGGCCGTCCGGGCTCGGGCTCAGGCTCCCAATGGGCCGGTGGCGTCGGCCGCGTCTCTACATATGAGAACGAGCCTGATACTATAAAGGAAACACCGCAACGAGCTTTCGTCTAGTTGACGCCGGCATTCGTCGCCGCCGGGGGTGTCCCCGAACGCCGGGCAAACCGGGAAGGATGGGCAACAGCGATACAGCGAAATAGACAGACAAAGAGAAAACACGAGAGTGGGTGGGCGGGCTAGAGAGAGAGAGGGAGGGTGGGGGAGGGGGAGTGGAAGGGAGTGTGTGAGAGAGCGAAGGATAGAGAGAAATAGGGGTAGATAGAAACGGAAAAGATACGAGTAGTAACTCCTTAGTGGGACTCCCTGACTAAAGTTCTTCCTTGACGATCCTGTAATTAAGGCGGAGCTCACCTAATGGACAATAGCTAGTTGGGGAAATGTATGGCCAAATCGAATATAATCCAATGAGGAAGCGAACAGAATTAAATGGGAGATTCGAATAGAATTTAACGGAAGGGCCAGCCGTCCGTTAGCATCAACGTTGTCTTCAATCTTTACTATTTGGGGATTCGTTCATACTGCGTGCTAGTCATACAACTATATAATGTGGAGGGGACGAAGGAAAACTGAAATGATTAGCCGAGACTAAATGCTGAATACGCTGCTGTGTTCGGGCATCTCCTGCAGACAAACAGGCGGGCGCGACGTCTGGTCAATATTTCCAGTTGCCGTTTACTTAACCATTACGATGGCAGGACAAGCTGCTGGCCGAGAGGCAGAACAAAGGTGCTGAAAAACAACCGACAGAACCACAAACGTCGAGTGTTTGAAGAAGTGTCTAGGCTATCGATGGCTTTGCCCAATCAGCCGGGCGTAAGTTACGCTACCATAGTTGTCTGCGTTTTAGACTATCGACGTTTTTCCTATACGACATTTTTTGCGGAATACGAAACGGAAACTAGCATGTCGTCTCTGGTCGAAGCTTCCTCCGCATAAGTAAATAACCGAGCGGACGGCAATGGCGAGACGAAGCCAGGGGGGCAAATGAATAGAGGAGTTATGAGAATGATAAATCTCATCAAACTTGCAAATGGCGCGGCGAGTTCGTTGGTCGAGCAGAATAGAGCCCACCCGACATATCATGCTAAAAGACTTGCGCTTCACTCCTGGCCGCGCGCGCGCAATGGAGGACGAAAATAAAGACCAGCTTCATGGCGAAGGAGCAGCGGTACGAAGAACCGAGTCGAGACAAAGAACAAAAACGAAGACGAAGAGAAAAGAAAAGAAGAAGAAATAGAGAGAAAGACACAAGAAAGAGGGACTATGAGATGAACAGGAGACCTTCGTTCTCGGTCGTCGGCCGTCATGGACACTGAGGATGAAATATCTCCCAATTTGTTGCGTCGATCCCCAGGCCAATCTATCTGTCCTTCTGTGCCTCATTGTTCCTTTCCATCGACCCTGGCTAACTGTCTGTCTCTTCTTTTCTCCTCATTCTTCTTCTTCGTCTTCTTTTCCTCATCCTGAACTTGCCTTTCACCTCTACGGACAGCGGGTAGAGGGACAGTGACCGTACGATCCACATGAGCTCAGTAACGCCAGCCAACCGCAGACATTTCCCAGCATTCTCGACGGAGCCGCGAATCCTTCCCCTCTCTCCGCGTATAGCCTCCTGGTCTTCACTAAGGAGGAGGGTAAACGTAAGACGAGTTGGTGTTGTGGCAGCTCAATTCTGAATAAATTACTTAGATTACTAAGCCGCTGGACTTGCTTGGGCTTATCTGGGACGTCCAAGACATATAACAGGCCATCAAGATAACCGCCGGGCTGGTGGCAGACGCTGCGTGTGGTACAATTCCTTCACTAACAACCGGCTGATTCACAACAGAGGTTACTGCGCAAACGATAGACCACGCACAGAAGTGATGCGCAACTGCGCAATTCGCAAACCCACCAAAGCGTTCTGCGGTCAGAAAGAATGAGGGGCGGAATCTTTCGCATGTCGCAACCGCTCCGGATCGGAATCACACACGAAGTGGAAGGGTGGTGTGTAATACATCGAACTCGCTGCCGACGATTGGACTAATACGTTTTCGATCTCCTCTCAACCCTTACCCAAATCAAAAGTTTTCCCGCTTCTTCCCCTCCGTGGCTTGTTACTTGTCGAATACGCGGCACAGTTCACGCAATCTTGCAGAGATTCCAGTGTCGTCCTGGCTAATTATGACCAGGTTGGCAAGACCATGAAATGATTCGGGCTGCACTGCCAACGCCTGAGGTGGTTTGACATCACACCATAATTTAGAAGCACGACGTAGATAATGGACGTGCGTAACTGTACGTTGCCCGGTGCCCGATTTCGACGGCCCATAAAACGAGACAGATGACGAAGAGGTCAGGGATCGCTCAACCTACTCAACCTGGGCTTTGGTCACATTGGCCACAAATAAATAATAAATAAAGAGGGGGAAACAGAGAGAGAGAGTGCCACGTTAGCTAGAGAAACGGCGTCGTAACATGGGGCCGTCTCCTTACCCACATACACACAGATGGATCATGTAGTAAGCATGTACATAGAGTTGTGGGCCATCGAGTAAAGTAACCAAAAGCCGGTCTGAGCGATCGCCCGTGTAATTCCTGTGTGACCAATCACATCCTCCGACCCACGTCCGGGGTTGGTTCACGTACACAACCGGGCCAAGTTCTGTCGCACAAATAATCTTTCACATACACACACATACGGAGACACAGATCCGGGGATACGCGGAGGATCGACGATTTTTCCCTTTTACCCCCCTTTTTTTTCCTATCTCTCTCTCCCATTTTTGCTCTCACTTGCTCTTGTGTTCCCGGCACCACTACTGCTGTTGCTCCTCCGCCATGTTGTTTGCTTGCTTGCGTGGTGGCTTTCGAAGCACCGGAAGTTGACCCGGAAACACCGCCATCTTGGATCCGTCATTTGTCTCCTCGTGCTCAGCTAGTGGGTTCGCCGTGTAGATAGACGGTAGTGTGGGGAGGGGAAGAAGGAAACGGCGAAGAAGTAGAAGAAGAGGAAGAAAAAGAAACAGGATGATGTTCATATTGTGGATAGTGGATAGCGATCGGGGGTTTAGCCCCCAGTTGCTTTCCCACGTGGCTATTATTGGTTCGCTTGACCGCGAACATTGTCTCTCTTCGCAGAGAAAGAAAAGTAGAGAGACAAGGAGAAAGAGGGCAAACGCCACACACACACACACAGAAGGACAAGGAAGAAGGACGATATCGGGGCAAATCAAGCCGCCGCATCGACCCGCCGTAGTAAGAACCCCACGACCCAAAGTCTCCAGCCCAGGATAAGCGTAAGGAAATGACCGTCAGCCTTCGGTTGGATCAGGCGGCCCATCCTGTCTCCTTGCTGCCCGTGCGGTTGTCGCCTAAAGAAAGATCGAGCGGCGGCAGCAGCAGCCGCAATAATAGCAGAACACTGCATTAGCTCGAGCAACAGAGTCAACCTTTACCAGCGCTCAGCATCACCGTCGTCTTACCATGCCATGACCATGACTACCATCCAGAACAACCAGTCAGTCAGGTCATGTTCGCTAGGCTCCCCATCTCGAGCTGCAAGGAAAACACATTTCTTCATCGTAGTATCTAAGGCATGCTTCCATGCGTATCCGTCAAATAGAACACTAGCAGTACTCTATTTTTTCCACTCAAATTGAGTATAATATACGCTTCATAAGTTGTCTTTATATTATTGATATCCTCTTCACATTTCCGGTGAGAGAAGCAGTGCAACGATTTATGCTCCATTCCTATATAGATGCTCGTGCGTAAACCGATATCGACTAGTTAATAAACCCAGAGAGAGAGAGAGCTATTACCACTATTATTCTCAAACGAATATTTACCAACAGGTTTATTACCAACAGTTTTTTGCCGACTTCCACAACGCCTATATCGTGTCGGGGCCAACTCTCCACACGACGTTTAACGGATGCCATTTGCACTACGTTTTCTTCTCGGCGGTCTTATTGTAGTGTAGCATTTGTAGAGTCTTCATTGCAATAGTGTGTTAATTTTGCAGTAAGATAGGAGTACACTTGTGAACTCCTAAGCGTGCACGATGGCGTGCTATTCGTGCACGCGGTTAACTATGTAACTATAAGTAGAGAACGATGACTTATAGCAGTAGCAGGAACAACAACAACAACAATAACCACTACAACAAAAGCCACAACGATAAAAACAACTTTCACGACGAATGAAATCAATCTACTTGACAGGCCCCACAGGCTGCGGTGCCACCAGCAACGGCAATTTCGACAGCCTGAAGCATCTGCCCCTGTAGCGTCGTGAGATTCGTGAGCCTAGAGCCGAAAGAAACACTAACTGTAACGCAGTGTAACGGCCCAAGCAAGCGGAACACCACATCAATACACTCACTACTCATCAGCGACGTGTTGAATGTGAATACTAAATATAATCTTTTAAAAACAAGTCAACACTCTATCTATAACATCGACAGCCTGTATCCGGCTGTAGCCGTCACCGCCGACGCCGTGTGACGCTTCTCTCTGACTACTCCTTGCGGCCGTTTATAAAGGAATAACTACAACAACAACAACAACACACGATCGAAGGGACCAAGAAATAGAGATTGTGCGAATGTAAAATAAATGGCTTGGTAACTGAATCGCCAGCCGAGTCGGGCGGTGTAGTGTAATGCTTGTGTCTTCTCGCATTTCAATCGGTGTAGGACTTTGAAAAGTCAACAACACTCTTCATCGTCGTCGTCGTCGTTCCGAGCACATCAAGCCGTCGTCGTCGTTCCGAGCACATCAAGCAATACGGCCGGAGACAGACGAAAACGAGGGCGACATTAAGAAACGAACTCACCACCCATCCATCACGACACGAGCAGGACCGGAGGAGACTGGGCGAGATGAGAACCGTCTCACTCAGTGATGAGAAATATAGAGAAACAGATAGGGTATGGTGCGAGAGAAAGAAAGATATGTGCCAGAAGAGAAAGAGAGAGAGAGAGAGCGAGAGAGGCGACGCAAAATGAAACAACGTATAAATAACGCGAAAAAATCGTCATCATCTTTCAAACTGTTCAAATGTACTGCTGGTGGTGATGGTGGTGGTTTAGATAGACAGCGTAACGAACAACACGCACCAGTAAGAGAGAAACTTGGAGGGGCAGAGAGCAAGAGAACTGCGAAGGAGAGACGGGACAAAGGAGCGTCTTATTTGTAGTAGCGCACGTTGTTCTCCTGGCGGCGGCGGCGACGATATACCGAAATATGCGACGGGTTAACGAGGGGAAAACCGAGCGAGCGTTGAGTTGACTGAGACGGGAAAAATAAACGGACGAGAATGAAGAGTAGAGAACGAATAGAGACGAAACGAGAGCAAAAAAAGGCCCAGAAGCATAAAAGAGCTCGTTGGCGAACGATATATGCTGAGCTCAACCGACCAACCGACTGACAGACCGACCAGGCGACAATTTAAACCAGCCCACGACGCCTTAAGCGGTGGACGATCGAGGTCGAGGAGAAAAACAGAGAGAGACATGAACGGGAAGAGAACTGGAGAGATGTAGAGGCAGACACGCCGTTATACCTTAAAGCGGCCCCCGACGGGCCCGCTAAGCGTCGGTGTTTTTGTGCCTAACAGCCTAAACGTTGGACGCGACAGTTGCACGACATCTTACATCTCAATCTCGTCTCGACACAAAATGAACCGCTGAGAAGACCTCTCTCATCTCACAATACTGCTTCCGCCGCCGCGCCCCCTTCTAAAACACCCCCTCCCCCCGCTTACACCACCTATACCACCTATACAACCTATACCACCAAAACCAGCACCTTGGCGAGTATAACCAAAAGATACGCTTCGTGCGCGAACAACAACAAATGGCACGGCCGACAACGACGATGAAGCGTCAAGTATGAAGTAAGCAGCATTAAGCGGCGTGTCATCCCAACCCATGGGGCACGCATGGGGTGTTGGTAACGCGGCGGATTGGCGTTCAACCCGACCGCTCCGACGATACACAAAAGCCGACCACCACCTAGCGAACGCTCGCAGTACATATTGGAACAAAGCGTTGGCGTTCTCATTTATATGTTTGTAGTCGTCCATCCGCATTAAGCAAGTGTTCGCCGCCGTTGACCAGAATATATATATATATATATATATATATATATTTATATGTATATATATATATATATATATATATATATATATATATATATATCGTAGAGAAGGCGCTTGAATGACCGCTAGAAGGCACGGCGTTTAAGGATCAGTGCCTCTACGTGTGGCAAGAAAAAATTGAGCACAACGTATCTTGTCGATGATTATAAAACAAGACGTATGTTTACGATAGCAGACAATCCATACTTTACATGTTGATTACCACGAGCCTGGGCAACAGAAAACCGCTTCACATACCCCACAAATTATGTGCCGAATATACGCCCATATAATGAAAGGAAGAATTTATAATACAAAAACAAAATACATGCGTATGCAAATAATGATCACTTAGTTCTGATATGTTTTAATAGTCTACATGAAATATTTCTGATAGCCCACCCTCGAGATTTCCCTGTTGACGCCAGATTTGTGTCTGCAAGCTTGAACAGCTATATATATAAATAAGTTACCATAAAACCCCTGCCAGTAGTATTGTTGTAAAAATGCAAGATTGATTATTTATTTTTCTCGCGTTTCTCGCGCGTGAAGAAAACTGACGAGAATGTTTCTTGCGGTGCCTCTGCAGACTAGACAAGTGGGCGTCGGAGTTACTCAAAGACGAGTCTAGGGAACGAGATAAGAATATGCGCACGTTTATAAATATTTATTGATGGTCGATCGCTCGGGCCAACTTCTTTACACCCTCCCTCCAACAAGTGTAGAACTTTACCTGCTATGTCTTAACAGTAATTACTCGATCTGTCAAACATGAGCCGATCAGATTTTACCAGCTGGTCGCCGCCTCTCTCGTCGAACCCGTGCTTACCTGCAAGAAAATGTTGCGCCAGACATTAGCTACTTCGCTCAGTGCTAGATTGAATAGATATGGCAAGAAAGATTGCTGTGAAAATAGAATATATAACGTTACGGGAATTAAACAATACTACTATAAATGATTAAGTAACGCAGTAAAAACTAAACTACTGCAAAACATTATCTTTACGCGAATGTACATGCCACCAGACGGCATGTGCTTAGATAGAACGCAGCACCCGGGTCACCATTAGTTATGATAAATATGATGACATATACCAAAGAGACTCACAGGGCACGATGATTTGCTTGTATGAATGCTCACATTGCTAATATATTAATATCTACATTCGTGCGTACTATCTTTCTTAGATGTTTCTTCAGTGCTATGACAGCAGTGCTAACCAATTGCGGAGCCTAATTTGAACGTACATTGTTTGGAGCAGACGTATATATATATATATATATATATATAAGCAAACGCTCGTTGTAGACATATATATATATATATATATATATATATATATATATATCGTTGTACTATGGATGTGCTAACAACAAAAAGTTATTATCTGCTTGAGGCGGTCTGGGAGTCTATGACGACTGTATCCTATCAGCGACCCGGTCTGCGCGTTTTGCCCATCAAATTTTTCTTGGAATTCTTATTGCCGAAGTCTAGCCTTTCTCTTTGACTTCTACAAGCGTGCTTTTTCTAGTTCGCTCGAAATGTTGTTACAGTCTGGAACCTATCGTCGGGCCCGACGGGTACATAACGTGTAATGCGCATATTGACGGGCGTCACTTATGTCAAACGCGACGTCAACTGGGCGGGGGTGGGGTGAGGGGAAGAAATGCATGATCACCGAATGAATAAAGGATTGCACCAACGAACAAGGCAATCTAGGCTAAAGCATGCTTTCTATAGTTCAAGTTCGATCGAGCCGGCTGAGAGGTAGTGTTTTTCGTTGAGGTAACATCAACCGGGCATAGTTTGACTGAGTGGCGAAGACAGACAACAGAATCAGCATCACGAATAAGGAGCAACACGAGCGCAAACACAGTCGACGTGTAAGACAACGCTCTCACAGGGCTGAACCCTATGCTTAATGGCTTTGCGGCGACAGATACCAAATTTATGTTGCCGTCGTCGTCGACATCATCATCATCATCATCATAGTTGATCATGACGCCCCTTTCTTATGCTGTGATGATTTGGTTATCGATGCAGACGAGGCCGTTTGCCTTGCATTGCCGCCGCTGCTGTTGTTGTTGTCCCCACGAGAAACAGCAGACTCTTCGGCTGAGTCGCATACGAAATATCCGTCCCCCTACCAACACAGAGCGTGAAGCATAGTGCCCCACCACTTTTACCACTGCTATCAAAAGAGAAAGGGAGTTAGTTCCACGAGGTCTCGTCTTCATTGTTGTTGTTGTTGTCGTCGTCGTTGCAGTTGTTGTTGTAAAGGTGGTGTTATTGTTATTATTGATGTTGTTGCTGTTGTTGTTGTTGCTGGTTTAAAGTTGTCCTCGTCCTCACGGTTGAGACTTTGTTTTGTTTACCGTGGCTGCCCTTTAGTTGTCCGACTGACTGCAAGATATATATATATATATATATATATATATATTTATATATATTGACAAGCATTTTGAGGTCGATCTTGAACGTCATGCCAAGTCCGTGAGGTTAGATATGGTTTCATGCTCGTCCGTTACCGCCTTTTTGAACGTGCTAGTTGCGCTCTAAGCTGGGAAGATTTTTGCGACAGACTGCAAACAAATGTGATCGGCCTATTAAGGCGTAGTTTGCATCTGAGCGTCGCCGTGAATGACTCCACTACTAAAGCGTCGTCACAGTTGATCATTGGTAAAAAATCAATCTTATCAACATTAATTACAAGGAAGCCGCGGGCCTATTCCGGCCGTCCTGCCGAGGCCACCAAATCCAGTAACTGTTTTCCTTCCTCACGTTCTCTCTCCTTCCTTCTCTCTCTCTCTCTCTCTCTCTCTCTCTCTCTCTATTTCTTCCCATATTTAATCGTCGCCGTTCTAGCCGTTTTTGCAGAACTGTGTGTCGGCAATCCATAGGCCAGAGAGTGACGCGCGCGCGACCAATTCTTTTCGGACAACAATTGCGTTATGCTTGTTTGTGTGTGCAGCAGCAACAGCATCCAGTCGTGCATCTTTTCATCCATTTCTCCATTTGCCCAATCATGGGGGGACCCGGCGCCGAATGTGCTTACGTGCGGCGTCATCGGTCGCGTTGGCCAGCCGGGCTATCTTGTTACTACTGTATGCGTGTAGATGTGCTTGCGGAAAGAAAGAGAGAGAGATCACTACATCTCTCAGGGGAGCCCCAAGGCAACTCATCAGTCATCAGGAAGGCGATGCCGCCCTGACCAATCCATGTGTTGCCTCGCTCTACTTTCGCCTTATGTACGCTAGGCGGTGGAGTACACACCCCTGCCCGATCGAACGCCCGTCCGCCCTCAGACACGTCTTCACGATGACGATGCCGACGACGACGGGGGGTGATAACGGTGAGGGGAGGAAGTGCCAGAAAAGGGGCGTGCGTCCGTCGGCCCCCGTTGTGCTTTCTAATGAGATTATGTTGCCCAGCCCCTGTTCGGCAAGCAGCAAGTCTTTTCTTCGTCTGGCCACAACAATGCGTCGTTTTGGATCTGTCTCTCTGCCTGCTTGGTTGCCTGTCTGCCTTCCGGTTTGTCTTACGACTGCGCCAGCTGTGGTAGCTTTGCTGTGGTAGAAATAGTATCAACAGGAACAGCAATGGTCATAGCGTCAGTCACCATCGGCTACACCACCACCACGTCTCTACGACCACAGTCAATTGTAGTCGTGCGCTAGGAGCACGCAAACCGCACAATGTTGTGATACAGTTTGTTCAAGCGTTCGTACCTTCCTTCGTTCGTCGGTCTTCCACCTGCTGCCTTCGCATCGTATGTACTCGATGCTCTTTGCGCCCAACTAACTCTTGAGAGCGGATCGATACCACTCCAGAGGCTAAGAAGGCGGGGGGGAAGGGGGTCGGGGGTGAAGGCTTTGCGAGAAAGCGAGAGACATAAATTAGAGGACAGGCATCTGTGTTGTTGCACACGCGCCATGGGGAACACGCCGCTACTAGGACTATAACAACGACGACTACTACTTCTTCTTCTACTACTACTACTATTACTACTACTACGCACGATTCATTTAGTAATACGATCTATCCGCCAAAGGCAGCAGGCGTGAGTCAGCGCTGCTATACGAGAGATGCCGTAGTAGCGTTACAGAAGCAGCAGCAGAAATAGAAGCTTAACTCGAGGAAACAATTGAATTTCGCCCCGAAAACGATGAACGCCTTCACCGCACGCCTCTACCAGTTAATCCCCCCCCCCCCACTCCGCTAAAGCTGGTTGGTCGGCCTTTGTAAATGACCACCCCATGCCCAATACATATGTGTGTGTGTGTGTGTGCGTGTGTGCGTCTCGGTCGAGGCCTTCGCCCACAGCCTTACATACCTTCGCACGGATACACAATGACGTAGTTAGTAGTCGTAGTGGTTCATCCTCGACGTGTCGTCTTTCGATTGATTTCATTCGCAAGATAATAGCTTAGGGCCGACGCGCTGGTGGTGGTATTCAGCGGAAGCAGCAGAAGCAGCAGCAGAGAGACGAGGACGACATACGCCCAAAATTCGGCTCTTCATAACTCCCATTCGATGATGGAATTAATTACGCCCTACCTCTCCACCAATACTGCCTGCCAGGGGAACAATGCGCGTGAATCCATTGATTGAGTGGGCGGACGGAGGGACAGACGGGCGGACGGAGAAAAGAATAGAGGTAGTGGAGTCCGTGTCTCTCTCTCTCTCTCTCCCTGTCTCGCTTGATCTCGGGCAGGGGGTTGGGTCAGGTGTACGCGAGAGGGGAAACAGTCGAATACCTCTTTCGAAGCGGACTCGACGGAGGGTGAACGACAACGCGGAAGAGCTCCCTTCAACAAACTGTCCATGTTGGACGTGACAACGCGTTGGGCGCGCAGCGAGCACGGAAGGTAAGGCGCAACGACGATTGGCGAACGCTTAGAAGAAGAAGAAGAAGAAGAAGAAGGGAAAATTGAGGATAGACGGGGGGAAGGCGTGAAGGGCGTCGAGTGGGTCATGGCCTTTCTAACAAGGCATAACATGAGCTCGAATAGAACAACTGCAGGACCTGGTGTAGATTAGGACACGACGAGGACGTCGTCGTCGTCGTCGTCTTTGCTTTGACTGTTCACCGTCTCGCTCGTTGTACGTCCGTCGTCCAGCTAAGCTGGGGTGCCGCGACACCGAAATTCGTTAGGGTTCTGCTTCACTTCTTATGGCCTGTATTCTGCTTGCTCGAGTCACGACGCCCAAGGTTGAGTACGGGAGACAAGCATAAGGGGTGGGAGGTGGCCCAGCCCACACCGGTCGAGTCAGCTCGAGAGAGCCCAACAGACGAGCTAAGTAGCGGGGCTGGCGGCTCTTGTCAACCGGCGTTCCACCGGATTCCATATTCGACTCAAACGTCAGCCGGACAACTTGGCCAGCCGGCTCTACGACCTTTTCTAGGTGGAATCCGGGCGCTTGAATTTTGCTAAAACCGCAGCCGGCGGTGAGCTGCTGCGACAGACACGATAGCCATCGCATTATTTGCAGGACTACGTGTTTCGGCACTGGACACAGAGAGCCTCCGTTGACCAGCATGGCGCGGCCCACATGTGTAACCAGTAGCGGTGGGTGGCTCTGCATAGATTCGATTTAAGTGATTTCCTTTGAGATGTGACAACTGTGGCCTCATCATTTACGGTTTGTATACGCCTCGGTTCAAGCGTGTCATGCGCTGTAATAGTAGATAGGCTTCAGCAAATGCGAAGAAAGATTGCCGGCAGTAAGTATGTGACCGCTGGTAAGGCATTTATCACGTAGCAGTCCCTGGTATATCCTTTTAACGGTTGTAAAACTGCTGCATTACTGACGCAGATATTACTGTTGTTTCTGCTGCTATCGCTAGGGAAATAATTTTCGATGTGCTCAACTCATATTACCTACATATTACATAGAGACAGGTACTGTGACACACGCCAACAAAACACTTTTTCTCCGCTCGTGGCGTTTTGTCCCTGCGTATGACACGCTGTGCATTGCCTCCGCGGTGCATCTTGTCCCCATGATCCTCAATCGAAGTCAACTAATTCGATTTCGCTTTTGACCTCCTCCGAACATTGCTTGCAATTGGTGTATTGTGCATCCCTAGCTACACGCACGCTGCCCATATGTGGACTATGTGACAGAAGCCACTAGAAATCTGATGATTAGACAGAACGATGTGCTTGTACCACGGTTGCATGGCTTACCACCATATCATGCATCGGTCAATTTACCAACTGCAGAGGCTATCAAGTCGAAAGTGGCAGAAGAAGCATAATTGCCAGATCTAAAAACAGTTACAATTGCGACGTACACACCAGGGAAAAACACGCGCAAAACACAAGTTAGCAACCGCAACGCCAATAGCAACAACAACAACAACAATAACAACAACAGCAGCAGCAGCAGCAGCAGCAGTCTTCGCAGTAGATTATTCGACACAACCGCTATCCGTAGTGGAAGACTGAACATCCCGATACGGCCTGGAACGGGCTAAAATTCCTGTCTCCCTATTCGTACAACGCTATCGATACAATCAGGCGGGGGGGGGGGGAGGGGGATCGCACAACCGGCAGTCAATCGTCGAGCGGCGAGCACCAGTTAGAAACGGACATATTTGCATACGAAACTAGCCAATAGATAATGAACTCATCCCCAGAGGACGGTAAAGCCCCCACTTCGAATTCCCCCTCTTCGGGCAGCCATCGAACTCCGGTTCGCTCGTTGGCCTCGTCGCCGCACAGTCTCTCATTCCACCAACTACGACTACGACTGAAGCTCGAGGCTGGCTGTCTGCGTGCTCAAGCCAGCCTCGAGCGCACTCGATGAATGCATGAGCGAGCCACCGCATCCTCTCCATTATTCTCTACTCGTGACTTTAAGCGCCACGCCGTTGCCGTTACCGCCGCCGCCTCCACCCGACAGACCGCACGGCGACCGCGAGCCTGCTGATTTAGCTAACCCATTCGTATTATAGCTAGCCAGCCACACAATTGAGAGCGCGGCGTACAGCGGAAGGAAGTGCAGGGAGAAAAGCAGCCCCCAGTGGCCCAGGGCCGGCTACGGGGCCGGAAAGGGCATGGGGGCAAGCTTTGTTTAAAGAAATAATAATGATGATAGTAATAAATTGAGTGTATAAGAGTCGGCATGACGACAACGACGACGATGATGATGATGAGCATGTTGGTCACTACGACGAGAACCATACAGAAGCCGGTTACTCGCGGGAGAGAGGAATTAAACAGTTTACACGAGGCCAGATTAAAGCCTGGGGAAGCAACGGTAGGCGGCTCTAAGGAGCAACCAACATGATGAAGAAAATCACTTCTACACAACGGACGGCTTGTGAGTAGTATTACGTGAATAGCCTCGAACGACCCTGCAAGTGTCATGTCTAGCGAGACCTTAGCAAATTTTATTATGCCGTGCGCACCGTAGTCCAGTCGACCAACTACAGCCAACAATTCACAAGCAGGATGCTGCTAGCAAGGAGAGGCGGAACAATCACAAACAAAGGTTCGATGCTCAATCACGCGTATCGCTATGATTTCGATCGGTTGAGAACAAGTGTTAACCACAACACTAGCAAGTGTTGTACCAATTCAGAATCAGCGGAAGTTGCCGTGCTTTGTTGTCTCCTACTCAGGACACTTCTTCTCTCTTTAGCTTCGCCCTTAAAATGCGCTGTTGACAGGACAACAGACTAAGCAGAAACGGCAATTCGTTTGGGTCGTCGAAGGACAGTAATACTACTTTCCTAGCCAACAGTTCGTGCGCAGCGGAAACGAGTGCTTCTAAATTCAAGATCAGTTGCGCTAATCAGTAGCGCAAAAAAAGTATTTGCACTACGCTTCCTTCGGGCGAACGACAGGCGGCTCTACAGCTAAAATTCTTCCTACACATATACTAGCTGAAGTGTAAATGTTTTACAAAAAATGCAAGATAATAAACGATTTTCTCGTTAAAACTCTCTGCGATGGAACAATGCAAAGATGGAACGCCTCTTTGATCAGCGCTACGTCTCACCTGCTTGTCTGTCCATGGGTTCCACCCCTGCGCCATCGGATTGGTGTCCATATAACTCTTGCGATGAGTGTCTGTACTAGCCATTTGGGTATTGAATCGGTGATATTTTCCGGATATGCATTTACAACGTATTCTATATATGTTCAAGGTTAAAGAGACCATCACCTACCATGAAGCTAACCAGTAGTGACGCTAAGAGACGACGCCGAGTGTCGGCTGCTTGCCTGGTTTGCGGGAGGAATTTTCGCAGCTCTGCTAAAGCTTTGGCAGTCCTTTTGCTGCATAGTGAATTATGGCGTTTCTGTGAGAGCCCTTTCGAGACGTAATGAACACGTGCTAAGTTATGTACTTGTAAAAATACCAAAAGCTGGTATAATACTAAATAACTATCAATAATGGCAGATAACACCTGTATTCATTCGTTGGTGCGTTTATTTTGAATTACGTTAGCCACCACACAGACCTAACACTGAACTCTATTCGATTTTAGGACAGAGCATGCAGCTTCTGATTGAAAAAGATCAAATGATCAGAATGTATCAATAAATGGGCCACTACAATCAAAAAAGAGCAGAAAGCGAGAGCGAGAAAATAAGAGTCACCCCTGAATAAAACTGAACAAATGCATACAATCGAAAGTACTCCGGTCGAGTCTATTGACCGTAAAGCGAGATAAAGTGACGCGTTTTTCCTTAATGAGTGTGTGCCTACTACTACAACTAATACTGTTACTAGAATTATAGCTAGTGTCCTGATGCAACTCATCCTTTTTGCCAACCGTCTAGGCAAACGCTGTAATATGTGGAGAATGATAGAGCGGAAATAGAGCGATTTTATTAGCTGGGGTTACATATACATTTATCATGTATACAAAAGAACATATACATTTGCCTGGGTGTATATACACATATGTTGGTACACGTTGTTCGATGTTTATAGATGTTCGGTTTGCAAATTCGAGCCAAACCGTCAGAAGGCAAACGTCCTCTTTTCGCTATGGTGCCAAGTAATCTTCGACTCAAGATACTCCGCATACTGTTCAATAAGCAAGAAAAAAAAATAAGGCGACGAGATAAAACCTCCGTAAGAACAATAGCAACTGCAATGCAGCATAAACATTCCAGAAAGCTGGGCGCAAGCGAGGCAAAGGCAGAAAGTGTACGCATGGCTCGATTTTGAGTAAAAGAGATTTTTGTGATAGAATCGCTACTACAGCAAGGCAAGAGCCAGAGAGACAGTCTTGTATATATAAGATGAAATCGAGGGATAAGCTTAAAGATGACTGAGAAAAACGCTCATGAGTTTATGTATAATACCAGCAAGAGCAAACGAGATGGAAAGTGAGGGTAGAAAGCAAACAATGTATACATATGCAAAC
Organism: Dermanyssus gallinae; assembly: GCA_003439945.1. Classification (NCBI taxonomy): domain Eukaryota; kingdom Metazoa; phylum Arthropoda; class Arachnida; order Mesostigmata; family Dermanyssidae; genus Dermanyssus; species Dermanyssus gallinae. The sequence goes on from QVRM01000383.1 coordinate 385,586, forward strand.
ATATACATGCATATATATATATATATATACATATATATATATATATATATATATATATATATATATATATATATATATATATATATATATATATATAAAGAAAGATAGAAAGAGGCAGACATACAGAGCGACGGTAGGATAAATATTACTCTACAAATGTAGGGCGTGTGGTTAGCAATGTTACGAAGCATCTGACCTGAATACCACTACATACACACCAGCTCACCGGCCAGCAGCGCAGCTGCCTATGGCATCATCTGGCAGGCAAGGCAGTAAGTACAGTCGTGTATCAGTGGTTGGTGCCGTCGAATTCCCGGCGAGCCGCCAACAAAAGACCAGCTAATGGCCAGGTTCAAATCCCGACACTGCTACATGGAGTTGTTGCATTTCATTATCGTTCCGTACTGCTGCCGCATTTCTCTGCTGGATTCAAGTACAGCATGAGGTGACGACAATCCCTTATGCAATGACCAACACTTCTATGCCGAGGGGAAATCACATAAGCGTGCATGCAAACTGAGAGACTTGAACAGGATCGTAAAAAAAAGAGCAAATTGACAACAACAGCAACACTACAAAGCAACCAAGTAAGCAGGGCGGCCGAGATAGACACTGGCGGTTTTGAGCAGATAACAGACAGATCTCGGCAGTGAGTTCGATTGGTCTTGGACATGGTTTCGTGAGTGATGCTCACTGAGAATAGATTATAAAAAAACATATACCGCTGCTGACAGTCAGTGGACACGCGGCTGCCACAATGACTGCTGGGGAAACCCTAGATATCTCAACATCTCCCACCCTATGCCTCACGACAATTTTATGCTCACAAGGGGCGAAATTGAGCCTTAAATACAAAAAAACACCTCAACAACGTTTTTAATAGTAGGGCATGGTTTCATTTACGCCGATGCTGACGATTTTATTGTCCGCGTATACAACGAAGATTCACTCGCTTTTCCTCTGTATTGGACGACGTTTTGTACGACGTGCTAGGCTAAAAGGCAAAGGCTTGTATGCATGACGGGCACGCCAGCATCGTTTCTATTTTGCCTGTTACATAGACAAACTTATTTACAGTCACTGGTGTTGACGGTTGTAATATTAGTTCAAAGTCCTGTATTTACACGACGGAGCAGACAAGAATTAAGTCGCTACAAAGTTGATTGTGAAGATCAGGATTATGTTCACCGGCTAGCACAAAAAAATATATATATATATAGATGTGTTTATAGAGTTGCCAGGCAAACTGGCAATGTCCCATTCCAAGGAGCGGTCGTCTATTATTTTTTCTTAAAGCAAATATATATATATATATATATATAACGCGTTTTCTGCATGCATATTATCAGACGAGGTTTTTCAAATCAAATTATATATATATATATATATATATATACAGATGCGGTTCGGATCATTACTGCAATACACACAGTGCATAAAATGCTCTTAAAGGAATACGGAATGAAGAGCCGTCGCAGGCAGTACATTCCTTCCTTTTTTCGTGTCACTTCAAGACATCGCTGACTCGTGAGATTCTTTACATAAACATATGACGTATGCACGAAGAATGGTGGCTCAACCAGGCGCCGACCACCAACCAATTCGATGTAGCGGCCTTCGCACGTTTTCAGGCGAACTAAGCCCATTTCAATTACGTCTCAGTCATTTACATTCACAGACAGAGCAGAGTGCCGACAAAGACTGCTGCTGTTGCTGCTGCTATCAGCGGCCACGAAACAGCGTAAAGTGAAAAAAAAAAGAAAAGATTCTGACAAAAGGCCTGACACCGTAGCATCGTTTTTTTTCTTGAAAATTGATGATGCATACATACATATACACGCGCGGACCAATCGTGAATCGGCCATCAGACCGGGCCCCGCAAACAGGCAAAACTGCCTTTTTGCCCAAGTTTGATTTTGTCTAGGTGCGTCGCGTGCGTTGACAAACACAATTTTTCGCAGCGCGTTTCTAGCCAATCGTTGCCAAGGGATGCTTTGTGAACGGCTGCTGCTGCTGCGGCTTGATTCGCCTATATTTATTCCTTGGCTTTTCTTTCTCGCTTCGTCGCCCTCTTTTCACTGCTTTTCCTCATCTTATTATTATTATCACTTGTTTTCCGCTGCGTTGCTTTAGCGACGGCCATTGCAACGTGCCGCCAACCAGACGGCCGCCAGCTGGAAGGTTGTCTGTCGTCATCCATGCTGACATTTATCTATCTATCCATCCATCTAGCTATTTATTTATGCTTCCATCTACCAATACATGCGCCTTTGACGAATTACCGCATGCGCGATTTATGCTTGGCCTTGAAAAGACGACGGCTCAATGTCGACTCAGGGCCGGGCCGCGGATGACAAGTCTAGGCTGGACCGCCGTCTCAGTCGCAACCGCCAACGTCAACACGAACCACCTCCTCGGATCATCCGAGCAGGCCAACATACTTTCAGCATTGTGAAGCTGTTAAGATAAGATTGGTGTTGCTGCTTCTGCTACCTTTACTACTACTACTAAAGTTTTCGGGCTGACCCTCAGCCAAGATTTAACGTCCACAAAACTGTTTTTCACAATGCTTCATAGTCGGACCCCCATAAATACAAATGTGCAACTGTGGGACTCGAACCCGCGCACCTATATAGTGTCTCCTTCGGTTGCGAGGCGCAGACTTAATCCACCACGCCACCGGGCTCGACGCTATTTTTACCTCAACTACTACTACTACTACTACTACAATTGTTTGTTCTTTATTTACATTAGGCGGCCAATTTCTAGTTTCCGTGGTCCGGGGGATCATGCGGACACCACGCAAGAAGCTCGTCTGCATCTGTGTGCGAACGGTGCCAGTCATGTGGGGGGGGGACTTTAACCTCACCCAAACTAGCCGTGGGTCTCCGTTTCTTGCTTGTTCCAACTAAAGACTGCTTGCTGCTACGTCAACTATTATCACTGCTGCTGCTATTATTACTAATACTACTACTACCACTACTACTCTTACTACTAGTACTACTATTGCCGTCGCTGCTACTAATTACTCCTACTAATTAGTACCATTATCTCCACAGCATCCAGCTGCCACTAGTTAGGCTCAAACACACGATCGACAGCTCGACGAAACTCAAGGACAAGGCCAGGTGAGCTTAGCGGCAGTCATAGTAATGGTATACAAAGACAGCCTCGACCAACCGCAAGACCAGGCCGACAATGACGACGACAACAACAGCAACAACAACAATAACAACAACGTAGACGAGGACTTTGCCGCAAGCACAATGATAATACACAACAAAAACGACGCCAATAAAAAAATAAAAGCAAGAGCCGTCACATCAACGACTAGGGCAGTGACAAATATAAACAATAATTGCCGCTATTAGTATTACAACGGCAGCAACAACAACAGAAGCAACAACAACAACAGCAACACCACCAATAACAACAACAACAACACCAACAACAACAGCAGCAGCAACAGCAACAACAACCATGCAATCTCACATATGGTTGTCTTTTCCGAAACGTGTCCAGCAACGCATTTGTTTGGCAACCCGGCAATAGGACGTAAGGACCGCGAATGGTCAGCCTTCACCTAAGTTGCGAGCGAGCGCACGCGGCACAAGACGCACGTAGGCATGAAGGGCAGGAAATTAGGCCGAAGACAGATCGGTAGTAAATAGGTGGGCGGGCGGTTAGTAAACTCCACACGCACTCCTCCTCGACGACGTCAACGACCCAGTCAGTCACTACGACGGTGGCTTTACCTAAGGCTGTGGTGGTTTGTCATATTGCTGATGGCGCCGGTGGCGGCGGCGTTCTGGTACGGTCTGTGCTTCGGATATAGTCTTGCCTATATCCGCCGGCCTGCCATTAGCGCTGCTGCTTTTTTCCCTTGCTAAATGACATTGTTGGTGCTGTTGTTGTTCGTACGGCTGTTATTATTGTTGCTGTTATTGCTGTTGTTGTTGCTGCTGCTGCTGCTGCTGCTGTTGTTGTTGTTGTTGCTGCTGTTGTTGTAGGTAAGGAATTCTAGGGGTGCTATTGGCCCTATTAGCCTATGCTTATAGCATTACGTGCGTCGTCATCATTATTATCATCATTATCATACCGGAGCACACGATGGAACAGACAGCATCAACAACGACATCAGCAGAGACGAGCATAGGCCGTCTGCGCGCACAGCAGCGGAACGACAGACTATAATAAATGATCTCAGCGGGTCTGTCGTTCGTCACCCCGTGATCCCGCTGGCGGTCTCCCTCTCCTGTCTCTCTTTTGTAATATATATATATATATGTATGAATATATATATAATATATTGAATATAATATATATATATATATATATATATATGTATGAATATATATATATATATAAATATATATATATATATATATATATATATGTATGAATATATATTATATATTATATATCTATAATATATATATATATATATATATGAATATATATATAATGCTTTTCTCGTCCTTTGCCCCACTTATCTGCCTATTTCTCGATCTAGCCTGGCTCGATCTGGCAGGCGCAAAATAATCGCCGTGTCGCAGTTTTCTTCGTGCCGTTTTGCTCTCACATACACAGACAGACAGGCAGAGAGCTTAAGTAACTAGCTGACGGGAGTCTACAAAAATCTGCAATGGCGGGCGTGCTAACTATCAGCGTCTAACTGCTAAGCTAAGTATGAATGCGCACGTAATCAATAATTGCAAAAACCAACGGTCGACGTCTGTGATCAACGGTGACAATTGAAATTCAACAGAAATCGGTTTTATTGGTTCACTTCGTTTGCCCTCCGCTACCGTACTCGAATGAAATCTGCTAGGGTTGGTTCCTACTTTCTTGATTTTTGCCACTTATTTTTTACTCATCTCGCTCTCTCCATCTCTCTTTCTTCATCAATTTGGATTTCTTTATCTTTCTCTTCCAGTGGCGCTTGCCATTTCTAGCGCCTGAAAACAGAAACTTCTGAAGGCCGAAGACCGGGCTATATGTACACACGAATATAGCCGATGGCACTCAAGAATTCTGCTAGCTACTGGTGGCTTTGCTGTCCACCTTCTGCTGCAACTGCTTCTGACTGCTTCAGCAGAGAGCACAGTTCTGTTACTGGTATTGCGAATGATGAGCATTAGCGAGCTTCCGGGCAACAATAGCGCGCGACAATAACAATAAAACAACAACAATAGTAACAACATGAATGCCAAACTTACGCCGAGTTCATGACGGTCGTGGTACTGGACCTCGACACAACGAGGAATAACCGAAGATAGGGGCAAACGAGGTAAGTGTGGCGGAGAGAGAGTGGGAGGGGGGGGGGGGGCGAGAGAAAGAGAGTGAGATGGACAAGACATACTATTACGCCATACCAAGAAGTGTGCTTCGCTCGTTGTTGCAATTTCTTGCGAATTGGTGATGGGCCGGGGCGGGGGGTCGTGCGCTGCTCTCACGACTGCGAATAAGAATGATGGGAAGAAGACGCTGCTGCTGCCGCCGCCGCCGCCGAAGACGAAAACGAAGAATCAGACGAAGACCAAGCCGTGGGAGGGGGAGGAAGAGAAGAAAAAGAAGACACGCTACGAACACAAACCTCGACATTGGTCGAGGCCAAGACCTTGAAACAATGCCCGATACACAAACAAGTCGGGCGAGGACAGCGGTGAAGACGAAGGTGAAGAAACAGAGACACAGAAAATGAGAACAATGTCAAAGACGACGACGACGACAACAGAGAAAAACAAGAAGATGAACAACAACAACAACAACAACAACAACAATCACAACCACTACAACAACAACTAGAAGCAAAAGAGACGGCGACGAGAAACACAAAATAACAAACGCCGTGTGGCTCGCCGTGTGCGTGAAGACGCTGTGCGTCGTTACGACGATGATCAGCTACAGTGATCAGCCAACACGGAGGCAGCTTTGAAAATGGGCAAAAATTACCCCTTTCTTGGCCAACCTCCCGCGATCTCTGCCTCGTCTTCCTCTCACTTCCCCCGCCCGCCTCCAATCCCTGTTCCGCACCGGATCGCCCCCACTCATGCCGCCCTTACCTACTATGTCTCACGCATATGGGGCGGCGTAAGGCACACACACACACAGAGACACAGACAGATGGGCAGACGGTCAGGTAGACAAATAGACAGTTAAACACTTTGGCAGACGGCGAACATAGAGACGGCGACGATGACGACAATGATGATGACGACAACAACAACAAGCACAACAACAACGACAACGTAGACAACGACGACAACAACAACAAGCACAACAACAACAGGCACAACAACAACAGGCACAACAACAACAAGTACAACAACAACAACAACAACAACGACAACAACAACAACGACAACAACAAGCACAACAACAACAAAAGCAACAGCAACAACAACAACAACAAAAATGACAACAACAAGCATAACAACAACAAAAGCAACAGCAACAACAACAAGCACAACAACAACAACAACAACAATGACAACGCATTGCGTTGCTGGGCGCACTGTAACGACGAAGATGAAGAAGAAGAAGAAAAGGCAACGTAAAAAGAAAAAGAAACATTGCAGCAGGCAACCCCGCAGCACAAACTGTGGCGACGGCGATGACGACCACGACGAAGGCGTGAGTCAGCGACGACTTGAAATTATGGCGCTGAAAATTAACGCAGCCCTAACAGCAGCAGTAGCAGCAGCAGCAGCAGCAGTAGCAAGCTGGCTGGCTAGCTGTTGGCTATTTGCAGCAGTCCAGCGGCTTATCGCATAATAATTATGCGACCGCGACAACAACGACAATGACAACAACAACATCAACAACACCAACGTCGACGACGACGACGACGACCTTAACAAAAACTGCAGCGGCTGACCGCGGCCGCCACCACCACAACCGCCGACGCCACCGTGGCCGCCGCCGCCGCTGCTACCGCCAGGCGTAACGGCAGCCGCTGCTGCTGCACAACAGCGTGCGACGGCCCAGCGGGAGCCCCACTTTGTGTCGTTGTAGTCTAATGGCTTGTCCTGCTACTACTACTACTACTACTGTTGCTTTTGCTGCTGCTGCCCTTGGTTGCTTTCGGCAGTAACATACTGTGCACCTCAATATATATATATATATATATATATATATATATGTATGTATTCACACAAATGTGTGAGTGTGTGCACTTATGTGCAAGCGTGCCTATTTCGTGTCTGCGCTTGTGTATAATGTTACGGACGTCGGGAGCGGGGGTAAGCGAGCAGAAAACAATGGCAACACGCGCAACCCGAGAGCTATACTTAGCAGATAGAGAGAGAGAGAGAGAGAAAAGATAATGGGGCAAGAAAGCTAGAGGGAGAATGAGAGAGAGAGAGAGAGAGAGAATTGTGTGTGTGAGAGAGAGAGAAAAGTGTGTGTTAGTGAGGAGAGAGGGGGAGAGAGAGCCCGGGTGCAGAAGGAGGTGACCGTGAGCGAACACGATCGTTGTTGCCTAGCTGGGCACTGAACGGAAGTGACTTCACGGGTGAAGTGATTAATTCTGGGAACTAACCACCGCCGCTAACAGCGGCTGCACCTCAGCGGCACGTAGTGGTCGTCGTCGTCGTCACTTCGAGCACCAGCAGCTGAAACTCAACCCCAAATCACCCCCCTAGACGTTATTTGAAACGGCAACGCCGACGACAACAACAACAACGGCAGCAGCAGCAGCAGCAACAACAGCAGCAGCAACAACATCAACAACAACAAAGATGCTGACACTGATGATGCCTCTTTTGCTGATAATGATAAGGATGCTGGCAGTGATTATTCTACGTGAGTAGTGCGGTAAGCACCATAATAACAATCACGAATAATGGTTTCCGACGATTCGTACACCTAAATCTAGACCGTCATGCTTGTTCTCCCTCTTTCTCCGAATACAATATGAATTTCTGTATATATGTATATAAATATATATATATATATATATATATATATATATATAATTTTTGTATATATACAGAGCGGATATATATCCGAACGTGTTCGAGTTTAATTAGCCTCGCCGGATGCTCAGTAGCGTTCTGCAATTAGACTACAGCCAGGGTGGACAACGGAACAATAGCTACTTACGACTTTAACGCGACAGATAGCATCTAAGAGCAGCAGCAGTAGGCCGGTATGTATGGCTTGATCATCTGATAGAAGATGTCTCCGTTTTTTGGTGTTCTAGGGGTGAGAGCGTCTGACTCTGGCGCCATTAGCGCGGTGTAGGTCGTGACTTCAATTTCGATACGGCACATAGCAATTCGAAACCAAGTGCCAAAAACCCTCTGCGCGCTGCTCTAGCTCCACTAGCCACTAGTACCAAACGAGTACGAGACAACAATTTGTGCATCGCTTTTAAGACACGAGTTACTTAACTAGTCAGTTAACCAGGTGTATGTCCTGGCGATGATGCGTCTATAAACAAAAAAATAGAAAAGAAACGTTACAAGAGCGCAAGCGAGACTAATGACAAAACAGACGTATCAAACAATTAGCAACTTGTGAAAATATAGGAATAATAGAATAATCAAAGCTAACTGCAGGAACAAAAAAAATATTCCTAATTCAGAAAAAAAAATATTGAAAAGGTACCTAAGAATGCTTGACAGTTCAGTTGGCTTAGGCAAGACGCAGTGCTCACTACTGTACGCCTCAATCTGAAGATTTGCTTTTTCCCTCCCACGCATTCTCTCTCTCCTCTCTCTCGCTCCTCTCTCTCTCTCTCTCTCTCTCTCTATATATATATATATATATACATTCCTCCGTCACCATCTGGGGTACCAACGGCAGCGCCCATCGTCGCCCCAGAGGCGTCAATCCTACAGCTAATTGTGTTTCTACTGCAGAGAACAGCCGCCATAAGCCGCCCCTGGCTGTGGACCATGGGTCGACCGGCCCGGAACCGGGGCAGCTGGCCACGGCTGAGATTTAAACCATGCGTCTGTCTACCCGTATGGGCATCGCTGCGGCCCTCTCACCGTCGATACCGACCACCGGACAACGCGAACGCCGTGGACCAGGTAGGGGAGCAAGGAACAGTAAGCAAAGCAAACAGGGAACGTGTTCGCAGGCCGAAAGCAACGATTATTATTTTATGCGCGGCCCTCCCAATAGTGTTTGGGTGCACATACGTACCCACGTATACAGTACAGTCAAACACACACACACACATACAACGATCCGCATACGGGTGCACGTGTATGTACAATGCACACACATATTGAGGTAGGTAGACAAGGTCACACTCAGTCCACGTGCCAAGCGTCGTCATACACAGTTATGGCAACGCAGAGCGACCTGACAAGGCGATGGCCCTATAGGCCAATTTTACAATTCGATTTGTCACAGCAGAGTAGCTAGCAGCAGTGTTACAACTACTGTACGGCGTATAGGT
>QVRM01000383.1:400000-508218 GCA_003439945.1 Dermanyssus gallinae
AGAGACTAAGAAGAAACGCGGCACAGATCGCGGCCGCGAGACGTTTGCCCAGCGGTGTGGTGCAATAAAAACAGGGCAATGGCAAACCGGCGAGAGCAGCGACGACGACGACGATGGTCGTGGTGGAAGTGACGGCGCCAACAGGAGCAGCGGCAGCGTAGGGGGGGGGCGATGAGTTGAAAGGGGCGAGTCTTGGGTTTTGTGCGCTCCTTTTTCGCTAAACGAGTTCCTGCAGTGGGGACTCGGTGGGGGGCACGTAGACGCTGTCGTCGTCGTCGAAGTCTTTTCTTCTTCCTCGCTCGACATACGGGGAACGGGGAGTCAACGGCGGAGGACAGGGAAAAGACGGGACTTCAAGACGAAAACTAACATGAACACATTGGGTGGGCGGAGAGGGGTGCGGGGAGGTGGAGGTGGGGATGACCAGCCTCATTTTGTACTTCGACAACACTGCCGATGCTATGGACGCACCGACACCTTCACTGGGGCTCGTTTTGTCGTCGCTCGGTAAGGCGCGCTCGTGGTATTTCATCGAGGTTTCGTTGTTTCTGCTTTTATGAAAACGAACTACTGCTACAACTATTACTGCTCCTGCTGCTGCTTCGACTATGGTACAGCCACAAAAACCGACAACAACGTCGAGCAGCTGCAGCGAGCGAGCCCATTTTCGAGACAACGCCGAACGACCAGCGGCCACTTGTGGTGTGGTCGGTCGAGCGCTCGAGTTCGGGGGTTGAGGCGTGCGTTTCAAGCCCTTGGATGGCGTACGAAGACGGACGACGTCCACAACATCGGGCGGGACCGAGGAGTCCAAGCAGTATCGCCTTGCGCCTTTGGGCAGGGCGATGTAAAATGGCTTGCAGAAGGCCCGCCTAATGAAGATGATGTGGAAAGCGAAAGCGACTACGACTGGTAAGGGGGAAAGAAAGACGACGCTGAGGTGATTGCACCGCTGAGGGTATCTCTTCGGGACTGAAGGTGTACTCCCCACATCCTCCCCCCCCCCGCCCGCTTCCCGAGGAAACCGACTGGTCGACTTCGAGCGTCTCCAGATCGGACACGGCCAAGTGAAATACAAGGAGACACAATAAAGTAAAAGAAGAATGAAGCACAACCAAAACAGCTTGCTACCTCAAACGAATGCTATTAAACTTCTGCCCTAACCTACTAGCCAATCCGTTGAAATTTGTTCCTGTCTATCTTCGATAGACTTGTAACAGTATATATATATATATATATATATATATAGGGTTTTCCCTGATGCGCCATCTTCTTAACGCTTCCGGCGAAAGAAGTAATGCAAAAATGTGTGCTTTTGGGCTGTGCAATCCACTGCATGCCACTTGGCGCGCCTTACCATGTAGAACCAGCCGGTGCGCAATTCATACACTCCAAGTAAAAGGCGGCGTTTGGACATACCAGGTGGTGATAACCATTGCGGCAGTGGCTCTACCCCCGGAGAAAAACATCTCCGGGGGGCATCGTGATCGCATTGCTCACACGGTGCTACGGCGCCTACGTTCTGGAGACCAAATCAGCCCATCAAGGCGGATGTCCAATGTTGTGTCGTGTTGGATTGTTCCATCGTGAACGCCGCTCGTGTGTGGCCGTCATCTACATAGTGACTAGATAGTCGCTGTTTAGTCACGCAAAACCGAACCTCTGAGCATTGACTGAGCGGCGACAACATTTGTATGACGCCGATTGCCTTAACGCACTACGATGCTTCGAACGTACGCTATGATGCGCAGAGCTTGAGCAATAAAATATTTAAACCCTTAGCGCGCTCATAGAGCACAGCAGAGCAGCAAAGATAAATGCTCGTTAGGGTCACGGTCTCAACGTAGGCGTTATTCGTTTCTCGTTGTTGTAAGGATGTTGTCATTGTTGTTGTTGTTATTGTTGTTGGTGTTGTTAGTAATATCGCGTTTGCTAATCGGCCTTATCGTTTTGTTGCTGCTACCGCTGCGACTAATGTTAGTTGTAGCGTTCTTACTGTCGCTATTGCTAATGTCGATACTAGTTGTTCTTATTCCTCGTATTCACCGTCTACTACACACCACAGAATACCTTAATGCCTTTCTGCTGCACCTACTAGATTATTTTTGTTCTTCAAAATGCTTTATAAGTCACTTATAAATATATGCAGTATTTTTAATGCTGCATTTTGTTTTGTTTTGTTTTCGTGCTTGTTAATGCTGTCGCTAGCATCGGCGCTAAGAAGGGCAAGAACAAGACAAAAAGAGGAAGACTCTGCGCCACGTCTGTTTATACGCGTTTGAATTGCTCCGGTCAGTGTTGAGGCATCGTTGTGCGATCCTCCATGTCAGCTGACTCAGTCGACGGCAGCCAGAACGGCAGACAAGGGCGAAAATCGAAAAAAAAATCGTCACAATGCCAGCAACTGAAGCCACAACAATAGCAGCAACAATAATATACAACAATAACAGTATTCAGCAACGGCAGCAGCTGCAGCAGCAACAACAACAGGAAGAACAACGATAGCAAAAATAACAACAACAACAACAGGAACAACAACGACAGCAAAAATAACAACAACAACATCAGCAACAGCAAGCACAGCGATGTCTCGTCGCATTGTGAAGCTGTTGTTGTTTTTGTTGATGTTAGCCCGACGATCATGAGCAGTTTGCGTTTGCGATCACACACGTGGCCAAGTTTCACGCATCCAGAGAAAAGTAGTAGAAGATGGAGGCAGAACGGGCCCAAGAGAAAAAAAAACGACGACGACGACGACGACAACGATCGCTGTGTTGTGGTTGGCCTTCTCCGAGTTGACAAGCCGGGATGTTCGCGTTCGTCGTTTTTGGCTATCTGCTGTGCCCGCCGTGGCGGCCATGAGGAGGCCCCTAGGCGTACGTTTGCAGCGACAGATCCCGGCCTTCGCCAGTGCTGATGATGACAACAACAACAGCAACAACAACAACAACAAGAATAGCAAAAACAACAACAACAATAGCAAAAACAACAATAACAATAACAACAATAGCAAAAACGTCGACAACGACGACGACAACAACAACAAAGACCTCAACGACGTCACCTCAAGCAAATCGGAAAATGAAGTGAATTTAAAGTAGACGACATAATTGTCATGTCTAGCTAATAATGGAATGCACGGCAGAAGACCCTACAGAAGTCGACAGGGCCACCGCCGCCGTCGTCGACGTCGTTTCGTGAATGATCGCTGCTGTCGGGTCGGGCGAAAATGAGTTACAAGTCAGGATTTGGATAGACGTTGGGCTGTTGGACGTTGTTGTGGCATGGCTGTGGCGGTTGTGATTGTTGTTGGTGTTGCTGTTGTTGTTGTTGGTGTCGTTGTTGTTGATAATAATGATGATGTTTTTGTTGTTGTTGTTGTTGTCATGGCTGTGGCGGTTGTGATTGTTCTTGTTGTTACTGTTGGTGTTGTTGTTGTTGTTGTTGTTGTTGGTGTCGTTGTCGTTGATGATGAAGATGCCGGTGATGATGTTTCTGATGTTGCCCTTGTTGTTGTTGTTGTTGTTGTTGTTGCTGCTGTTATTGTTGTTGTTGTTGTTGTTGTTGTTGTTGTCGTTGTTAATGGTGATGTTGTTGATGATGGCTGTCTGTGAACCCATAATGACCGTCCACCGTTGACGGTGACGCTAGTGGCTTTTGGCAAGCCTATACCTTAACAAAATTACGGCAGGCTTGACTTTCTGTCTACTGACCTGGCGTCCGTCAAAGAAACTCCTGAAGGAGGAGCAAGCGAGCTAGAGAGAGAGGGAGATAAAGGGATGGAGAAGAGAGTTTATCACGCCTCAACGTACCTCACCAGCTTCTTGTTGTGTTTCGTATTTTTCTTGTTATTGTTATGATCGAGGGGCAGGGTTTGTCAACGATTGGTTCCTACTGACTCTTTTTTTTCTCATGCAGCCATTTATTTGTTCAGTCGGCGTTGCGTCCGTCCGTCACGTAATTTGTCTTGAATCTATCTGTCGTCGTTGCTGTTTCCGCTGCGGTCACTACTCCAACCATTAACATCACGGCTTAGCCATTGTGTGCCGGTAGTAGCGTAAACATTGCTGCACAGGCAAGGGAGAGCTATGCTAACGTGTCACTAGAGGCTGTTGGTGGCCAATCGTGCCAATGTTGTACGGGTGGAGGTAACGTGTAGTTAGAGTAATAACTAATAAGTAACACAGTCATTGTAGTCCAAGGAGGAGGGCGAGAGCGGAAAGATTGTGACGAAGATCCACTGTGGAAGGGAGACACTCGACAATAGCAGGAACAGAGCAGACGGGAACAGAGTTATGACGAGATATAAGTTGATAGATAGGTAGATAGGTGACGATCGGCGCCGACTCTATCCTGCGACACGAGAGCACAGGAATCTGCCGTATGTCTGACGAAGCAATCAACGTATGGCTTTCGTCGGCCCTTCCGTCGTCTGCCCAGAACAGGCGGCAGCTTAATACACGAAAAGGTAATATATATATATATATATATATATATATATATATATATATATATATATATATATATATATATATATATATATATATATATATATATATATATATATATATATATATATATATAATATAGAGATACCGGTTTGTCGAGTTTGTTAAAAGGTGTTAAACAGTTCTCAGTAGCGCAGAAGATGGAGTGGATCTGGGTGGAAAGTCCGGTTACGAGGACAGCAGCAGGACAACCTCAGCCCTTGATGTGTTTCTTATTTTCTTTTTTTTATCGCCAAGACGACCATCACTATTATCAGCATAGCCTCGTGACGACAAACCTGAACTCTAGAATGCAGGCGTTCGTCGGCGGCTGTATCCAGCTCGATTCGCGTCGCTCTTAGATTCGCGTGCTCGCTTGTCAAGGTCCGAACAAACAATTAATGAATAGTCTTAGTTGGCAACGTTTGTTAACCGCGAGAGGCGTGAGACAACGAGATCGAAACATAACGCTAGCTAGAATTAACCCAACCCCCTGGGCGGGCTACAAAGCCAAGGGTCGATCTGCTACAATCAGATGAATCAATATTCTTACTACGCATAGTCGCTAGTCTTCTATGAATGCGGGTGTTAACGTAGCCAGCCTTCTCATGGCCAACAACTGCAACAAATGGACGTTCTACATTGTAGGTGTGCAATGTTGATTAATTCAAACCAAGGTTTGTTAGCGGGGCTGCAGTTTCACAATGCTTAAGTTTTTGTAGATAATGTTACACCTTTATATATATATATATATATATATATATATATATAGAAATAAAGTATGTAGATATGTATATATATATATAAGGATAAACTTGCCGTTAGCCACACACGAATGTAGAAGGCACGGATATAATTCGCAAATGTGTTGCTTTTTCGTGCAAACACGTACCCTTTTACCTTTGCTCGTCTGAGTTGTTGACTTAGCAGCCTTAAGAAGAGCAGAATAAACAAGAGACGTCGACGTCATTCATGATGCAAATGTGAAATTAAAAACCATTCAAAATAAATCAATTCAACACAACGAGGAGATCATCGATAGAAATATTGGCAACGAGAACAAGACATAATAAGACTCTTCATGCAGTATTATTAATTACCTACGTTTCAATGGCCATATGTCATGCCAATTAAATTGCCGCTGTCGCTCTCGATTGTATGCTTTAGAAATACGCTTTAGAAATACGTGTCCTGCTAATTCAATCGCGAACAGGAACTGCGACACGAAACAACTACACAGAATTTTGACCGAAACATCATCGTGTGTTGCCCGTCTACAAGACACCGGTTCCTGTCGAGCGAACTGCCAAAATGGTCTCTACTTTGATTGTTCCGTTACCTCGCTGCTCTCTGTCTTTAATATATATATATATATATATATATATATATCGGGGCAGTGTGACTTATATCACCTTCAACAATGCGATAGAGCAATTCCGTTGACTCGAAACATGATGAATATACGTATATCGAAATGTGTGTTTTTTCTGTACGCGCAATATTGTAAACCAACCATCGGTTGATAAAGTTATTATGTTAAAAAAAATTATATATATATATACGAATGATGCAATCATAGACCACCAGTTTGCCTGAATGTGGGGTGAGATCGGCGGCCGCTGACAACGAGGAGACTTGGCAACATAGAATGCATAGTAGTATCGATCGTAGCAGTAGTAGTAGTTGTAGTAGTAGAATGAGCAAGAATGATAAGTGATAGTAACAATATAGTAACCGTGCCGGCAGATATAATACAATGTCATTAGTGTATGGTCGGAACGTAGATGATCAGCGCCCGCCCGTCTTTCTTCAACCGACTCACTCGGGAATTAAGCAAGTTTCATTATGCCATGCGCGCTCTATGACGACGACAACAACAATCACAACAACAACACATACTACTTCCACTACTACCAAAGCAGCAGCAACAAAAGGGGCGCTGGTAGTGGTGGTGGCGGAAAGCCATTCTCCGAGCCTCGGCTAACTTTGCCGGCCACTGCCTCAGTTAATACAGTATTGTTATATATATATATATATATATATATATATATATACCATTCTAAGAACTTACTTTATTTAACTCGTAACGGGGTTAACAATTGTCCCCTAGCGCCTAGTTAATACAGTTACACCATCGCGCTCTCTCTCTCTCTTTCCCTTTCTTCTTGTTCTCTCTCACTCTCTGCCTGTCCACGTGTTCCCGTGTCCCGACTGCGCCGTACGCCGGCTCCAAATGGCGACGCGTGACGTCGTTTCGAGTTGGTGCTCTGATAAATGATTGAATCGCAGACGACCGATTAAAACTATGCCGCTATGTGCTACCCGCACCCGATTCAATGATGATCATAGACCGCGTAAATCACGCTAAGATCGGCTCTATTCTTCTGTTCGGACAGCAAAGAGGAAATGAATGAAGGAAAGAAAGCAGGCAGGCACATCGACCGCAACCACAAAACGATCACGTACAGTGAGAGAGAGAGAGGGGGAGAGAGAGGAAAAGACGTAGAAAAGGGAGTAGGGAGAGACAAGGTGGGTAAGAAGGTGGGGTAGTTAAGAAGGCAAGAAAATTACATTGGATTTTTTGTATCGTTTCTCTTAAACGTATTATCATTATGGTTATGATTATTAGTGTGAGTGTTGTTATTATTACGATAATCATTACTATTATTGAGGCGGCCGTTGACACTGTACTGATGATTCTCGCACCCGACGCTCGAATCACCATTTACCTAAAAATGTGTCTGTACATATATAGCCTGGCAGGTAGCGTGTGTTTAAGACCAAGGTTCTTCTAGAGATTTCTCATTACCCTCAAACTACTGTTGACATTGTATAATTATGGAAATTTTAAGATCAGAAATTAGATAATAAATCCGATAACATCGGGCTACTTCTCAATCGTCGAATCTTGCACTAGAAACGCCATGGTGTCCTCACACGGAGTGCCGCGACACTCCATTCGCGTTCTCACCACGTTTGCCCAAAGCGGCATATCTACACTTTGACCGGTTTGGTTGTTACGACGTTTCGTACCTTTGCATTTGAACACTCCTTAAATAAAGCAAGCCAAATCGACGATATTTTGCTTAACCAATAATCATTAACGCTACGGTTGCTAACTAAGCACCGCATCGCCGTCTTATATATTCGCTTTCACCCTACAAGCATGTTAAACTACACGCTTGCCAATGCCTCGTGACATTCGATAGCAAAAAACGAACGTAGACTATGAGGCTATTCTCACAGTCGGTGCCTTCGGCCGCATCGCTATCGTCCACGTCGTGTGTCTTTGAACCCCAACTACGACGACTTCAATCGACCGATGTTAGTCTTTTTTCGGCGTGTTCTAGATGCCATTGTGCAACATTGTATTTTGCTGTAAGCACAAGCCAAGTGGAATACGCCGCTAAGAAGACGGTCATCGCAATTTGCTCGCGTATAGTCGCCGACGACAACGAGACGACAAAAACAGACTCTGTTGTCGTGCGCTGCTGGACACAGGATACAACCCAATCAGTGACAATTGTCCAGCCTGACAATTCTAAAGGGTAAGATGATGAACTGGCCTGGGCTGGACAGCGGGCGAGTGGCTGTCGTTCCGTCGATAGGTCGTCGTCGCGGAGCGAATTAGAGGACATCCGACGACGTAAGGCGAAGGACATCCCATACAACTGACTACACACTAGGATCCGAATTTAGGCGCTGACTAGCAGATCCAATCTTCGGAGGCTTCGATCGATTTTGCTTACGTCTCCTTAACTCCTCCCGGAAACCTCTGCCTCCTTCACCTCCCCCGGCTACTGACCCGGCCGCGTTCAGAACGCCTCTTACACCGCTGTTCGTCTCGATGAGACTGCGGTAGTCTGCGGCGCGGCCTACCACACACGTAACGTTGCGATGCAACCGGGTCGGGGGGTGGGGGGGGGGGAATGGTAGGGGGAGAGAATTAAAGGGGTAGGGGGTGCCGTTGTCGATGTCATTGTGCTCGTTTTCGAGGTTGCTGTTGTTACAGCGGCGGTAAGCATCGTCTACATTATCGCCATCATCAATGTCTGCTGCTGTTGCTACCCGCTCTGCCAAGGGGGCAAGGCGGCAGCAGCAGCAGCTGGACATCTATTCGATCGAGCCAGAATAGCCTAGCGTGATGTCGATTTCAGGCCACTGCCCTACCCCCATGGCCGGACAGACGGCCTTCTTCCGCCAGAACTGGTGGGCCTCTTCCGCAAGGCGGCCATCATCAACTACCCCCCCCCCCCCCGCCGCCCCATTGTCCTGCAGACCTGTACCACGTGCGACGGCGTCCTCTCGCCTCTCAGCAGGGCATTGAACTCCCGACAGCAGCAGCCGCGGCGGCGCCGGGTGGGGCAGGGCCACGCCAGACGGCGAACATACAGTTTAGCGGGCCGGTCGTCCTCTACCAGACGACGTATATACGCATCCAGGACAACGGTATGGCGGCCGTTAGACATGGGCAGACAAAGGTGATCTAACACAGCAGCCGCGTTGTTCTATATATAAATGCGGATATATATATATATATATATATATATATATATATATATATATATATATATATATATATATATATATATACATATATATATATATATATATATATATATATATACATTTAGGTTGCAGGCACCAACAAACGCCTCGTAACGTAAGTAGAAGCTTAAATAAGCGATTTATCACTTTGTCACACCGTGCAGCAGAAAGTGGTCTAGCTAGAAGAGGATAAGCTAACCACAATAGACATATTAACACATCAACAACAGCAACAAATCAGAAGCAATAATATCAACAATGCTCATTTCAAGAACTACTCTGCTTCATCATTACCGCAGAAACACCAGCAGCAGCAGTAAGAACAACAACAACACTGAGACAAGAAAATAAATAAATATAACAATGTAATTAATGACGATTGAAGAGAGCCATGTTAACAATGTCAGTAACGTTGCTTGTTAACAAGCTTCAGCAGAAGTTAGTCAAAGGGCGGCGCTTCGGCGCTTTTTTGTTGTTGATAAGAGGTCCTTGCTGATACTAACAGCTCCAGAAAAAGCTGGTTTCAAAGTATTCGATAGATGGCAACAGACGTCGAGATCCTTATTGCTTGCTCAAGATGTCCAAGAACCCGCAGGTCACACGCTGCCAAACGCATCACAACTGTTAATGCAGTTGACCATATTGAACAGCCGATAAAAATGAAAACACTAATAGTAACAGAGTTGACCGACCGCCTGACTAGTGTGTAAGCCGAATAGATCGCCGTAGAGGGGGGAGGACGTTATTGTCGAATCGATTTAGGTGCTCCGCGAAGCATAGTAGCACACCCATCATGGTGGAGTTGCATAGAGCCCACACGAAGAAGGAACTTATATAACATTGTGACTACAACAACGACCCTAGCAGTACTTCGTAGTAAAAGCATGCTGCTGATGATGGTGATCATCATCATCATCTTCTTTATAGGGGTCATCGTTACTGACAACACCAACA
Source organism: Dermanyssus gallinae (assembly GCA_003439945.1). NCBI lineage: Eukaryota > Metazoa > Arthropoda > Arachnida > Mesostigmata > Dermanyssidae > Dermanyssus > Dermanyssus gallinae. The sequence continues at coordinate 409,990 of QVRM01000383.1, forward strand.
AGTAACGATATCGTACCAATAAACCGTGGGCCAAATGACCCGTTTATTGTTCATCATTTGGTCCATGATACATATAGATCAGGCGGCAACGAGACTCGAGACGTTGCGAAGCTGATACCTTGGTCATATGTTTCAAGTCAAGTGAGTTGGTGGCCCACCGGCTGCTTTGTGGGCTAAACTACTTTACGATGTCTCTACATCGCAGTAGAAGGACAACCTAAGGAGCAGTAGAAGGACAAAGGATGAGCCTACATAGAAGGGCAAAACGGGTGTACATACACGAGTATGCCGAGCAAAGTATATTAAAGATGAATAGTAGAAGTATTGGTGACGTTTTTTACGTCAAGATACATTTTGAGTAACTGAACTGTGGTGGCGCGGCAAACCTTCATATTGCAGCTTGCTGCGTGCATCCAATCAAGTGTCTATCTTAACAACAACAACAACAACAACAACGACAATACCAGCTCAACTGAAGTCTAATTCCCATATAGCTCTGGGGTTCCCACATGCCCTATCACGACTTCTATTGTTAGAGGGCCTGACTACGCAAGAAATGCTTCGGTAACGTGTTTGGAGTTGTACCGTGATTTGCGCCTCGTCGATAGACGTGTGACCCGAACGAAGACGAGAACGACACATGATACAAACAGAACAATGTACGGGGGGGGGGGGGGGGGGGCGCCTGTGTACCATACCTGACAAGTGCCCGTGTCTGCATGCCTGCAATCGTATTCGATGACATCTCAAATCAGAGCAAATTGCTGCTCCGATTACCAGCGCGCTAGTCAGTCGTGTGGAGCAGGAGAAATCAAACGAAGGGTGTTACGGTAAAGGAAGAGGCCGAAAGAACGATCCTGGGGTACGTATAAGAGAGAGAGAAAGAGAAATAAAGATGGAGAGAGAGAGAGCGCGCGCGAGAGAGTGGAAATAGAAAAATAGTGGAGGGTGAGAGGGGTGATAGAAAGAGATGGACCAAAATAGAGAGACGATGCAGTTAAGGTGTGCCTTTATCGGACATCCAATTGCCAACTGCCGGCCGACGACGTAGAAACAGAGGCGCGGGAGCGGGATAAGGGTATCATCATTCGGCAGCGGGACAACAGCCGACCTGTCAGCGTTGTCTAGCTAACTACAACAGCAGTAGGAGTAGCAGACAGAACATCAGTAACGTCAACAATAAACACAACGACAACAATAACAACAACAGCAACAACAACAATGCAACAACAACAAAAGCAACAACAACAACAAAAACAACAACAACAACAGCAACAACGACGAAATCCGCAGTGACCTCGGAGAATGGTGTCTCATCACTCATTGGATGACCATTGTCCGAATCGTCTCCATAGCTCGACCGTCGTTCGTCCCCTCGTCCCGGGACACTCACTTCCCTCGCATACGCCTACACGCCCGCTCGAATGTCGACCCCGTCGACGCCGACATAGGACGACGCGATGAGACTCACACAGCGACGACTTCAGCAGCGAGGATCTGACTTGCTATAACCGCTACAGCGGCGCGGCTAACACTACAATTACCGCTACTACTGTTACTACTGGTGGCAGTAGTCGTTGTCGTAGTAGCAATAGTAGTAGTAGTAGTAGTAGTAGTGGAAGAAGAAGACGGCAAAGGCTACCAATACCACGTACCATAAGACTATTATTACTGGCGACATCCGCCGAGGATGAAGTGAAACGTCCGCACAGTATCATGCTGTTGTTATTGCTGCTGCTGTTGTTGCTGCTGCGTGCCTTCAGTGGTTACGCCTTCGGTGGCAATGGTAAAAGCAGCAGCAGCAACAACGACAACAACAACAGCAACAAAAACAACAACAACATCTAATATTCACCACAGCAGCAGCAACAACAACAACAACAACAACAACAACAACAACGGCAACAACATCTAGTATTCACTACAGCAGCAGCAACAATGCCTGCATCACTTTTGACTCCAAGGTCTTGCCACTAATTCAGACAGGTTAAATTACAGTAGTAATAATAGAATGATCATTAGAATAGAAGTGACGGTGGTTGTTGTTGCAGCTGCTGCTGTTGCTCATGATGATGTGGTCGTTTTTGCCGCTGCTGATGTTTGCTTCGAGTGGTGTTTTTGCTAATTTTTTTGCTGCTACTGTAGTTTGGTTAGCGTGCATACGTGTCATTGAAGATGAATATATATATATATATATATATATATATATATATGACAATAGCAGACTGCAAGGTGAAAGAACAGTCGTTCTGAACTGGAAGAGCTGCACGCGCAAAGAAAGCATCAAGCTAGTCTACTCTCCGGCCACTGCCGGCTTTGTGCTGAATCATAAATCATTTCTGCTGATCTAACAGACAGAGTGATAACAATCGGGGCAGTAGCCGTAATAATAATAATAACAGTAACAACAACAACAGCGATAACAACAACGACAACAACGATTATTGTTATGAGCCCTATCGTCATTAGCATCGTCATCATAATGACATGATTTCTATTGTTAGCTTCAGTATTCCCTGTATGACTATTGTCGTCAGTATGCAGTTTCAGTGAGCTGCTGCTGTTCCTGCTGCTGCTGCTGGCTCTGCGACTCTGCGACTACGTGCGAGTTATAACGAGCGAGCTGCTGCTTTAGAGCTCCGTTTTCGGTTGAGTGGAAACGGCATGGCGTTGGCCAGCCAGCCCCTCGTTGGGACGGCGGGGGGGAGGTGGGGGAGAGCTGGAGAAGATCGGTGGTGAAACAGAAGGAACAAAATAGCGCTGATGTTTTCCCTCAGCCGTTTTAGTGACAAACGACAACGACAAGCAACGCCGTCGCTGCCGACGATTTCAACAATTCAAATCCAGCCGTGGCAGTCGCCAATGTGGCTATTCTGGATGGCCGAAAGGCCAATGGCTAGTGTAGCCAGTACAACAACAACAACAACAACAACACCAACAGTCACAACAACAGAAACAACAACGACCTCGACAACAACAACAACAACGCAATAAACGACGACCACTACAGCAACAACAACAACAACAACAACAGCAGCAACAACGACGACAAGAATGACAATGGCCACAGGAACCATGAGCACGACAGCAACAAAAGCAACAGTCGTAACTGTTGGCGACGAATAAAAAAAGACAACACGAACAGAGAGAGAGACAACGGGCCGCCAACGGACTCCTCGTTCGGAAAGCCGCAATGCTCGGACGGGGGTCTTCGACATGCATACATTACGTGCATATGCAGTGCGCATCCACGTCATTAAAATTTGCTCGCGCACTACAACAATGTATATATATATATATATATATATATATATATATATATATATATATATATATATATCAGTGGTAAATAATGTGTATTCGAAGCGTCGGTGCACAAGGAGCTCCTACTATGTAAACGTTACATACTCCTTTTGCAGCCCTAAGCATAGGAAGGATGAAGTCTTCATCGTGATCATGGAACAATGGTAAAGGCTACAAGTGCAATGGGACACATGATAATAATCGGCCACTACTTACTATATATAAGGGCTGAGCATAACGCTAACACCTAGCGCATATATATATATATATATATACGTGTGGGATATTTGGTGACACTCAACACATCATCATCAACAACAACAGCAACAACAACAAATTTCTATCCAAATAAATAATTTCTCTCGGCGGCAGCGGCGGCGTTGCTGTTTTTATCCGTTGGCTGCACTAATTATGGCCGCCTGGCCTGGCCTGGCGTGTTCCTCTATGAATGTGTGCGCGAGTGTGGGCTAGTCTGCTAGTGTGAGCGGTCGTCCGTGTTGGTGGTTGGTTGGTTGGTTGCTTAGTGTGTCTGTGTGCGGGGGGGGGGGGGGGGGCTTCAGTGCATACGGTCAGCGTTGGACGTTGGCGGCGACTCGGCAACCGAGGCGAGGCAAGCGGCACGCTGCACAGTGGCCGCACTCTAATGAGTTCGCTCGCCCCGCTCGCCGTCTCCAGGACTCCATCCAGTGTGAGGATGAAGCGCTGATTCAAACAGCTGCTTCTGTAGCAGCGGCGGCAGCAACAGCAGCAGCAGCAGCAGCAGCAGCCCGCGTACCAACAATGCCAACAACAACAGCAGCAGCAGCGCGGTCGGTCAGCGAGCGCAACCGCAAATGCTGCCGCGGCAGGAGTCGTAATTATGGTATTATTGTAATCGTAGTGTCTGGTAGTCGTCGTAGTCGAAGTAGTAATAATAGTAGTAGTAGTGGTGGAAGTAGTCGTAGTAGTAGTGGAAGTAGTCGTAGTAGTGGTGGAAGTAGCCGTAGTAGTAGTGGAAGTAGTCGTAGTAGTGGTGGAAGTAGTCGTAGTAGTAGTGGAAGTAGTCGTAGTAGTGGTGGAAGTAGTCGTAGTAGTAGTGGAAGTAGTCGTAGTAGTAGTGGAAGTAGTCGTAGTAGTAGTGGAAGTAGTCGTAGTAGTAGTGGAAGTAGTCGTAGTAGTAGTGGAAGTAGTCGTAGTAGTAGTGGAAGTAGTCGTAGTAGTAGTGGAAGTAGTCGTAGTAGCAGCAGTAATAGTAGCTCTTCACACCAGCAGAGCAACACTCGGGATGCTGAACTGCTGTGTCTGTCTGCACAGAGGCTGTCTAGTGACCGCTTTACTCTCTTTAATGCGAATTCTCTCCCTCTCTCTCCCTGTCCTCTCGATATATATACACACCCTTTCGCACACTATCCCTCTCTCTCTCTCTCTCTCTCTCTCTCTCTCTCTCGCTCTCTATACTTCTTTCTCTCTCTTCTTCCGTTTTTTTCGCACTCCCTTAGCAAGAACCTGCGTCTTTTGTATTCGTGTATTCTAATTAATCATCTCGCATGTCGCTTATTTTTGTAGCTGTTGCCGCCGCTGCTGCTGTTGTTGTTGTTTTTGTTATTGCTATTGTCGTCGTCACAAATATGTCCCCTGTTCAGAATAGCCATCCACCCGCCCTGCCAGTGGTCTTCTCCCTTGTTTCACGCGTTTTCCAGTGCTTTCCCTCCATATATATATATATATATATATTTATATATATATATATATATATATATATATATATATATATATATATATATATATATATATATATATATATATATATATATATATATATATAGTACATTGTTTTACCTCATTGCCCGCCGACTGTCTTGTTGGCGAGTGTCCTCTACTGTTCGTGAGTGCCATTCGCGAATTGCTACAGCGGTTGGCCGTCCGGCCACTTTATTGGTGAAGTAAATGAACGAGCGACCAACCAACCACGCGCATACGCACGCACGGGAGCGAACAGACGAACAGGGGAAGAGATGAGACGGCCAGACAGATGAGACTAACAACCAGTTACCAACAAAAGCAACGCGTACACAAACACACGCACGCACTGACACATAAATAACTAAATGCATGCACGGCATGCCCCCGCACCGTAGGCTCATTGCTGACTCGAAGACTTGGTGACGAAATTGTGCGTCGTTTGACCTTGAAGTAGAGCGTGCTTATAACAGTCTTGCAAAAAACAAAACGAACAGAAACAGCACTCGCACCAGTAGTAGCAGCAGCAGCAACAACAACAACAACAACAACAACAATTAAAGTAATAAGATAAATAATAGCCAACAGTCGACACCGAACGCAAGGGGGTCGTCAATAGATAGGATAGCGACAACGGTGCCACTTTACCTGCTAACTTACCCTTTTACCTCTATTTCTCTCTCTTTCTCTTTCACCCATATCTCGCTCTCTCTCTTTGTCCCTCTTGACTTTGAATTCAAGGCTCATTGTCTTATTACTCATGTGCCAACATTTTTACTTTGTGCTTTTCCCTCGTTCTCGATGCCGAGCTCCACTATATGCATCTATCTTTTTTTTATGTATCTATGTGCACCACCTCTCTGTATACCTGCTTGCCTGTCTAGCTAAATACATATGTGCTATTAAAGGCTCGTGGCTCGTGGTCTCTATTGTTGATCTGGCAGTCGCTGTTGTTATTGTTGTTGTTGTGGTTGATGATGCTGCTGCTGTTTTGACATCGGTGGTAACGGTAGAATGAATCGTCGTCGCTAAAAGTTGAAAACTAGCTAATATACAACAAGCAAGGAACCAGTAATAGTAACATTAATAGCAGACTATGGCATACATAGATGTGCACATACATATGTGGGCTTATTCGTACATCATCGACTTATCGAAAAAGAACGTATTCTTTCGGCGTATACGAGTAGGCTAAGAATAACAGTAAGATCATTCCAGTGATCAGGACGACTACCATCATGGATAGGTCTTCTCTGTGTTCTAATTATAATTACTAATTAATTGTTAACTTAAGTATTACTAGTAGTATTTGCAAAAACCATTTGCGGGCATGTGCAAGAACCGCTCGGTAAAACAAGTCTATATGCAATTTAGCCTATCGTAACAGATCATGAGCAGGTCAAATATGGCCATATTTGACGGCCGCGGGAAACGACAGCCGAACGAATTAACGTGGATTTTATGTTTTCTTTCGGCACTGCCGTCCATATTATCACAGCAGTTGCTGTCGCGCTGGCACTCACGATTGTTGTTTCTGGTTATCGTTTTGTTGTTATATGTTTCTATTTGTTATTGTTACTGTTGGTGCTGCTGTTTCTGTCAAAATTGTTGCTACACACGCTTTGTCAAGGAGTCCTCTGCTTAATTATCCCATTATTAGCAGATTACTTTGAATTTGATGAAGAGAAAGACGCTAATGGTTTGAGAAAGGTTTCATCCAAATGGCAATTATGACCGAGACCGTTACCGCTTTTTGATGTTGTAACAATAATTATCTACTGCTCTGAAACAAAGGAAGTAAGCCCACGCAAATGCTGAAGTGTATGGCATTTGTCGCTTGATAATGCGCATGTAACACGCGCGTTAACTCATATTGTTGCTATCAGTTAAATCAATTGTCCCGATTGACTTAGTGGAATGCCCCCACAATTTGGTGCTTTGCTTTTAACCTTATTTTTGTACAATAAGTGATTATCGGACATGAATGGCATAACGATATCTGCTAGAATCAGCAATCCGTTCAAACATGCTTCCATGGTTATTATCCGTACCAGTTGTCACCTGCCTAGTCAGAACCTAACAGCTGTAACGGAAAGTACAAAAAGGGTAATTAATAAGTAGTTACAATGCGAAGAATGGCAGGAGGAACCATCAGAAAAGAGCGACTTCGCGGCGTAAATCAATCTTTTCAACGTTCGTACACACGTGACGCTATAGACACCACCCTCGTTCGGCCACATTCCATTGTGCTTCTTGTTGTCATTACTATTTTGATTTTCTTCAGAAGTTTTTTTCTACTTTCCCTTTGTTTATTTTATTTTCCCTTGCATCGTTTAGTTGGCCTTGATAGCGTGACATCTTAGTGCCTAGTAAGATAATGCACACGTAGAACCACGCCGCTGACGTGTTACCCGCTAACTACCTATCAGGAAGAGGTCGGCAATTAATGAGAGAACACGGAGAAAAACATCCGGGGCCCCATCGAAGGCTCACCAGTGAATTTTTCCATACTGAAGTCTACTGATAGCATTTAAGTAGAGACGAGCGCCGCTTTCGTACATCTGCTTGCGCATTTCTTCATCTTGTCCTGCAAGTGGTTGCAGCATGGGTGCTTGCATCTGCGCGACAGATTGCTACTCGCCTGCAGCGATACGATATCAATAATATCTTAGCGATGGTGCAGGCGGAGTTGGGGGACTAACGTTGGGACAAGCAAAGGGGGTTTAAGAGAAAGAAAGGAGAGAGAGAGAGACGCGGGGGGTTGGTGGTCGAAAACGAAGGAACGAGCAGCAGTTGTAATAGACGTAGTAGAAGTCGTAATAGTAGTAGTAGTAGTAGGAAAAGCGAAGAAAAACAACGAAGATCCAGGAAAGCTGGCGTCCCGAGGACAAAAGGGACAAAAGTAAACGCATCAGCAGCAGCACCAGCAGTACCAACGAGTACCGGAAACATCACGGCTGCCAATGTCAAGGCAAAGAAGAGAAGCGCGCACACACACCAACGCAGAGGAAAAACTCCTTCCGATGAGTGCTGCTTGCGAAGACAGCACGGATGTGTCGATTGATAGATGGATAAATTGATGGATGGATAGGTAGATGGATAAATAGATACATAGCCGAACGGATATCCTAACTTAGACCTTCCCCTCCTAGATACGGCGGCTTCTAACGCATTGCTTTCGCATTGCCTAGGCTGTCTTGCAACAACAACGCCGCCAACAACAGCGACAGCAGCAACAACCCCCACAGCACTCGTGGCAGAGGAACGTAGACGTCTTCTCGAATAGCAAGTGACGATTTCAAATGCTTCTGATTCGAGCCGTGCGCCTCCGGCAGTGGCGGTGGCGATAGCTTTTCTTTTGCCGCCGCTTTTCCTCTCCTTCGTGTGCGAGGCGAGACGCGCGCGTCATCGTGAGCTAAGGAATCAGCGGGCGAGAGGTGAGCAAAGAGCTCTCCAGCGACAGCACCACGACAGGATGGTTGGTGGGTGCTGAGCTGAACGTCGCCGCTAGCGAGCAAAGAAAGACGGCGAGACAAGTACAGAGAGGTAGAAAACGAGGGCGCCCAAGAGAGAGAAAGAGGGAGGTAGGGGGGGAGGCGGATGCGGGAGGGTATAAGCGTGGGTGTTCCCCAGACTTCTCAACGAGCGTGAGATGAAGAACTTAGAGAAAGACAGGAAGGCCAGCTGAGAACTGGTGGCTGGTGGTGGGGGGGGGTAGAGGGACGAGATATACGGTTCCGAGACGCGACGACTGAAAAACGATGCCATCTAAATCCATCACACAAATTCCAAATCCGAGACTTCGAGATACAGAACGACAGGCAGATCTAGAGACAGATAGATATATCTAGAGAGAGAGAGAATGTGAAATTGACAGATCGGGAGAGACGGAAAGAGAGCCGCCACGAAGGCAGATACACAGATCCACGCGAAGCAGGCGGATACACTATGTGTCGGCAGCAGGGACGCCCACTTCAACCCCATCTTGCCGCCAGAGTACTACAGAGTACCGTGAGGTCTCCCCGTCCCCCGCCACTCGTCAAACAGACACGCGAGTCTGCCCCTGCTTCTGGCTATACGCAGCCAACTAGTCGCAGCAGTTCTATAGGCATACACAGAAACATACACGTGCATACATATTTACGTACGTAGGCACACATGCACAGAGACATTGAAACGCCAATGCGCGCGTGTCATTCCGGACAGCTAGTTGCGAGCGGACTGGGGCTATAGGCCGCTCGTACGCCGGACGTCTGACACGACGGGCGCATGGCTGCCATTGTGGCCCATTGTGGTGGCCGACGACCCCACCCGGCTGTACGAAGCTCTAGCGAGACTAGAACAACAATGACGCCTGCCTACCGCGTACCGATCGCCAGCATCGTCATCTCGTTGCCGGCGTCTTTGCTAGTCGTCGTCGTCGCTACTGTACTTCCAACCACTGCTTGCTGGGTGCAATGGGAGGGGCAGAATCGGTGGAAGCCCCCGCGCGTTGGCTCTTTTTAGCCGGCCGCTTTCGAGAACACCAGATCTCATCACCCTAGAACGCTGCTCCCGGACCAAGTCCATTGGGAGTTTGGAAAGACCCGCTTCCTATTTAGCCGTGCGTCGCGTTCCGCTGCTTGCCGGCGAGTCAGCCAGTGGCGACAAACAGCGTGGACAGACAGACAGATAGACATGCAGACCGACGAGGACCCAGCTGACACTAAGCGACTTCGATTTCGGTTTCCTATCTTAAGTTTATCGGGGCAATCTTCTGTGTCAGGTCCTTGTGCAACCCAGAGTCACTGTCAACCAAGCTGCCTGCTATACCGTGTCATGCATATATATATACGAATGTGTGTACTTCCGTGGTGTAGAATACTAGCGCGCAGCAATGTTTCAGGGTGGTATTGAAACAGTTGGCGTCCGTGGAATATGGAGCAGAACAGAACCGTCAAAAGAGATCCGTGACTCGTATGCAGTTAATTCAGCTGGCCGGCGTTATCATCCTTTGCTGAACGCTGCTGCCGACCAAGGCTAAGAAGGCACACCAACCCTGCAGCTAATTTTGTCTCGTACATTTACCGAAACGCCACGAAGCTAACAAAAGAGCTACTAGTACTAATTGATATTTTTTTCTGGTCAAGCATTGTAGCTTAGACCCTATTACGTCTCTGATAGACTGTACTGCTTTGACAATTTAAATAGATAGACATGTACCAGCAACATCAAAGGCCCCAGCGCTATCATTGTCGCCACAACTGCAAATGGACCATGATAATGTTACTCGTATTGGAGTCTCGAAATCAAAGACTAGTCTACCGTAACCTTCTATATTCGGCGGTAAACCCGTTCAAACGGCCCGCGCGAGACGGCCTGCTTCTATCTACGTGACCAGCTCTGTTTTCTTGCCACTCTTGTGTATCATCTGCTCTGTTCCTCTGCGACATCCCCGACCTTGACCCCCCGTATTCTCTACGTTGTTGTGTATATCTTCCTTTCAATATGGCTTCTTCTATCGGTTCCTTTCTCTCCCTCTTACCTCCCCTTTTTTCCTGGTTGGTTGTCTTTTTATTTTTTGCGTCTTACTTCCTCCCGAGGGCGCTTTGTCTAGTTACTTCTCTTCCGTTTCCCCGTTTTTATGCTTTTGTTGCCGTATCGTTGGTTCTCTTTCTTCAGCTTCGTCTTTTCTTACCTTACCGTCCCCTCCCAGCTTCTTAACCCTGCTCCCTTTTCCTCTGCCCACTTTTCCTTCTCCTCCCTATCTCTGCTCTGTCCTTCCCCACCCACTTGTGGTCCTCAGTAGTCCAGTGCATGGCTTCGACGTCGGGCAACTACAACGGTGAAGATAAGCGGCTAGCAATGCCACAACGGCGACATATTGTAGAGCGTATCATATCCAACTCATACCACTTCTACAAAGAGCCCCTTTAGCAGGTCAAAGGAAGAGGCGGGGGGGGGGGGGGGGGTGACACAGGGTCGGGGGTATCTCTCAAGCAGCGGGTCACGGTCGTACAACGGCGTCTTGCCAAACCGGTATCCGGATCCTTCGTCTGCTGGGGCCGCGATTGGCTGGCCACTTGGGCAGCGTCTACGTCGCAACTACCACTGACGCTGTCGGCTGTGATGATGGCACGGGTATGATCTTCGACGACGGGGGATACGCGGTGGTGACAACGACTACCCCCGCTAACCCCACCATCGCTATAATAGCTGCAACGCCAGCAGCCACACTTCAGTTCCTTCGAGCTTTTGCCACGCTTCATCGAGCTCACCATGGTCATCACATCATCATCGTCACCATCATCAGCATCGTCATCATCAGTCAACAACTGCTGTCGCTCACTGTGTAGAAGGGCACTGGCGGCGAGGCGCTGGTGAATGATGGTGGCTGGCAGTGGTAGCGTTTGCGGCGGCAGCATCAGCATCGGAATCAGCAGCAGCAGGAATGAAGCTCGGACCAATCAGCTCAGTGTTGTTCGTCTTCAACTAACCGGCTGACCAGCTCGATGTCATCACCGATCGAGCGAACGAGCGAGCGATCGCGCAGGCAAGTAAGTGCACGCGTGAGTGATGAGACCGAATCAACGAATCAGCATTTCGGCGAGAGCTGGTGAAGGTGCTATTGCTTCGGTTGGTTGGTTGGCTGGTTGGTCGGTCGGCCGGGCTTCACCCACCATTCGAGTCAGTCGAGTCTCGAAGTTCGACAACAGCAAGGCAGAGAGAGAGGAAAAGGGTGAGGGAGGAGGGTTAGAGAGTTAGAGATAGAGAGATATAGAAAGAGAGGGGGGAGGGTGAGAGATAGAGAGATATAGAGAGAGAGAGGGGGGAGGGATAGAGAGATAGATTTAGAGAGATATAGAGAGAGAGGGGTGAGAGAGGAGGGGGAAGATAGAGAGAGAGGAGAGATTCGTCCGACCCGGCTCATCGGCCGCGCGCGTGCGATGACGCCTTGCTTGAAGGCGATGGCAAAGCGGCTCGAGTTGGACACCGAAGTGGACAGCGGAGCAGTCCACGCTCATCGACGCCCGCACACAGTCGCTACACAAAACACATTCAGACACATAGATAGATCTCGCAGATAGACCAGACCCAGATCGATAGACAACGTACGGACATACGGACAGACACACACCACGATCCTCCAATCAACTCACGTTCGATCACAGGCTCGGTATAGGCTAATGTCGCTGCTGTGATTATTGTTACTGTCACTGTTAGTGTTGCTGCTGTTGTCGAAGCGTCGTCGTCGTCGTCGTCGCCGTCCAGTTTGTCGCTTTCTACTCTCTCTATAAATAGAGCTCTAGCGAACCATCCTAACGCGCCACAATGCGATACGCACAACATCAAAGCTGTCCGCATTAGGTAGACGTATATATATATACATATATACACTACTGTACTAATATATATAATAATGAAAAAATAATATATATATATATATATATATACAATTGACGTTCGCCACGTGAACCGTTTTTTGCACAATTCTTCCTTGAGTTACGCATTTGTGTATGTAATTAGCATGTTTTCTTGCATGTTATACTGTTGAGCTACCTGATGATGATGATGATGATTATTATTATTATTATTAGTAACACTGCATAGTGCGCATGTCTGCATTTATTGATATAGACCGCTACGGCGGTCGTCGCTGAACGGCGCACAGCGATAGCAGCACAAGGAACATTTTCACCAAATGCATATCAAGGTTAGGTGAAAAAAAAAAGATTCACGGCACGCCGATTCTATACTGATGTTGTGCGAACGTACAACGAAAAACATTTCCTCGTCGACGGCTCAATCACTCAAATGCAGCACGATCATTTGGCCGTAATTGCATTTGCCGGGCATTTGAGCTTCATGGAAGGCCGTCAGCGAGCAAACGCGAGTAATTTTACAACAAATCTAAAAGGAAGGAAAACACGCGTATGAACGCGTGAGAAAGCTAAGCGTTGAACTCTGCCGCCACAGTAGTCCAATAAACGGTGTCATAGTGCGATAGCGAAAAAAAAAGTGTTATGTTTGTATATTCCAAATGATGCTGCAACAGAACGTAGGCGGAAAAGAATTCACAAAGGTCTGCGTTCTTCTCACCATTGTCGACGTCGATTCTGACCGATTTTGGTCAAGCTTAGTAATCGCTTCGTTCCGCCGTTGGCGCGTCTCTGCTATCTGTTGGCTTATGGCTGGCACTGTTGCCATCGTTTGTGAGGTAAGGCGCAGCGCATATATTTAGCAACTACCTTATAAAATGATTACATTAATATTAGCCGCTCGCATATTAGCCGCTCTTGCAAAATTGGCAAATAATTATTTTATCACCAGAAAGCACGTATATTTAGACAGTTCACATTCTAACGAGAAACGACCGCATCATGTACCTCTGCCTATTGATCAGATCACAATAGATGACACGCAACGTGACTCGCGAACGTCGGCCGATAGTGCATACCTGCAAAGGACAACAACAAAAGCGAAATATAGTTACACAAATATCTTATGCGTTTTCATTTGCACCCTTGTGTGCTATTTTTTTCTGTTAGAACGTGTTCTCCCCTGTAGAGTACTTACGTGTTGAAAAATGCCTACATATGTTGCAGCAACTGCAGTAAATGGAAAGTGCCATTTACTGCAGTTGCTGCAAAATATAATAACAACTAGACCCGCAATAGCAGCAGGCGGCATCAGTAATAACAAAAAAAAGGTACTATAGTTTGAGTTGAATCATGCGGCATCGTTTGCACTACGAACGTCTGCTGTCAAACATTCAGTCTGCCCTTCAAACACGGCTGTTGTCCCTTCAGCGCCAGTCAACGCCGCTCAGCCTTGTCGTTTCCTATACATGAGCTCGTCTTGGGAAGTGAAAAGGAAAGGAGGGCTTAAGACGTCGAGACATGTCTGTCAGCGTGTTGTGAACGTCTTGTGATGAATAACAATTTTTACTGCTATTTTTAGTATTATTATTACGACGACTCGTACTTCTTCTACACTGAACTCGTTGAGTGGCTACTTTGTTTTTGTTTGATGGCGCATCTATATATATATATATATTTATATTTATTTATATATATATATATATATATATATATATATATATATATATATATATATATATATATACATACATATAATATTACATTTCACTGACTTTTACACTTTTTGTGGTCACAACTGTCATGATTGATAAGCAGGGTTTATAAGCAACAGCCAATCTGCCTGCGTAATCTCTTTGACCGCTAAATATATGCAGGAAACACTCTGGAAAAATTCTACATTTTCTTTTACATGTAACTAAGCAAGGCGAACGGAACATAAGCACACACACACACACACAGACTTAGGGAAATAACGATTCTTGTGCGGCAATATGAAGCGAAAAACACACCCAACGGCAAGCGACGGCGGCGTGTGTGACAAAGAAAAAGTCTAGAAAGAGGCTAAACAGGAGCGAACTAGTCTTTTCGCCATCAACCAACCTCGCCTATATCCATTACAGATGAAGAAAGCAGACCATCAAGAGCGGGCCGGAAAAAGGAAAATGCCGTGTGGCTGCCACCGACATTTTGTCGCAGCCTGGCCGCTGATTGTGACCGCGGGTCATTGTCTGAGCGTATATATATATATATATATATGTATATATACGTCAAACTATCTTTAATTCTATCCATGTTGTGGAGGCGAGCGCACGTCAATAATAGCGACAACGTTGCGGCCGACCACGTTGTCAAGAAGCGGGGGGAAAAAGTTGAAGTTTTCGCCCGCTCGCCACGTTCTCTGACTGTGTCGGGAATTTTTCTACGTCTAGGGTCAGTGGTCCTACGACGGAGTAGACGACCCGACACGTGATGCGGTAACAAACCTACATGAGGTTGCCGCCACCACGCTGTCGTGTTTATGTGGTGTAATACATACTGCGGCGCAACAATAGCTAATTTGAAATTGATGGTATTGCTGCTGATGCTGCTGCGGTTGTCGTTACTGTTGAAATCCACTACAATGTCAACAACTCTAATGACACTGTGTGTCGAGTGATAGTAATAGTATTAAGTGTCAAGTGCAGAGACTTTTTACGTCTGCGGGTGGTCGCTCGAAGCCAGTCATTGCAAACAGACGCTCTATCGTCACAAGATATATATATATATATATATATTCATAATGAAGACATATACATGTGTTTGTATATGTTTTCACAACACATACGTGCATCGTATCTACACGCTCAGAAGCGTCGGGAGAACGCCTAAGGGCCAGTCACAACCCGCGGATCGGGAAGGAGATCATCTCCCCGTCTATGAGAGCAAATCACGACGAATACCACGTCGGATTCATGGACTGCGTGGTATTCTTTGCTGGTTCTCATTCCGTTTCAGGATGTCGACGTTGTCGACAGTTGCCACCGAGTCGTGTGAAACTGGCGCTTATTTTACGACTGCTTCCTGTAACGTATTAGACCCGTTAAATATCACGGCGATTTGTATTCTTATACTATTGATATTGTTATTGTTGTCCTGCACTTCAATAAAGAGTCGCTACCTCCGTCTACATTCTATGTTGCTGTCACACAGGGCAAACGGGATAAGCACGCACGCCTGTCATAGAATGTCCGCGCAGAATCGGACCCGGGTAGAACAATGATTCGAGAGTCCGGTCTCAAAACAAGGTTTGCTTTTTATGGCCAACTTCCCGTTATCGTCCGCCCTCTGTGTTTGCCACCCACTGATTTGTAGACTATAAAGTTTATCTATTATTATTTAACGTTGTAATTGACAAAGTTAGGATGGTAGGGGACACACAATAGCCGGAACATTCGCGACTTCCTGTAGAGTTATTTGTTCATATTTATTGTGTGCGCAATCGTGGCATGTTATGTCTCGTTAAACTTTATTGCGTATATATGCCGCCACCGATTGCGAAAAGTGCTTGGAGAAAATAAAGAGTTGCAGCAAGTCAACCCCGGAAAACGCGTTTATGAAAAACGTGGTACGTTTTATTTTGTTGAACAATTTCAAGCGCGGATTTGGAACAAACGCATCTTTCAAAGATATTCGTGCAACCATTGGAGACGAAGCATTATACAAGGTGAAAATTGCTTGTATGAAAGGCTTGGTTGAGATTATGTTGTTGGTATCGAATAATTAAGTTAGATCTCCAAAATGGCTGAAAAAAGTCTAATGGTTCTTAATGACGGAAGGGTCCCCACCTTTTCCAGAGGGAGCCAGACGGCCTTCATTGACCTAACAATGGTCAATGAGGCGGCCTTTCCACTGGTGGTAGAGTGGAGGGTGAGGGAGACGGAGGAGACCATGAGTGACCACAGATACATCTGTTTCACCATCAGTACCCCCGAGGTGGCCCTCGCCCCGCCCCCTAGTAAGAGATGGCAGATGCGGAAACTTGACGCCAAGATTCTAGTGGCTGAAATAGACGAGGGTTGCAAACAACTGGGAGACACGGTGGGGGATGAATATCAAATAATTAGCATACTCTCTACAGCATGCGAGAAAGCTGCTCCCTCACAACACCATGGGAGCCGCCACCCTCCTAATTACTGGTGGAACAAAGGGATCGCAGCTGCCCGCAGGGCTTGCATTAGGCTAAATAGGATTTTCACGAGAACACGCAGCTGGTTAACGCAAAGAAAACGACGGGTGGGATTTTACGGGGAGCGAGAGACCGCAAGAGCTGAATCCCAATTGACGGAGTACAAGGCTGCTCGATTGAGACTCCGAGGACTCATCGCCAAAAGTAAAGCCCGAGCGGAGAAAGAGCTGATAGACGCGGTGGAGAGCGACGTATGGGGCCTGCCGTACCGAATAGTTATGGCCAAACTCCGGAGACCTCCCCCGAAACTCCCCCCGGATGTGCTGCGGGAGACTGTAACCGGTCTTTTTCCGGCACAGCCGCGGAGAGAAAACGAGGAGTTCTCGGTCACCCCGGAAAACATTCCGGAGGTGACGCTGGAGGAGGTCGAACAAGCCCGGAATCGGTTGGCAACCGGTAAAGCGCCCGGCCTAGACGGAATTCCCCCAGAGGTAGCGAGGCTACTGGTCAAAAGGTGGCCTAAGGTCTTCCAAGACCTTGCCAACAAGCTTTTGAGAGAGGGGAGATTCCCGAGGCTGTGGAAAAGGGCAAGCCTGGTTCTAATCCCCAAACCCGGGAAGAAGACGGGGCCTTCGGCTTACCGGCCCATATGCCTCATTGACGCCATGGGTAAGCTCCTGGAGAACGTTATAGTCAAGAGACTAAACGACGAGATTCAGGAAAAGAACGCCCTATCAGATGCCCAGTACGGCTTCCGGAAGGGCAGATCCGCATTAGGGGCTCTAAAGAAGGTTCTGAAACGGGCGGGTGAGGAGACTATGAAGACCCCTAAAACAAGGGGATTCGTGCTCCTGATCCTCCTGGATGTCAAAAATGCCTTCAACACAATGAACTGGAAAGTAATTGTGGAGGCGATGAAGAGGAAGGGCTTTTCCCTCTACCTCCGTCGAATGATTTCATCCTACCTGGATGACAGAGGCTTGGTTGCAGGGGGGCAGGAGTACGAGGTTACTGCCGGAGTCCCACAGGGCTCGATTCTAGGACCCGTGCTCTGGAACATAGCTTACGACGGGGTGCTCGAGATCCCAGGTCTCCCGTATGGGGTGGAGACGTTGGCGTACGCCGATGACCTTGCACTCATGATAACGGCCAGGACCGAAAGAGCCCTGGAGAGCGCCGCCAATGAGGCCTTGTCAATGGTGTCCGAGTGGATGGAGTCCCATCACTTGAAACTGGCACCCGACAAGACGGAGGCGATGTACCTAACAGGCAGAAAGAGGACGACCGGCATTAACCTCGTGATGGCGGGCCACCCGATAGAAATCAGAAAGAAGGTAAAGTACCTTGGGGTCATGCTAGACACCGGACTGACCGGATCGGCACACGTTAAGTACGTGGCCGAAAAGGCCCAAAGGGTCTCCCTGAACCTGGCGCGGATCATGCCTAGGGTCGGTGGGGTGGCTGAGGTGAAAAGAAGGCTCCTGGCCTCGGTGGCCGAATCAACGGCGCTATACGCAGCCCCAGTCTGGGGGGACATGGCAATGCGGACGGCGAAAAATAGGGGGGCACTAAGGTCGACCCAACGAACGCTGGCAATCAGGGTAAGCCGGGCGTATCGAACAGTCTCGACCGAAGCTCTCCTGGTCCTAGCCAAAATGCTGCCATGGGACCTCCTAGTGGCTGAACGAAGTAAAATGTATCTAGACGAAGGTCTGGATCTCACCAGGGCCAGGAGTGCCACCATATCGGCCTGGCATGAGGAATGGGCGCAGGTAAGACCCGGTGTGACCACAGGGAGCTGGACCAAGAGTCTGATACCGGACCTCAGGGTATGGTATGACCGCCGACACGGGGAGCTTTCCTACTGGACGACTCAGGTTCTGACCGGACACGGCCAGTTCCAGAGCTACCTGTCAAGGATCAAGAAGGCCATCAGCGATATCTGCGTACTGTGCGACTCTGGAGAAACGGACAACGTAGAGCATACTGTTCTGCGGTGTGATGCTCTCAGGGAAGCACGGGACGCAGCACCAACCGCTGTGAGGGGCCGACCCATCAAGGAGGTGGTCTCCCATATGATGACTTCGGCGGAGGCATGGAGGGAGGCGACGAACTTGTTCGACGCTGTTTTGACACTCAAGACAGCCAAGGAAACG
The DNA here is from genome assembly GCA_003439945.1 of Dermanyssus gallinae. Classification (NCBI taxonomy): domain Eukaryota; kingdom Metazoa; phylum Arthropoda; class Arachnida; order Mesostigmata; family Dermanyssidae; genus Dermanyssus; species Dermanyssus gallinae. Next base: position 428,694 of record QVRM01000383.1, read on the forward strand.
GCCAGGCGGGAGAGGTTTGAGCGGGTCTCTCGGGAGAGTGGTCGAGACGAGGAGCCGAGGGAGGGGGGAGGGGGTGGGGAGCAGCCAGGCCCTCATGGTCTCGACGCACCCTCACAGGACGGATTACAAAATGGCATCCCCCTATCCAACCGCAGGTAGACATGCGGGATGATAGTAAGGGATAGAGCTGATTGAAGGAGAACGGCAGGGACGCCTCTCCCACGGTTTCGATGTAATGCCAAAGTAATACCGAGCCTGGGGGGGTGGGGAGGAATCCGGGTTTAGTGGGTTTGCGAGTCTCACACTAGTCACGCAGGCTGCTAGTGGCGCATGTGCATCATGCATTACCGAAACCTCCCAGAAAAAAAAAAAAAAAAAAAAAAAAAAAAAAAAAAAAGATCTCCAAAATACAAACATGGTTATGTGGTCCTTGTAAGGACGTGGAATGGTGGAAAACCAAAACAGGACATACGCAGTGCTGATACATTTTTTTGTCTGTTATTCCCTTGATAAGTTTGTGTGTACACGAATCATCATTTTTATATCGGAGGCGCATAACGTTGCAGCTAAAACATTGAGTCTCTTCTTGTCTGCCCTACTGTAAAAGAAAATGTGCGTGGGAAACTTTATTCAATGCTAATTAGAATGAATTGAAACATGTGAAATACGCAAGATGGAGATCTGCATTGATGCTTAAATCTCGTGCTTCAAAAGAGTGCGCACACCAATATCGGTGGAAATTACTTGCAAGTATAGTCATAAGTTGCCGCTTTAGTGTCCAATCTATATGTGGTGTGCGGATCATTTATTAGTATGATTTTTCAAAACATTTGCAGAGTCTATGTGTATTTTCCTCTGTGAGGCCAGTTACACGAAGTCACGAAGAGTCTGCCGAATGTCTGGACCCAATGGTACTGGGAGGGGGGTGAGCGAGTTCCTTTAGTATACATGGATAAGGAGGGCGCCCGACGCGCGCTCATCTTGCTCGGGGGTACGTCCTTCTCCCGCCTCAACAAACTCCCCGTAGCATGTAGACTCGCCTTCCCTTTAGAAGACGAAGGAAGCCGCAGCAGCAGTAACCATAAGCAGCAGCGGCGGCGGCGTCGTCGTTGTCGTCCAACGCACGGCCGCATCTTTAGATTCTGCTACCCCCGCCGCGGCCGCTGCTGTTTCGTCTCATATACCGGTTTGATCCTCAAAGAGGACGGGTGAAAGCAGACGCGCGAGTAAGGCCGGCAAGACGGGAGACAGGAAGAGATGAAAACGATGTAGAGCGCAGGGGCGCAGAGGGGAAAAACGAGACGCCCCTAACTGGCTGGGGTCGGCTGAACCTCATCGGTTAGGATGAACCAGCGGTAGCAGCACTAGTGGCGTGGCAAAACGGGAGGCCAAAACGCAATTTCTCTCAACGAAGAGAACCACCGTCTCGCCGTCCGTACTATAGAGGCGCAAGGAACGGTGAGGTCGGGGGTTGGCAGCGGGGGTGTAGGGGGAGGGGGGGGGGGTTGAGAGGTGGAAGGTACTCAAGGAGGCTCAGTGAAGAAAGTTCCTCATCCTGTAGCAGCCCTCGACTATTACAACGGGGATGACGACGGCTGAGAGTACTACTGTTTCTTCGAGTGCTGTGGCTGGTGCTGCCTTAGCTTTCGTTGCTTCTGATGTATGCGGCAGGAGTAGTCGGAGTAGGAGTCGTTTCGCTTACTGCTGCGATCGGAACAGCTGAAAATAAACGTTGAAAGCGTCGTCGATTGTTGGCGATCGAACAGGGCCATGAGAGCGACGTATATGAGGTGGGCAAGAAAGAAGAGAACAACACGAACACGAAGGCGACGAGGAAACGGAGAGCAAGAGGAGGAAAAGGAGGAGGATGAGGGGGAGGGGGAACAGAAGAACAGAAACGCCAAGATGAGAATGGCGACTGCGCCGCTATCGGGGGCGCCGAGCCGAGCTGGAGTTTCCGCTCCAGTTTTTGACCGAACAAAGGTTAGATCGATGTACAGTTTGGCCGGCGTGCCAGTAGCGCCAGTAGTACCATTGCCCCCACCGGAACGGCTGCTGCTGGTTGAGTGTTAGAAAAAAATTTGGTTGAGTGTGCTACTGATGGTGGTGGTGGTTATGGCTTTCGTGGTGGCGGTGGTGGTGGCGTTGGCCGGCGTGCCGTTGGCAGTCGCAGCGCGACGGCGGTTCGGGGGTTAAGTGAAGATACATTATCCGAGAGCGACAAGCTGGCTCACGTCCGACGACTCAGCACCTCGTGGATCATCACCGTCGGACGGTAGGCCGGCCGTCGTGGCCCGTCAATTTTGCCTCCTCTAGAGCGGCCTACTCTCTCTACGAGAGCGGTGGCGGCGGCGGCTAGGGTGGTGGGTCACTCAATTGCGCACTCCTCCCGCTGCCTCCTCTACTTGCTGTGCTCGCTCTCTCCCTTTCATCTGCTTACCGGCTTGCTTGCCTGCTTGCTAGATCCCTTGCTACAGCCACGCAATGTCGGAGCAGGGAGGCGTGGCATTAGCGCCCAGACAGACTCACGCACGCACACTCTCACTGCTCGTGGCCTCCCTTCTCCCTGCTTCTCATCGCCGAAGCAGATCGAACACTTTTTCGTTGTCAGCTGCTAGCCTGCCGGCGACGACGACGACAACAACAACAACCCATGTTCGGTGTGCCGCCATGCTGCGCTAGATTTTGTGTCGATTAAGACGCCCGGCTAGTCTTGGCCGATTGAAGAATCAACCGGCCAATGGAGACCAACCAGCCGTCTGTACGTGAACAGTTATCTCAGCCTGAATGCTGGCAAGGTTCCTATTCCGTAGGTCACACACAGGTATCGGTTAGCTGCAGTTTTCGTCGTCGTCGTCGTCGTAGTAATAGCAGTAGCTCTAGTAATGATAACAGTAGCAACAAACCTCGTCCTTGTTGCTGTTGTTGTTATCGTTGTTGTTGCTGTTGTTGTTTTTGTAGTAGTCATCGTAATGGCATTACCTAATCTTGCAGATTATTTCTGGGCTATATACCAGTGGATAGGGACCCGAGCGGGGGAGGGGGGGGAGGGGCGGGGGTTCAGGTAATGGTAGCGGGTCGAGTGAGGTAAGCTAACGTCATTGACGGGATGAGGTTACAAAGTTGACGTTGTCCATCATTGATCACAGCCGCGGCCACTGCTGCAGTAGCAGCAGCAGCAGCTATTGGTGAGTGCCGAGAGGCCACCAGAAGTTCCGACTATCGTGATAGTAGAACGGAAATGGTACACGAGAAAGAGAAAGAGAGAAAACGCGCGCGCTCTGTAGAGAAAACAACATAGATAACTAGAGAGCTAGGGAGGGGAGCCAAACGTTAAGAAACGAAGGAAACCAACGGTCAGTCTATAGATATAAAACAGAGAAAACAGGGCACAAGCTTCCCCCGTCCTTCCTACACTCGTGAAGATGACCCTCTGTTACAGGCGTTGGTTACCAGCTATACAGGCTATATACAGGTTGTCGTCGCTTGTTGTAGGTCAAAGTGGTGGTAAAAAAAATACTGTCGGCCGATCTACTGGCTACATACACTCCGATGAAATTGTCGTCGTCGTCGTCTAAGATCGTCGTCTGGGAAGAGTTGGCCGCATAGTTGTTGTTCAGTCCTTCGGTCGGTATCGGGTTGGTCTCTACTCACGTTTTGCGGACCTTGCAACCTTGAGGTTACGATAAGACGCCGCGGCCGCGCAGCTGACGACCTTCGTACGCCAAGCGCGGAAAAGTTAGGCTGTCTCAGTTGCGCCAACCTCGTCGACAGTGCTCGTCTTAATAGCCGGTCGGCGTCGGCCAGCAAGGGTGCCGCCATGAGGATGGAAAAAAGGAGAACACGGCGACTTGCCGGGGATTGTCTGGGCCTCCATTAACTTAGCCACACAGTTGACAGCGTTTAAGTCAGTATTGTATTGTAATACCGCACGGCGCAGCGCCCAAAGCGGTCGACATCAACCTATTTAGCATCTATATTGAATTACGCGTGCGCACGGCAAAAGCCTTTCCGCCCGTGCTTAGGTGGAAGAAAACAGACCGGTAGCGAATCTGGCCGGCTGAGCGTGATTCTCCTCGCATGGCCGCATGAGCTGTGCTTGTTGCTAACAAATGTTAGGCTGTGCCATGCTCAACTTGCACTCATTTGAACGCAACGTCGACTGTAAAGCACAACGCCATACATTCTATACACGCGCTCTTTACGACACCGACCCAGTTTCGACACGTCGTCGTGTTGTTCTGTTTCATGTGGGAATGTCAGTGTAGACTTGAATCGCCATGTCGTCTATATGATAGTGTACTACTACCAGCTCAACATTGAGTTTCTTTAATTTTTGCAATGTTTTAGCAATAGCAGGGCCGTGCTTAACACCCACGCCACGTATAAAGCTGTGCTGGAAACGGTTTGGCTGTTTCCGGCATCTGTTGATAAGCATGGCGTTGGTCAAAATATCCGTCGATGAAACCAGTACCACCGGCTTTATTACCTAACGGTTCTATACAAGATAATTAATGCACTCACTACTCTCAGTCAAAGTGTATAACGTGCTAGTATAAATAATTGGTATTCTAGCCACAAATGCCAGTTTTTAGTTGGCACCGTAATAAACCGACAGTATCACCTATATTGCCCACTTTTTCATTTATATATATACATATATATATATATATATATATATATATATATATATATATATATAGATATATATATATATATATATACATATAAGAGGAAAATAAAGCTGAAGAAGTTGGTTATGATTGTTGAACCGCATTGTTAGATGCATATGATGTTGCGCTACATTGCATATGTGTTTTTCTGGTGGTGCGATGGTGAGATCATTCTCTAGCCGCCTCTCTCCTTCTTTCGCTTTCCCTCTCCGTTTCGGCCTTTTTCACCATATGTCGGCCAATGCCGCCACGTGCGGTGCAAGGTGAGCGCGGAGGCTTGTTGCAGGCTTTTGGCCCTATACTAACCTATTTTTTTTTTAATAAATAATTAAGTAGTCATAACATAGAGAGGCAAGGCTGGAAACAACAAGTCAATAACTTTTCGTCGTGGTTGGTGCGCGCGGAGATTAAAACAATCGCTGCGCGAAGAATGACTTAAACTACGCAATCAAGTTATAAAATCCGGTCGCAAATGACACCCTATCCATATATATATATATATATATATATATATATATGGATGTTGGATTACGTGAACTATGAAACTAGGCACAACGTTACGTACGTGAATGCACGTAGCGGAAAACAGGCAAGCAAACGCAAAATCGAATCGGGCCCGCCAACTAACGCCGGAAAAAAAAGAGAAAGGAATAAGGATGGGTAGGGGCTATATTCGGCAAGGGCAAGGCAATAGACCGAAGAAGCTTAGCTTAGAGAGGCGAACGAGACGAGATGTAGGGGGTGGTGGTGGTGGTGGTGAATGAATCGCACTCAATTGGAGCCTGCCACCGCCGCGGCCGCCGCCGGAAAGCTATTGGAGCAATCTCGTGTGTGCTTTCTTGCTTTCTTGGTCGGCCCGAACCGCCAAGTTGTCTCCCGTTTGCGGCCCGACAAGACATTGGGCGAATACTAGCGAGACAGCGCGCGACCGCTCCCGCCGCCGCCGCAGTAGCGGCAACTGCCACCCCTGCCAGCGTTGCCACTGTCGTCACCCACCTCCCCCCGCCCCCCCCCCCGCCCCCCCCGCCCCCCCCCCCCCCAAGTTCTTCGCGCTCGTCGTCGTCACCACCAGCACCACGACGACGCATACCCCTTTGCATATCCGTCTCATTGCCGTGCCTCGTTGCATATGGGGTTTGGCGGTATCGTCATGTGGACACAGAGATGGGATGCGCAGGACGGAGTGGATAGACGAAGCGGATAGGCAGACGGACAAGCAAGACGCGCCTTGTGGTTACAGTATTGTCATCGTTGTTGTTGTTGTTGTCGTTGCTGTTGTTGCTGATGTTGTTTTTGTTACTCATAATGTTGTTGCTGGTGTTGTTGTTGTTGCTAAGGTTGCTGATGCTGCTGCTGTTGTTGTCGCAGTTGTTGATTCGCTCTGAAATGCCTTTTGAACCTCGGAAACGTTCTCCCGCCGCAAATTTTCCGCCACCACCGCCGCCGCCGCTGTCATTACTGGCAACGACGATGCCACTACTGCGGCCTCCTTGGGCTTTGCCTCTATTCCCTGCCGCAACTTCCTTCCGTCCCGTTGCTGTCGAGTCTGCTATGATTTCTTCGTGAGTCCCACGAAGTTCCCGTGACGCATTTTGCTAAGATTTTTTTTCACAAAGGAGCGGTAGCTACTTTAGCAGCTGCCACTGAAGTAGTAGGAGTAGTAGGAGTAGTAGTAGTAGTAGCAGCAGTAAACAGCTCACGCCGTGGTGAGCTGCATTGGCTGGGTTTGGCCAGAGGGTCCCGAAACACACCGCCACTTACGCACCCCCGCCTTCCTTTATCTAAAATAACTCAACAGCAGTGAGTGTCGGGGCGCTTTGGCCGCTCAGGCGTCTGCCTGAAGATGGCTTCTCTTCCTACAGTCTTTGGCGGCACCTCGGTTTGCGCGTCGTGGTGTCGCGGCCGCCGTCCCCGTTGGCCTATCCAGGGCCCATCTCGGCCCATCGAGTTGATGTTGTGTTCTTAAAAGGCGACTAGTTGATGATGACGACGATGACGAAGACGATGATGGTGCTGGTGCTGACACTCATGGCGCTTTCGTCACCGAAGGAGCGAACGTAAAATTGAGATCGGGGGGGGCGGCAAGGTATAGAAAGGGTGAAGAAGAGTCATATATATGTATATATATATATATATATATATACAGAGAAAAAAAACTATAGGTCACTGCAAGTTTCGCCCACAGGGGCTGTTCAGCGTGGCGGCGTTCTCTTGTGAAACGACGGGCGTACCAGCACTCACTACCCGTTGCCGATGCTGTTCCGCTGCCTACTTCTTGTAGAGAGTAGTTAAGTGCAAATCGCCTTTCGCTGCAGTTTGGCGTTTGTAACAGGCCTACTACCGATTTTGCCCGCCTGTTTGCCTATTCGCTGCCGGTGGCGTGGAAGGGGAGGGAAGGAGAAAGAATACCACTAAAGTTGGTTTAGGTGCCCCGGCCCACAGACTTCATACATCCATCCATTCATCCATGCTTTTGCGCTCTACTGGATCGGGGCTAGAAGAGAAGTGATGGTGGTGATGGTGCGCGGGAGAACTCTTTACCCCAATTGGCCCACTAGTCCTAGTAACAGCAAGACTAGTAGTAGTCGTAGTAGTAGTGCTAGACGGGTGTGCTACGTAGTAGTAGTAGAGCAGGGCAGGGAAAGAAGCGGCAAATAAGGTGCGTAGAGTTATGAATATTTATGTTCAGTTCCGTTAAGGCGGCGGCGTTCCCTTTACAGCGCGCTACTTACCCTTACTACCGTTATATAGCCAAAAGGGACTAAAACCAAAAGCCGCAGCAGCGGCAGTAGGAGCTCGTTGAATGAGAACCAGCTAGACGGGTGATGATCGTTAGGTCTACATTAGACCTCTCTCACCTCTCCTTATTCCCGATTTATCCTGTCTTCGCTCTTTGCCCCCCTCTCCCCTCAGTGGCTAACGGAGGTACAAAGGCAGGATCGATCGTCGCCGACTCGAGATGAGCTGGCGCCAGTGGCGCAGTAGTAGCGGCTGACCTCGTTGTGACAAACGCCAACGCGCAGTAAGCAAAATGAGTTCGTGCATGATGTAATGCCGACTGTAGGCCCGAAAAAGAGGAACAGGTAAAGAAAGGGCGATAAAGAGAAACATTGCCGGTGTGTCGGTACGAGAGAGAGCGTACGAGAGTACAAACGAGGAAAAGAGAAAGGATTATGCACCTTAGCGGACATACTTGCACATCTTGGAAATTGTATTAGGCATAGGAACTCATTAGGCGACGGATGCTTATGGAAGACATATCCGAAGAGTTAACCTTAAATTGTCAACTTCGGCTGTTCGACGGCCACGACAAACCGAGGTGTTGCGGTAAAGTTGTCGTGGTCGTCGAGCAAGCTGGCTGAATCAGGCACACTTCTCGATGGCGCGGTCTCGAGGACGCTGGGAGATCGAGGGACTATGTACGCCAGTCCTTGTTGTTCGCGCAATCTGTTACAGAGGCTTAACAGTTAGGCAGTGAAGCAGAAGTCATTCAAGCTGTCAGTAGGACAGCTCATGAATGACGCAGCCATGTTAATCACCTTCTCATGTCACTTCACCTTTCATTTTTTTCCTTGGAAAAACAGCTCCCTTCATTCATCTTAAACTTCGGGTGGATTAGTACGGTAAACATTGTTTAAATATCTGTTTCCTAGAGCGTTGGAAGCATACGCTTTTTGCCGCGGGTTTTATGCTATATATATATATTTATAGTTCACTCGACCACTGCCACTACCAAGTCCGCTAACCACCATGTTTGGCGGGAATCCTTAAACGACGCGGACGACTAACCAGGCAGACCGGCAGGCGACAGCGTCTGAACAGTCTCATACAAACAGCAAAACACATACACACATACTCATCTAGCTTGCAGATGCCGACTCAGCTGAAGACGTCGGTACACGCGGTACGAGACCGGCAAGCCACAAGACATGAACCACGGTCCCCCGCAGAAGGGCAGAGATCCACTGTAGTAGAGGATACAAACAACAATATTCCTAGCCAGCTGGCTAGCGGGCAAGCTGAAACTGCCACAGACAGACCGACAAATCCTTGCTACGTCTGCTACGTGATGGTGGTAGACAATGGATATCATGGCACGGTGGCAGGGGTCAGATGGACAGAGAGTTGTTTTAGGAGAGAGAGAGCACTACGCTAAAAAACGAGCCACAGAGAGACGATACGCGCGAGATAGACCGAAGGGGAGCGCGATAAAACAGAAAGAGACAGACAAGCAGAACACAACAGCTCATGGAAGATATCTCACAACCACACAGCCAAATACACTTCAAGCCAATGCACGTACGTACAGACACGCACGCATCTATCTGCCCACGTATACATGCATTGTCACGGCCAAACTTCGCTTTGTCTGCCCCTCTTTTCCCACACTCGTACAAGTTCTCCTCGTCATCCGCCTGCTGCTACGACTGCATAGTACTGCTGTGGGGTGACGACAAAGACACATAGAGCTCGTTGGTTAGACGGTTTCCGCTTGTTGGTATGTGAACAACGGAACAGGGCAAAACAACCCGATACTGTCAGGGGTGGTAGCGGCAGCAGTAGTAGTGGTAGTTGTTGTTGTTGTCGTCATCGTCGTCGTCGTCGTCGTCGTTGACATCTTGATGCAGCTGCAGCAGCATTAGCAACCGCCATCGTTCGTAGGGCATTGCCGCATACAAAAACACTGCGCCTTGCAAACCTGCGGCATCGGAAGGATCACGACAGGGCTGGTAGTACGTAGTGCATTCACAGTCGGATTCGGGTGCTCACACATAGAGTGTCCCACGGAGGACACGCGCGGCACCACTTTTCTGCCCTACCGTCCCTCCTGCCTCTGTTGGTCGTTCCAGCCCCGTTCGTTGCCCTTGAAGACCGATGTTCCCCTTGATCTGTTTCCTCGTTCTCGTCGTCTTGCTTCTCTTTCTGCGGAGCCCTCTCGTTGTAGTTCTTCTGTCGCCGCTCCTGCGCGGTGCGCAGATGGCAGGCTTCGCACTTTGGACGTTTTTGCGCCCACCCTGCACTGCGAGACGTGACACGGCTGTGTGGGCACGTCGCACAGCGGAGCCGAAGCTGTCGCGTAACCTAGGGTGCCCCAGGTACGCGACCACGCCGACAACGTGGAGGGAAGGGCCGAATCGTTTTGTAGATGTCTGGTGGCGGGTCGGTGTCACACATGCTCACTTGGATTCTGCCTCTACCTCGTTGTAAACGGTTTTGTCGTCGCAAGGTTGTCACGACGACAAAGTTGCATACTTTTAAGTGTAGTGTGCATGCTCGAACCAAGGACACCATTATCATCTGTACGGCAACCGTCGTATCTATAATAGTCAACCAATAAGCATATCCGAATTGGTGCGCAATCTGTGCATGATAACGTGCGGCCATCGTAGTGGGTTGCGTACTCTTGAGCTCAGCGCTCCGGTGCTCTCCTCTGATCAGAAGTGTGTGGATTTACGAGCTAACGCTGCGCACTTGCAATTGCAGTTAGCTAGCTCACACCGCAGTGTTCCCGACAATTGCCTCCCAAATCCCTCCTAATCGTAGGAGAAGTCAATGGGTATGGTCCTATATGTGTTCGACTGCACCCGGCCCTCGAACAGGAAGCCCTTGGCCCAAATTCTGACGGTCATCGATGTCATTCCGACATTCAGGAGTACGCGCGTGCCCGTGCTTTGCACCCCCCTCAATCGCCTTCTGAGTCGTTATTGCGTGTGCATGGGAGAATGTGGGAGGGGACATACATATTGATATAACTAGACATCGAAGGTATTCGACCGTACAGATTGGGTTGGCCTTGTTGATTTTCTGAATTGCTAGCCTGCCACTCACAATAAAGGCATACACTTCGCGCTTCATTGTTGGTGCTTGATAAACATGCTTGCAGTTGTCCTGTAGCACAGTCACGCGATCCTACTCGATCGATCGATAGTGCCGAATAAATTCCGCTTCGTAAAGGAAAGTTGGCGATAACCTGAAGGTTTTTTACGCAACCTATTACAGAAACAAATTTTTTGTCACTGAGCAAGATACACTTATGTGCGGGCCTGCGTCAATCACTCTTTCGACTGAAGATTGCAAATTAAATGCTGTTCTGTGGGTTATCATATTGGAAATTAAATGCTATTTGGTACGATTTGTTACGGCGATACGTTCTTGAATTTTCAATCACCACGATAGCGTTAAGATAGCCTATTTTTGTTCTAGAGTTGCCATTTCTATAAAGGGAAAAATGTTGGATTTTTGAGCCACGTACCGCTTTTGATGTGTCACAATGAATAGCCGTGTCCGTCACCAAAATGCTTCTCGCTCTGCTGTCATGTATCGAGCTCACTCGAGCGGTAGATCTAGAGTGAATCGATTATTTGCCGGCACGCGTATTTCCGGCTGCTGTACCTTATTGAGCAATAACCTACGAGCGTCGGTGCTCGCAGCTATGTAGCCCGTAGCTCTAGCGCCCGACCGGGGGGGAGTAAGTCCTGCCGCACACCAAGTAATTAGTTGGCGGAGTTTATGCAGCTGACTAAACCATACCGATACGACGACCGCCTGTCTTGCCCGACTTGCGCTGTGTATTTGTTCTGCGCGCTCAGAGCAGGGGGTGGTCGGTTGTGCAGCTGTAGCTGCGTCCGAAACGGCTGCACGAAACGACAAGGCGGCGTTCACCATCTGTGTCCGAACGTCGTCGAATAGCGCCTTAAGGGCGCGGGAGGGGGGATGGACTGGGGGAGAGAAAGAAAGCCTCTACGCACCGGGGTCGGTCCAGTTATACGAGGATTTGTGCATTTGTAAGTGTATCTGCGTGAGCACTTATGTGCATGTTTGTAGATGTGCGTATGCTCGGAAGGGCGCAGAAAGTAGAGTAATGCTTTCCTCGATTGGCGCCTCCGATACGTGGGCTGCACAGTTTGTCGCAGCCGGTTTATTGCGCCCTTACGACGAGAACCGCGCACAACAACAACAACAACAACAAACTGGGCGCTCTCGGAAAAGTCCGCATCGCCTTATACATATATGGCTACTGTACTTAAATATCGGCGCATGGCCGTCACACATTAACTTGTCGACCAAATGGCCACTTAAAACGGTCGCCTTCGATATTCGAATCCATGCACAATTCATGCTGCGTGCGTTCATGCCGCATACTAATCGGGTCACTAGCGCTTCGTATCCTCATTTGTCTGGGCAGCTCCGTATCTGTATACCTATCTATCTACCCATCGATTGCGATTCATTCTAGAGTTCAACAGGTGGTGTGTACCTAGCCGGCGCTACTTGGCGTTGTCGCGTCGTTCGTTCATCCGTTCCCTATTACGATTACCGATTACATAGCTTAGCTTTCAACGCCTTTATTGTTGGCAAGAGAAGAACAACGAAGGCGCCGAATTCTTGATCCTCATCATTTTTCTTGTCTCCGCCTCCTCCTCTTTCGCCATGTTTTCTTTTTCCGTAGATCCCAACAACGGGGACGCAGATCAGAGGCATAAATCAATCGATCGACCAGAGAAATATAATAGACTCGCCAGATCGTCGCCGATTACCAGCAGCAGCCATAACGCAGCGATAGCGGCGACGGTTGGCTGGGCGGAACCGAGCTGTTTCTACGTCAGTTGGCACAGAAAGTTTGAAGGCGCTGTGTCGGCAGCTATGGAGGCGCGGATGGACAGGCCGGCGGACTTTGGGATAGCACCTGTTTCTCTTCCCGGTCCACTTGCCTTATCCCTGTCTGCCAGTAGCAACCTCAATAGTTATGTAAGTGAGCCGCTACGCAGCCAGTCAGCAATCCGTTTAGGAAATGAGAGTGAATGGGCAAGCATGACAGAAGAGCGGAAACCGATTGTGCGTTCCAGAGCCATATAGAATTGTATCGCGTCGTAGGTCGATGGACCACGGCCCGCCAAGTGCGCAATGTGGTGGTATTCGATTTCGCAGCATTCGCTCCTCGTTGTACGACTGTCTCTACTATACTAACTATACTAACCCCGATCGTGTCAGACCACTTTTTTTGCCGGTATTGGCTGCCCACTGTTTAGATTTGCCACTTCTGTTTCTGCTGTTTGTGCTGTTACCGCTCGCACAAAAATTGCTGTAGCAACTCATACTGGTGATATCCCGCTACGACGGCAGCGGATGGGCGCAGTGCGCGCGGCTACCTGCACGCCACTATTGCCACTGCTAGGACGAGCTGCCATGGCCAAGGAAACACGAGCTGCAGGGAACTTCGCAGTCGGGCGGCCCATGGCCGCGTCGAATCAGACTTGGGGCTACGGGGTTGGCCTGGCTGTGCTTGATTTGGCTTGCTTAGCTTAGCCTAGGCGAAGTGGGCAACTCGCAGCCCGCCGGTGAGAGAGAAAACTTCGGACAACTGGGAAAACCAGCTATTCAGTGGTGCACAGTCGGAGTTGTCGCACACCCTTCTTCAGGGGAATCACAGCAATAGGGTGAGAGAGCAAGCATCTATCACAACAGCCTCGTCGTCGCCGTCGTCGTCGTCAACAGCGGCAGCGGTGCCTGCTGCCAGACTTTGTGGGCAAAACTTTAAATGAAGGTGTCTTGCCCCCGGTGGCGTCGTCCACCTTCCCTATTTACCCTGTACAGCACGCCTTGAGCTGCTCTGTCAAGCGCTTACCCCAGTTCTCTGCGTCATTCCCGTGCACTATTTCCCTCCCGATGTCGATGCTAAAGAGGTAAACGAGACTAGTATACGAAATAGGGCGTGGCAACTACGGCGACAATGAAATCGACAACAACGACGGCGGTCACACTGCGTTATTCCTAAGCTAGAAAACCCGGTTTTGCCTACCGATCGGCATCCAGGCGTTACCATATCAGCTGCCCGCTGCGTTCTTCATTATGAAGGAAGCCGTCTCGAAAGAACAGAACATTTTAGCCACAGCCCGTCGTTTATTCTCTGCCGTTGTTTCTGTTTTTAATTATTGGAGGAACATATTTCATCAAAGTCAACAGGTAAGTTGCAGCAGAAACAGCAGCAGCGTTAGCAGTGTCGGTAGCAGCCTGTGTCGTCTGTGCTTCCAGGTCTACTGCTTGATCGACAGAGTCTGTCGAACTAAATCCCAGTAAATTCTAGTCATTTCCAAGCAAAACTCGTATGGCTCGTTTTGGCCGTATCGTTTTAGTATCCTGCCATACAGCTACCAAGCAAGCAAGAAGGGACAAAACAGAAGTTGCCAGCAACGGCGGCAGGCAACTTACGCCAAATCCACCAGTTTGTCGACTAGACAGGTATCGCCGTTAGGGCACAAGTGCTGTTTGTTAGTTGACTCGGCTTGCGAAGTTATGTTGGCGTAAGGCTGATGATATATCAGGGAGCCGCTCGCGGCCGTACGAAACTAGAGCAATCGGAACCGGCAACGTAATGGATGTGTGAGCCTGTGCGCCTGAGCGCCTGTATACAAACACTTATACGTATGTATATAATTGGCGTATCACGGTGGTGTCGCGAACACGATGATGATGATGACGATTATAATAAAAATAGTCATATAATTGTTATTATTATTATGATTATTATTACTGTGAGACACACTGCTACACTTTCACGCATCGGCAACAATACTATACAACGGCACCGACTGGCCTGCTGCTGCTAATGCCTGTACAGGGGTTTGCCGTTTTCTCGTTGGCTTTCATTAATTCGCCGCCAACTATACTGCCGCGGCGTCTAACGAAGAAATATTTTCTTCGAATATGCATACAAACAAAGATACATTTATATATATATATACCTGATTGTGCATGTGGGCAAGTCGATACCATCTCGCATTCGCGTACGCACGTCTCGCTTACACAGAAGAATAATTACCTTGTTCGACAAAAAAATAAAGGAGATGATGAAGATTAGGAAGAAGCCTGTGTCCATAAATCAACTGTTGGCCTGTCTCAGGCTACCGGATCCCAGGAGGAAGGGGGGGAGGAGGAGGGAGTGTAACTCGTCGTAACTTCGAACGACGTTCCAGCGAAACGAAACGCGAGATGTCGTTGGAAGCCTGCCGAAAACTCCAGTGGCACCCAACGGCCGACATCATCTACTTCACCTTGCTTTCGTCTTCTTTTTTCTCACCATAGTTTCCACCATGGTTGTTGTTTCGTTTGATTCGATTGCGCTGCACAGTGGCGTGGTGCATTAGTCTGCACCTTGCAACCGGAGGAGACACATAGGTGCGCGGGTTCGAGCCCCACCGTTGCACATTTGTATTTATGGGGATCTTCTATGAAGCAATGTGAAAAACAGTCCCGTGGACGTTAAATCCTAGCTCGGGGTTAGCCAGAAAAACTTAGTTTTAGCAGCTCGATAAATGTCGACGTTTATTTGGCACTAGTATGATGCCATGACTCCCAGGGCCACGGTGATGTTCATGCGGTACCGTTCTGTTCGCACTTGTCTGCACGCTGCCACAAAGGAACTTTGCCCCCCCTCTTATCGTGAACTCGTTTCGCGTTCGTCGTTCACGGGAATAAGGGAATAATTATAAGGGAACAGGAGGGAATAGTAGAAATGAGAAAAAAGGAAGGCAAAAGAAACGGGGAGAGGGAGAGCGCGAAGCTAGCGGGCTTCAATGTATCTCTATCTATCTCCTTTTCTCTCTCTGTATTTCTCTCTCACTCCAGAGATGTCGCCGATCGTCCTTGTCCCGCATGTTGCATTGTCTCGTTAGGTCTGTCGAGTGAAGTATGTTTAGATCGATTCAGTCTACGGTTTTGCTTCACAAAGGCTGAGCGTGAGCCATATGGAAGAGGAACCCAGACTTGCTACACACTGATGACACTGCCCAGTCGTATCTGAATCTATCAAAATTATAATTATCATTGTCGTTGTCCTTGCTGCACGCTGTTGCTGCTTATCTTACTAAACTAGTTATTGTTCTTGGTGCTTGCTATCGCGTTGTTGTTGTCGTCGTCGTTTTTGTTGCTGCTTATGCTCCTGTTAAAGTCATGGTAGTCATACTATTCTTGTTTTTATAATTAACTTTATTGTTGTTGTTGTTGTTACTTGTTTTTACAACTGTGGTCCGAGTGGTAAGCTAACCCTCATCATCTTTTTTTCGCTACAAACGAATTAATACGCGTGTGCGTTTAATCAACATAATTTTATTGTAGATCGTGAGTCACGAACGTTGTAAGTTATCTTCATTGGCTGGCTGACGGTATGCCTTTGTTGTTACTGTTTTTTAATTTGTCACTAAAGTTATTTGGATTTAATGTCAGTGTCGTTTCAGTCGTTGTCATGATAGTTTGCTTGCTGTACCTTTCTGTCGATCGACGGCTGTCGATATGATTTAAATCGAGTTATAGGGCGCTCTTAAAAGTATACAGTAGTTTTCCGTCAGCCCAATACGACGGGAGCTGCCATACACCTTGACGACTCATCACATAGCCTCTCTTCGTGTGCGTGTTTACCGGAACGCGTGCACAACGTGGGCAACGTTCGCTTGATTCGATCGAGACACGAAGGTTCAACAGGTTCCCCTTGGCATTGCCGACGACACCGCGATCACCATTTGGGGCCGTTTACCGAGCATACATACCTTCCCGTTCCTATCGTCGCTGTACTCCGCCTGGCTAATAACAATCATCATACTAATAACAGTAAAACATCTAATGTCTATAATGATAACTCCAACCCTCCTTGTGGAAACGACACGATTGACGAGCGTAATCGCACGTTGCAGTTGACGCCGAGGGGCAATCCACGCCAGATTCTCAATGATCGGACCCAACGGAACGCGCGCGAACAGCGAATAAGCAAAGCCGGACCACGAGATCCGACGCACACACGTGGTCACTACAAGGGCGAGGTGAGGCCTGCGAGCGAACGCGTCTATTCAGCGAGAAGCGAGAAAAATAAAGACACAACAGTCGACATTACCGCTGCCATCATTATCTCCAGAAACGCCTCTGGGTGTGGGCAACGGCCGCCGACAACAACAATAACGACAATAACGACAACAAGGACAACAACTTATTGGTGTCGACTCACCACTCGATTATGGTGTCTCTAGTATCAGCCTTATGATGATTGTACAGCAACGCCGGGTAACAGAAAAAACGCATTATTGCAGCAGCTAGCCTTACCACCGAGTATTCAGTAGAAGTGGTAGCACATCAATACGCCGAACCGAAAACACGGTGGTGGAGGTAGCCTGCCAGTTCGGCGTTGTGAGTTCGATCTCGATGTCATACATGCGAATCAAAGCATCAGACAACAACGCCAACGACGCCAGACGAAGTAGGCCCAAAGGGCGCGAGCCTTATCGCGCTGTAATAAAGAGAGTAGAAGTCACGAAAAACAATGACAATCGTCGACGACGACGACGACGCCAACGCCACTTACGCCGCTTGTGTACGTAGACAGCCGTTGGCTGCGAATGGCTTGGTTGACTGAGGCCAAGCGGGGTCACGCCCGGGTAGGGGGACGGGCAAGCGGTGGCACGCGCGTCCAAACACGATACTGTTCAACCTCTTGCCAGACCACACGACGGCCACAGCGGCCGCCTACGACGAGAAGGACGACTCCAAAAACGAGACCGAATGGAGCCGGCGAACATGCATGTGTTCGTCGTTTCCTTCGTTTCTCGACCCGTGAGCGACCCAAGTCGGGCCAACCGCAAAAGCCACCAAAACCAACCACCTATTCTCTGTTAAGATTTCTACGCAAGCGGCCTACACCACCGGCCTCCGATGGTTCGCCGTTTACCTCTCACTCAGCGTGGTGGTAGCGCAACATTTACCCGTCTGGCCGCCGCCGCCGTTTTAGCGGCAAATGGCAGGCTCGAGGCTCGTTGGAGGAGGCGTGTATAGTCGAGCGCAATAGTAGTAGTAGTAGTCGAGCAAGAAACGTTGGGAAACAGAGAAGGGCGAAGCAAGGTGTACACAGAATAGCGTGGTTTTGCCAGAGAGATGCCGTTAGTGGCGATAGCGGCGCACGTTGGGGTCGGGCGGGGGGGGGGGGGGGCTGATCTCCGTACGTTGGGGCTCCGGGAGCCCCAGGCGGCAGCAGCAGAGGCAGCAGCGCGGGAAAAAGCAGCAACCCCAGCTTTCGCTGTATCAACGGCAGGTCCATCCGTGAGCCTGGCTCGTCGACCAGCCGCACAAAGTCCAAAAGAGAACAGTCCCGTGGAACGCAGTATAGTAGTAGAAGTAGTAGCACAGGCGGTAGCATAGGCGGCTGTGACACCGCCAGCAGCACCAGCAGAATGAGGCGAAGGAAGAGGCAGAGAAGGAGCAGTACACTGTCTGTCGGAACAGCGCACTTGAGCCTTTTTCATCCACATCTTATAAAGTGGTGCAAGCCATAAAGGGCTCCTCGACCCAGTAGTAGCCGTGCGCTATTCGCTCCATCCACCATTCGGCCGACGGCCCCCGGGGCCTGTCGAGCCATTCGTGCCTATTATATCCACACATATATATATATATATATATATATATATATATATATATCTAGGGCTGTATATCAAAAGAGATAACATTAGAGAGACTATACCCCCTCCCCTATAGACCAGAAGCACCTGAAGCGATGCAGAAGACATGGAGGGGGACCGACGACAAGCGAATGCACCCAGTCATTCAGACAAACACATAGGTATAAACCTGAAAACACGTACGGATGCATATATAGACCCTCAACACAGGAGCGCACAGACGCACAACGCGCAGAACGGCGGCATGCTGATACGAGTATACTTAGACGGCCCAGCGGCTAGAGCAGGGTGTATTGTGTGCGTGTGTGTATATACAAACATACATAAACACACATTAGGTATTCAACTACAAATACTTGTATACGCCCTGTACGCCCTATACGGTCGGCTATATACGGATGCACAACTGTATACACGGACTCTCGTTCCACTGCCATCTAGCTCTATTTATCTGTCTCGCTTTTTGTCGTTTTTTTCGGCCGTTCTCCTACACCCAGCCGTTGCACATCTCTTTCCCTTTGCTTTATAAAGTTGCTACGTCTGCTCTCTCTCTATTCTCCTATCATGTATATGTCTGCAGATACATATCTGTGTATGGTGCGTATATCTGTCTATGTATCTATCAGTAGGCCTACCCAGATAACCTCACACCGATGGCACGCTATCATACCTTGTCTATCATACCACGGTAGCGCGTCGATAGAGCACCCGGTAGAGCTGTCGATGTGCTCGACTACAAGCAACTTGTGATGTTTTCCAATCGATTAGACGAGTCAGTGTCTTCATGTCATTCTAATCGGCATTGCTGCTATTGACCTTTATTTCTTTATTGATGTCTAATTTTTTTAATTTATTCTGCAACAGCATTTTCTGATTTATTTTACTACTTTGTCGTTTTCTTTTCCTATTTTTTGTTTTCTGGTTTCGCATTATTCTCTACATTTTGTCTGTCTCTGCAAATCAGAGGATAGTCTAGAGTGGCAACCCCTCAGGCGCTAACTATCCGGGGTGTCCTACAATGGTGGCGGTAGCTATCATCGCCGCCCTGCTGTGGTGGCTGATGTTGTTATCGTTGCTGATGTTATTATTGTTGATGTTGTTGTCGTCGTCGTCGTCGCTATCATTCGCCTCTATGAAAGGCGTAGCTGGTGTATTTGTTAGCTTCGAGTTGTCTTCTTCTGTTTTCTCTTCTTATTCCTTTTTTCTTCTTATTCTTCTTCTTTTCCTTACTCTTCTTCTTGCCCTTCTCCGCATTTTATTTTCCTCTGTTTCACGGCCCGTTTCCTGTTCATCCTTTACACAACTCAAACCTTCTCCCTACCGAGACCGACTCGATTACGTACGGGCTAGCTCATTGCGCATCAACTGACCCTCTCACAGCACAGACACATCAGACACCTCAGACAACACGAAGCAGTGGGCGGCCGGTCGTCTCAGCTCCCATTTGCCCGCACCTCTCGCTGTGGTGGTGCCTCCCGTGAGAGGAGACATAGAGACACCAAAACGGCACCAACCAGGAAGGCGTGCTGCTGCCCCTGCTTCTAATACAATCAATACTATTACAACAACTACTACTACTACGCTAGGTACAGTTTCTTTCACTAGAGCTAAACCTACTCGATGTGTCCACTACTTCGCCTACGTACGACCGCCAGCAGTAAGAGCGGCTACAGTTATTACTAATATTACTATTACAATTGTCGCCACAGTTGTTGTTAATATTACTACTACGTCTACTACTACTACTACTACTATTACTACAACTACTATAGTGCTACCAGCACTTCTCTCAGACAGCATCTTCACGCTTCTCGATTACTGTGACTTTGACTCTTTTTCATTTCGCTCTCATATTGCTCTGTTTGTTCTACTTGCTTTTCCTTCATTTATTCACAATGATCTTTTCCTGATCTCTCTCTCTCTCCCTCTTTCTTTTTTATTCGCTCGTGTCTCTCTCGTTGTTTCGTTTTCTTCCGATCGCCCGCTTGATCTCACCATTATCTCACGCTTTGGTTTGCTGGCTTGCGCGACTAACTGCGCGACCTACTTGGCTTACTTGGTAGGCTTTACTAACACTTGCTTGCCTGCCCGTCCCATGACAGAGACTTAAGTAGAGAAGAGTAGAAAAGAGCAAAGCTGATCTCTGACCCGGCACCATTAAGTGTGCTCTAACAGCGAACACTACGTGCGTGCGAGACTGAACGAGAAGCAGCATGAGAGACGCTGCTCTTGTCTTAAACACGTCTCGTAGCAAAAATAACAACACTGCAACAACCATTTAGCGAGGGCTTGGCGGCTTTCTGTTCCCTCGCTGTCTTCTTTGCCCCGACTTCTTGTCGGAATATATATATATATATAGTGTCCAAATAATCAGCTGGAATCTTTCAAAAGTTCCCGCGCCCAGCTCTGCGCTCGTCGCGATCTGCTCCCGCGTAAGCAGAACAGGGTAGGGCTGCCAAATCCAAGAGGAAGCGTTACTTAACGGAAGAACGCGTAGAGACTTTGAAACATTTCCATGAAAAATTAAACTCTATACGAGTATACTGGCGAGCTTTTTGTGCAATTTACGGCCCGACACATTTGGCTTTGTAAGAACACCATTTTGTGAAACTTGTGCAGAGTTTGATAGCAGAGTATGTGATGTGCCAAGCCGTAGAAAACCACGGGGCTGAAAAAGTCGCATATGGAACGATGTCCGGAAACATCGGTTCGATGACGTTCTCAACAACTGTGTTTTTGTTTCGCACCTCAATGTGCTTATTTAGAATTTAGCTGATGCAAGAGCTCAAGCTTACAATAGCGGTTAAACTTTGCCAATTGGGATTCCAAGGTGGTGCAGCGTAGTGCCGATTTTGCGGCAAGAAAATAATTTTCTCCGAGGAAGCTCATTTCAGTCTGAACGAAGGTATCAATAAGCAAAGTTGTCGCAATTTGGCAACCGGGAACCTTTACGTGAATTGCAAACAGCTAGAATCGATGCAAGTGAACTCTGGTTCCAACAAAACCATGCCACAGATCACACAACCGAAGACTTTTGAGGATGAGGAGTCCCGGGCGTAAAATTTCGCGAAGCGCGAACATTTGCTGGCGTTTAAGATCTTGAGATTTAATATTGTTACGCTTGTCCGAGTAGGAAGTGTATACTAATACCCAGAAGTCGTTTCAAAATCCAGTATCACTCTAAATATCTTGAGCTATCGTTACGGGTTCGCCAGTTAACACGAGTCATCCAGGTATCCTACAAATAGCGGGCATTCGAGGGAGTCTACCAACTACTTGATGGCGAGTTATATATATATATATATATATATATATATGTGAATGCATAGATTACGTTATGAACATCCCAACACACAATTGTTGTTGCGGTAGTTGTTTCTCCTGGTCACAGCAGAGCAGCATAGTTAATAGGGGTTTTTTACATGTATTGTATGATTAGTTGAAACGATCACTACACAAAAATTCTCGAGCATATGATAATATTCTTGGGATCGGCGTTGGTTTGTTTAAGGCAGTCGCGACGGGAGGTATCGCGGTTAGTCAGCTGGCTTGTGCTAGTGACGCGTATCCTTGTCATTATCATCATCATCATGATCGGTACCGTGCCCTGCAGGTACAGGAAGCCCTGTCCCCTCCATTTGATTTAGCATCTGATTCGATTCGAGTCACCGGGCACAACAAGAACAGCAGCGAACACCAGGATAGTAGCAGACATCGACGACGTTGCCTCCACTGCCGCTGCTGTTGCTACCACCACCACTTTTACTACAGTGACGGCTGCAATCCTACCGGGGCCATGTAGAGGCCGGGCCGTCTAGCCGGAGGCACCATCTGTCCTAAACAGGTGGTGGTGGTGGTGGTGATGATGATGGTGGTGGTGGCGGCGGCAGCAGCAGGGGTCGCAAAGGCCCGCAACGAGAGGCAAGGAGGCCCGGGGATGAGAAGCAGGGGAAGGAGGAGAAGGCGTAAGGAACCTGAAGAGCAGAAGGCCATCAGGGGTGCAGGAAGGGAGAGGGAGAGAATTTTCCACGGGCCAGGAAGGACAAAAGGAGTCCTGTAGGAAAATGAGAAGGCGATGAGGGTTGAGCCTCCAGGCAAGTCGTCGGCGAGTGGCGAATATACGCGCAAACAGCAAGTAGCAAGCGAGCGAGCGAGCCTGCAGTTGGTCGCTTGGTTGGCTGCGGAATAGCAGCCGGCAATGGCAACTTCGTCGAGTTCGTGTCGAGGGGTTCGAGTTTCAGCAGCATCAGCAGCGGTGACGATGAAGACGACGACGACGCCGCCTAAGAATCCGAGGAACAGCAATAGCCTCCTTCTAGAAGCCCTCCATGCCAGCAGGTAGCTCCACACGGCCACCACTGGAGACGAACCAGCCAGCGATCGCTACCACACCAGCTAAAGCAAGGCTGCTACAGCCGCCAGTGGGCACAGCAGAGGCGTAGGGTGACGAGACAGGGGTAATTGTACTAAGGGGTTGAAGGAGGGGGGCGGGGAGATCAAGCTGCAGCAGATGCTCATGTAAAGTTAGTAGTTGGCTGAGCTATTGCTGCTGCTGCTTCCGGATGCCTGTGTTACTTCTACCAAGTCTACTATACTTACTACTACTACTACTACTAGCGCTGACTTCTGGGCCGCTATCGCTTTTCTACTGCTCTACTATATTATGGCGGGCTGTTTGTGCCGTTGTTGGAGTTGATCGCGGCAGCTGCGCCAAGAACAGCCTTAGACGACAACCAACGCTAACAGCAGCAATAGCACGAGCATCATCAGCAAGAGCAGCAGAATCGAGGTTTAACCTTGGGATGAGCATTCAGCTCGATCTGGTCTATCTCGAGGGCAAGTGAGCAATTCTGACGGTCTGCCAGGAAGCCGAGCGAGCGCGTGTAGGAGCGGGCAGACGCGCGACGAGTCTGCGACGAGATGGAGCGGCCGCCTGAGCCGATAGGAATATGGCAAGAAAAGAGAGAACACAATGTCGAGCGGAAGGACTCCCAGCAGACTAACATAGCGGACCAAAAGTTACACTCGGAACGTCGGCGGGCCGGGCCTGACGCGGCTGAGCTGACAAGGAAGCGGAGATCACACGCGTCTCTCTTTTCTGCTTTCCTCAATCTTCGTTTCGCTCGTTATCCTTCGCTTTCGTTTTATCGCTCTTTTCTTGTTTTCTCTCTTTCTCTCTCTCTCTTACACAAACCTTACTTGGACACACTGGACAGACGTGAGCCCACTTGCCCACCAAAGGAGACACAGACAAGGTACCAGGAACGTAGGAAATCTTCGTGTCACACGCAAAAATTGGACACACCGCGCAAGAAATCACAACCTAAACACAACGAAGCGACCGCCACGGAGCCTTAAATATAACCATTCCAGCGAGAGATTGGACTCTTTCGGTGTCTACGCATCCTGCGTGCACATGCTCTTCTACTTATTCTCTTGCCTGTGTGCTTTCTCGAACCATCCTTGCGTTCGTTCGTCGAGCAATAGCAACACCTTCATTCAATCCACGAAAACCACGCACGCTATAGCTGTAGATAGCCATTAGACCGACACCCACATGGCAAACGTGTTGTTAGCATTTTCTTCTTGTAAGCTCTCTTCGTACCAGCTCTAGACAACAATCGTATGATGATGATGATGATGGTATGTCATATAAGATCGGTCGAAATGACTCTCTGCAGCCCAATTTGGTTTAGTCTGCCTTCCAGTTAAACGACGACGACGGCGGCGCCACCGATCAGGGGCTCAATTACACGCCGATCCTATCGAGATACCCGGCGACTGTAACATGTTTAACAGATAAATAAGTGCATTAAATAAATAGGTGCATTATTAGCACTCTTTCGTGCATCAATCATCTGTATGCGATGCGCAGAAATTCACGCAGTCCCCTACTTGTACTCCTTTTGCTCCTCCGGCTTGTATGTATTGCTCTTGTCGTCTAACTTGCACCTCGTCTGCCTCCGGCTTAGCCGTAGCTGTTTATTGCCATATCTCGTCGCGTGAGGAAGACGAAGAAGACGGCGACGACGACGACACGTCTTCGTTCCCTATTCGTGAAAGAAGTGTAACCGGGGGATGAGGCCGGGACGGCGCGCCAATGGCCACCATGCGGGGAGGAGAGGCAAGGCACAGCGAAGCATTCCTCACTGGCGCATTCCTGCCCAAGAATCCCTATTAAGTCCAGCGCGGGCAGCCGGGCAGACGGGTGGACAAGGGGGTGAGCAGACGCACGCAGGCACGCGCGCAAGCGACTTTGGCTTGCGACTTCCTGGCTCGCCGCCGAGCCGCTCTTCTACTCTCGGGCCTCTCACTCGGGTCGATCTCTCTGCCTCTCTCTCCTCTTGCCCCGATCCTCCCTCCGTAGAGGGCCGGCTCAGAGTAGGGATGACTATGAAGGCGGCCAGGCGGGCAACGGATGTCGGCCATTGACGACGACGACGATGACGATGGCTGTCTGCGCGCTACCAAGTAGACGGACGCGTCGTCGTCCTCGTCGTTCTTCGCAGCAGCCCGCGCCGGCGCCGCCGCCGCCTCCTCCGTTACCACGATTCCGTCGTTACTGACCAGGCCTCTAACACTGAAGACTCGGGGTCTTCTCTCTCCTTTCCCTACTTCCACCCCCGTCCGGCCCTGGTAACTCTTCTCGTCGTCTCTCTGCCCTGCCTATCATCATCGGCCTCCGACTGCACGTAACTGCCGGTCGACGAAAGTCCGTACTGCAACGCACGCTGCTGCTGCTGCCGCTGCCCAGCGGCCGCCCTATCATTGTCTGCTGTCTTGCACCATCTCTACCAGCCAGTGGGTCTGGGGGCCAGGCGCCGGTAGTCAGGATCGCTGTTTTCGTGCTCTATATAGGCTAGTAGCAGCAGCAGAAGCTTCTCGTGCACGCAACTCTCGCACATACATAACTTCGCACAAAGTTTGACCAGCTCACTCGCTTGCTCGTTCGGTCGGTCGGCCGGTAGGTTGGCCATCGTAGTAGTAGTAACCCTAAGGGCTGTAGTAATCGTGGTAGCAGTCGTAGACGTTGTTGTAGTAGTAAACGTAGTAGCAGCAGTAGTAGTAGTAGTAGATATAGTAGTAGCAGTAGTAGTCGTCGTCGTAGTAAGCATAATAGGAGGAGAGGTAGACGTAATAGTAAAAGTAGTCAGCGCGCAAAGGATGCGAAGACGCGTCGCATCGACTCCCTTCTCGACTCCCGGGGCCAGCTGTACATCGGACTATACAATCTGCCACCTACACACAAAGCTTCGGCAACCGAGGGAGCGCCGGGCGGGGGAAGGGAGGGGCGCGGGGCGTGCAGGGAAGTAACAAACGAAGAAGTCGTATGGGATGCTCTGGCCAGCCAGTTGAGAGTGGCAAGGCTATCCATATGGCTTTCAGCAGCAGCAGCAGCCGTAGCAAAGTAGTAGCCGTCATCATCATCCCGGAGTACCAATAGAAGCAGCAGCAGAAGAACGGGGCAAAGGGAAAAGGGCTTACTCTTCGGTTACGATGCTGCTTTTCCATGCTTCTCCTCTTGCTGGCGCCGTTGCTTCTACGTGCCACCGGCGTCGAATCGAGTTGCCTCAAAACAACGACCCAACGACAACGTTCGGGTCGTCGTTGTCGTCTGCACCGCTGGTGACGACGACGATAACGAAGAGCCCGACGGCTATGGGATCCATGTGCGCAAACAGCTAAGACGCAGCGGCGGGGGCGGCGGGCCGGCGACCAAGTGAATGCAAATTTTATTGCACTTTTCAGCGGCCACGCAGCCGCCTCTATCACGCGGCCGTCAACTTGGCTGGTCGGTCGTCTGGCCACGCGTTGCGGTCCGGAATGAACGCGTACGGCGACGTACGTATGCCCCGAAAAGGAAGAAAGAAAAAAGTACCGCGAAAGATAGTAGAGAGGGCGGCCAGGGGGGGGAGATGGAGGAAGCGCGAGAGACAGCGAAGAAGAGATCATACAGTAGTAAATAGCTATCTCTTCATATCAACGACGGAGAGAGAAACACGTCGTTGCACGTCGAGGTGCACGTTGCCGCCATTACGGACGCAACCAGCTGCTGCTCTTGCGTCGCGTGCGTCCAACAACAACGCCCACGTGACGGCAGTACAAGCGACAATACAAACTCTGCAGATATATAGCGATAGAGCAATTGAGAGAGCGAGAGAGAGATAGATAGCCCGGTAGTTTAGATGCTCCTTTGAAGTGCTGCTCAACAGCTCGACGTAAATTTTCGCCACTGGCGGATGAAAAGTGTGCCTTGCTGAGGGCCAGACAACCCCTGACCGGCACCTCGCCGGAGACATCGAGCCATCGAGTAGGACTTGCGACCACCCTAAATGCAATCCGAACATTGGTGCATATAATAAACCGGCCCACCAAAGACGCCTAGTTCTACTTTTGCCCCACAACAATGGCTGCAGTCAACCAGTTGCACTGACGGGATGCTTTCATACTATTGACACAGGACAACAACAACCCAATCGTATGAGACGAACCCCGCGTGCGCGCGCCATTTAACGTCATCACCAAACTAGATGGGACCACATCGGATCTCAGATATATAATGCAGAGGTACGACGGTTCTCCTATATGCAATATCGCGACAGTGTCATTTGTTTGCGTTGCACACGGAGTGCAGTACCGGATATCCCATAAAATATACACCCATATGTATGTATGTATATTTATATATATATATATATATATATATATATATATATATAATGAATGGAAATTTGAAAGATTCACAACTGATAGAGCTGCGACACGGTCAATTCTGGCCTTGTTTTTTCGAAAATAACAGTGCTTCCTGGACTAAGGCCCGCTCTGGCAGTGACCGCGGAGTGACGCACGGCACAGTAGAGAATATGGAGGTAATGGGTCAAAACTGGATAATGATGGTGACGCTGGTGGTGGTGGTGGTGGTGACAATGATGATGGTGGTGTGGATGATGAGAATCTTGTTCACCGCCAACATCATCATAGCCGCGATAACTGCCATGATTATACGGCAGCAGCTCTGCCAACATGAGGGCGACCGCGATAGGCGAAGCATCCTCGGGGACGGAAGGAAGACCAACAGTGGTAACCACATCGTTCTTTATCCATAAAGAGTTTCACCCCTCACCACCGCTCACACCGGGATCAGCCGCCGAGCGGTGACACCTGCCATCATTCAAACCACAGGTCCCTAGCGTCGTCAGCATCAACATCATCTCCACCATCGCAATCCTCATTACCTTTAGCATCATTAACATCATCACGGCCATCCTCACATCAGCGCCCGTACCAGCACCTCCAACAAGAGCCTACCGGCCATACCGGCCATCAGATGCTAAGCGCGCCATTAGGTGAAACATCGGCGTCATCGTCACACATCGTCGTTGTTGTCGTCGTCGTCAACATCATTCTTCTTCGAGCCTCATTCGGCCCCGACAACTCCATGGGAAACATCGCCACGACAGCCGTAAAACGATGATGCTACAGAGGACAGCGGACCAACAGCGGACCTCCATGTCCCACTGTAGCCACGATATCTGCTAGCCCACACCGACTTTACTAACCTGCCTAGCAAATCCCGATCTGGTCTTCTTGTTTTTGTCCGTGACCACTGTACGACGTCACGGACGCCTATTATGACAACAATCTCCGCTTAGGCACGTCCTGCGATTTTTCTGATTTATTGTAAACCGCCTGCAGTCTGGTGGTACAATCGTTTAGTAGCAAAGTAGTAGTAGTAGTCGTAGTAGCCGTTCTGCGATGGAAAGAATCCTGCCAACAATCTGGGAGTCTCTGTGGTGTGTGTGCACGTGAATGTTGTACCTATTGTATATGTTTGTCTCCGCGACATTGTGGAGGCAGATACGCACGATGATTGACTATGGTTTCAAGCGCTGGCAAATGGCCTTCCTTTTAAGTGTTGAAAGCTACCGTGAACGCTGTTTTGAGATGTCTTGACTCAACTGCTAATGCTGCTAGCTCATATACTCATAGCTCGATGCTGTCCGCGTATCGACACAACTCGATTACACGGACTCGTGTTTTACGGCATACGTCAATGGCTGTATCGTAAATCCAGCTCAGGCTGATGATATCCGCACGCTGGAGTGGAAAACGTCAAACGACGACATTTTATTAACGCAGCAGCTGTGCGTCTTTTCGTGTTGGAAGCGCAACCTTTCAGAGTAGTCATAATGCTTGGACAGAGTATGTAGACACCTGGCAGAGGCGAATTTAAATCCCTTAAAGGGTTTTTCCCGCTCTACGCCTAAACGGGCACTGTGCTTTTCAATCAGAGCCAGGTGCTGATTTGTGCATGTTAAGAAGCTGACTGGCTCTGCGCCGATGGTAGAGGTACTCCGGCTATGGCTGCGCACTATGGCTTACCACTCTTCTGCTCAACCAATTACTTCATCGTGACATGGGAGGAAAAATAGCGAATTCTGAATGCATTTTCTGTTCGATTCTGCTCGCAGTATTGCGCTAAGTCGCTACCACTCATTCAGTCGTGTGTTTGGATCTTCAAATAGAACGTCTTTGAAGTTGAAATTGAACTTCTCCCTCTCTCTCGCTCTCTCTTGTTGTGATGATAGACAATAGGAAGAAACTGCCAACGTTCGAATATATAACTAATGTATTGCTGTATATACTCCGTTCAGGTGAAATAAGTAAGTTATGATGATGCTGCTGCTAATGATGATGATTATGATAATGATGACAACGATGACAACTCGATGCTTGATCCTGTCATAGGTACACTACTAGCCACAGTAGACGCAGTAACATTAACCATAATGACTTCCTATGATGATGATGATGATGGTGATGCTGCCTCCTTTCCTGATACAAAGGGAAAAACGCTGCCGCTGTCACTTTACAGACAGCAAAATCCACTGTTACATTCGCTGTTGCGGGTCCATCACGTGGTTTGGTTTGGTGTTTTTTATGGTGCCAACGCTAATGACCATGTTGACATTGTTGATAGCGGTAAGCATCTTAATGTTGCTACACGGCTAATGGCTCTGATGCTACTGATGCGTTGTGCTGATACTGTCACTGTGGTTACTTCACAGAGGTTTAGCTCTTCCTCATACTGCCGAAGTGACACGTTAATAGATGCCTTCTTGTCGGCGTCTGCTGTTGCTGCTGTATAGCTACTGCCGGTGCACTGTGGTGCCCTGTTGTCAGAGTTGGTGTTCGTGGGTCGCTCCATCACCACCAATAAGCGAAGCAGCGGCATCTGGTCACGAACAACAGTCAACAGTGGTTAGCAGCAACGATCGCTTCACGCATCTCAAGCAGCCGTTAATGATGGTGCCCCTGCTGGTCTTGCCGGACCTTTTCCCGGAGCCCTGGGCCACGAACCCACCACCTTCTTTCACCTCTAGCTTCAGATTTCTGGCTGGACCTTTTCCCGGAGACCCGGGTCACGAACCCACCACCTTCTTTTATCCCCTAGCTTCAGATTTCTGGCTAGAATCGCTTTTATCGCTTCCAGTAAGAAAGCTACTCCACAACAACAAACTTTCCTTACGGCTATATAGGCAACATTCATCTAGATATGACCTATATCTACTCGGTCATGTATCTATTCAAACCCATAATCTATTTAGTCATTGATCTGTTTATAACAACAACAACAACAACAATACTAACAGTAACAATAACAACAACAACAACTTCAACACAAATTAGCAACAAAATCTTAGGGAAACGTTCTTCTTTGTCCTTGCTTTACCTTCTGCTACCTACTACAACTTCCACTACTACACCACTACATCAACCACTGTTTTAACTACTTGTACTTGCATAACTATATATAACGTTAATCCCAATCTGCACATCGTAAGAAGGCTATTGCATCGAACGGGAGGTCCGTATCGCGCCGGGACGCGCGTGTTCGAACCCGCAACGTCTATGCCACAGCCGCTAGCGTCATCTCGGCCCATCCATCGCGTAGAGGGATGCACAAGCTAACCTCCCCTATGATCTCTAGTCATAACTATTTCTACCAATGCTGGTTATCGCGGTGTCACCGGCACTGTTGTTCTTGCTACAACCACCACCATCACCGCCGCCATTTGATTTGACTGTGAGACGAGGAACCGTCGTCGCTAACGTAGATGACACCGCTCAAAATCGCCGGCCAATGCTTGCCTGGCCATCCATGGCGGTGTTGAGCTTCAGTGAATGAAGTCGAAGAGAGAAGCGTCGACTCCACATGACTATACATAGAAAATGCGACCCGACTTGGTGGTTCTGACGTGTCAATCAATGGCCTATATGTTCATCCGTCCAACGTCCGCTTCCCAGTCATTGGCTGTGGCTGTTGACTTTATTCGTTACGGAATATTGACGGCGTACCACCCAGCCGCCATCATGATGCCGCCTGCAAGTCACGCGACGGCGACCATCATATGTCGCATACTCAGCGTATATATAAATATATATGAACATGTGCATACATGTATATATGTATGTATATGTAAATATATCTTATACACGTATTGTTGACGTTTATATATACATTATATGTACGCATGTGTGCACATTAATGTGCACTTGCTCGTTCGCGTAGGTCTTTAGGCCATCACTGTGCTAATAATACAAGTTAGATTGTCTTTTTAATTGGACTGATATTTGATAGCACTGTAAATTGCTAACTATGTTTCTCATATAATAATATATATTCCATCAATAAAGGCAAAAATATATATAACCATCAATAAAGGCACACAGGGATTTGATTTCCTTCTGGTCAGTGATCAATACTCACTTACCGTGACTCACCCTCGGTCCATCTATAAACATATTGTCGTGAGCAGAATTTTTTTGGTTCTCGAATATAGCACGTCTCAGCATGCGTAGAGTATACTTCCGATTTGGATTACCAATTTCATTTTTCTGCTGCATTTTCGAACTTACAAATAAACCGAAGTTTATCATACGCACCCACTAATTCTCTTTTTTGCTCTATCTCTCTCTCTCTCTCTCTCGCTCCTTATATACATATATATGTATAAATATATAGCGCAAGAGTAAAGCAAACAGAAGAAAAAATATTAAACATTATTTTGGTCAATTTGTATCTTAGTGGTAATCGTGCTGAAATTGATTTGCAGTAGAGTCGTAAGACCCTATCTATGCGGACATCTTAAAGGAGAACACACGGTCACGCGTCTGCCACGATCGATCATCTCGTCACGGTCTGTCGAAATATTTGAACAGGAAGTTGTTCTCGCTGCTTCTGTGCTCATGGGTTCGAAGATGGACCGAGTCGTTTGGGTTGCAAACAAGCACATACAAGCCCCTGGCTAGCCACTGTTTGACCTGTCTCTGTCTTTGCTGTTATCGTGATCACCCTTCGCCCAGGCATTCATTTAGCGCTGACTCCAAACTATTCATAGTCGGGTTGTCCTCAGCCAGTTTGTCAGCCGGCGTACGACCACCCTTCTTACCACCCATGGCCGTTGGCCATGGTATGCGTCTAGGAGATCTCTCACATTATCCTGTCAGTAGACGTGACTTAGCAAAATCAGTGCGCCGTCACGCCGCCACCACACAGTACTGTTCCGTTCTGCCGTGCGCGTGACAATGGAGCATCTAAGATACTGCGCCAGCCAGCATACCATTCGGCTAACAAGAACAACAATAACAGTAGCAACAAAACATTAATAACAACAACACAAGCCAACAGCAACGACAACAACAACAACGACAACGACGGCAACAACATGCACATTAACAACAATCGTTACGACAGCAGCAATCTACTGGTACAACGAGTAGCGGCACCTTGTCGTCTACTACACATCGTGTAAAAATGCTTTGCGTTGGTTGATCCCGTTGGCTGTTTTAGTGTCGCGACTCTTTACCAGGAGAGGCTGGTTGATAACAGCATCAAGAACAACAACAAGAACGACAGCAAAACAACAACAACGGCAACAACAACAACAACAACAAGGACAACAACAACAACAACAACAACAACGGCAACAACAACAACAACAACGGCAACAACAACAACAACAACGATGACGACGACAACAACAACAACAACATTAGCATCCATGTCATTTGCCCGCGTCCCCGGAAGTGGCGCACTTAAGCACCACTGTGCCTGCCATTGCCGCTCAACGAGGCGCCAAGATGCCGAGGAGACGCCCCAGACTGACTCAGAGATGTTACAGAGCGAGAGAGACACATAGATGGAGTAGTGGTACATCGAGTGTGCTCTGAGGAAGCGCGCCGGATACCGAATGTGGGAGGGAGAGAGAGAGCGCGCGCGAGAGAGAGAGAGAGAGAGAGAGCGCACGAAGCCGAACCGACATGGCTCACATCCGTCGCATCTACTAGAGAGTATCGGGCAAACCACATCTTAGTTGATCGTTGTTCCGTCGCGTCTTCTTCGCGAGGACGAGTTGCTGTTTCCCGCCGAACATTCATACGCCGACGCATCGATATGTGTACGTTTATATATATATATATATATATATATATATATATATATATATATATATATATACATAAATATATATATATATATATATATAATATATATATATATATATATATATATATATATAGAAAGCAAGAGAGACACACACACATACAACCACGAGGGGTGGTAGATGCCGAGCGAGCAAAACTGAGTTTGCTTGCGGTCGGTCGCCTCTCCCGGACCGAGGTGGGCCGGCGAGTAAGGAGGGGCGGGGGGGCATGGGGGTAGTCCTTGTTCTTTTCATGAGCTTCAGCTCCGTAGTAGGACTTGTTTGGGCGCGTTTGGATGTTTGTTGTACTTCGCCTTCCCGAAGGCGAAGTCGTCGTCGTCGGTTAGCCATGCCGGTGGTTTCGTCGCTAGTGGTGGGGGCTCGTTGTGCCTCCCCCCCGCCCCCCTGCCACAGCAGTGGCAGTGGCGGAGGATGTAGCGTGGCTCTCACGTGCCACTCACTTCTTGTACATCGTCTCGCCATCGTCGATGGTCTGGCTGTGCTCTCCATGAGATGATGGTACGTCAGCGGTAGCGAAACGACCATCATCATCATCATCATCAGCATCGTCGTCGTCATCATCATCATCATTATCACCATCATCGTGTCGCATCGTAGCTCAGCTCCACGCGGCCGGCCAATTGACCAACAGTAGCCAGTGAATAGTAATGTCGTATGAGTCTTTTCGTTGTCGTCGTCGTCGTGTGACGCCTAAGCAAGACAAGCTAAATAGAAGGGAGCAAACCCTCGTATATATATTTATTTATATATATTTACTTATACTTATATATATATATATATATATATATAGAGAGAGAGAGAGAGAGAGAAAGAGAGAGAGAGTCAGCAGCTTTTCGTACAGTATACTTCCCGAAGGCATGAGCAATTTCAGCAGACTCGTATGTTCGATACGCTTATAGCAGAACATCGTCGTCAATTACGTATTCGATTCGTTTCGAAGCGGCATAAAAGACGGCAAATTGATCAAATAGACATTGCAGTATCGTAGCAAACTTGTTTCATGGTATGATACTGCAATGTGATATGGCGATATTCGAATACATATGTATATATATATATATATATATATATATATATATATATATATACGTATACATATATACACACACATAGAAAAGTATATATAACGGTGAAATTGGCATTCTGACTCGCGGTCACAGATAGCAACACTTGATTGTGTTCGCTGTGTGTTGTTGGACGTGGTGCGTCATTAAACCGACGAAGAGCGTGCTGGTCGCCCATTATTACTTAGATGATCATTATCATTATGGTTATGAATGATGACAATGATGATTAATATTACTATTGCTGCTCTGGTATGATTGGTAGTGTCATATCTTCGTCGTTGTCGTCGTCGTCGTCATCGTCGCCGCCATCGCAAGCGTCATCGGCGCTGAGCCGAGCAAATATAGTGGTGACATGTCTTCGATTTGCGGGCTTGTTGGTACTGTCGGCGTCCCCCGACGACCGCGATGCGTTGTTACCGGCCGTTGCCTTGCAGGATCATCGCGCGCGCGTATCGCGTACCGTGTCGCGGCGGCCAGCGCACTGTACTGAAGAACGGCCACGTACCGAGGTAACCGGAGGAATGGAGGTGGGGGGTTGGAGCGGATGAGGGCAGTGGGGGTGCTATTGGACGGCGCGTATGGGGTGCGGGGCGAGAAAGACGACTAAGACAACGATGATGAAGATGATTATGGTTATGCTGGTAATGATGATTATAATGATAAGGGCGATGATGATGATAATAATGGTGATGGTTGGTGATTGTGATGATGACGATGAGAATGAAGAGGAGGAGGAGGACTTGGACGAGTGAAGGAGAACGAAGGCAATACTGACCACGAAGGTGACAAACATGGTGCCGCCGCCGCCACCACCGCCACGGTTGCCATAAGAACGTGTTTGACAACGACCCACGAGCCAACACCGAAGCCAACACCGAAGCCAACACCGAACACCGCAGAAGTGAGACTACACAGTGGCAGCAGCAGCAGTAGAAGAAGTCGTAATCGTAGCAGTAGTAGTAGTAGTAGTGCTAGTCGCGGTAGTCGCAGTCAGACGAAAACCACCGCGTCATCGATTACAGCCAATGTATCCATATCGATGATGTATCAACGCCACCATCAACAGTAAGACCAACATTGCAGCTGTTGTTCACTGTTGATGTTGTTGTATTCGCAGCACTAAGTACGGCCGCTCGCAGTTTCTGCTTCTGCAAATGATGTTGCTGCTGTTGTTGTTGTTTTGTTGTTGTTGCTGTTGTTGTTGTTTTTGCCGTCGATAAGGCAATAAACAGCAAAGTGACCACTGTTGTGAGTCTATTTTTCTCTCTCTTTCTGTGCCTGACGTCTTGTTACTGCCGTTATTGCTGTAGCTGTTGTTGTTGTTGTTGCTGTTGCTGTCATCTCTAGCATCTATCATCTTGCCACTTCCTCCGACAAGTACTATTGTCGCTATCGTTGCTGCAGTATAGTCGCAAAAACAACAATACCTACAACAGCAACAGTTACAGCAACAACAACAACAACAATAACAGCTACAATAGCAACCGTTCCAACAACAATACCAGCTACAATAGCAACAGTTACAACAACGACAACAACAATGACAACAGCCACACCAACGATAATAAAGCAAGCCTCAATCTGGTTTGTGGTCGTTTGTGGCCGCCATCGCAGCACGGCCACGTTGTAGCGTAGCGTTATGTTGTACGTAGCCTCCTGCTTATCATCATCATCATCATCGTCATCCTGGTCCCATGCGTCCCGTATACGTCCTGCACGTACGCTTCGTCGACGACGACGAAGCTGATGTTCTACCGGCGGCCCGATTGCCATTATGCCGCTTGTTGTTCGGATCACTTACCTGAAACAAGTTACAACGTCACACAGTACGCACGATAAGAAAAGCGAGCAGAGAATGGAGGAAATACGAGGTAGAGAAAGAGCGCGCCCACGGGCAAAAAACGGAATAGGTGCGAGAAGTAACTAATAATAATAATTGTTGACAAAGGCACGATAAATATATGTACATGTGGATAGACGAATAGATACGTGCGTGCTTGTCATCATTGGGCCGATATTGTTGTTAGTGTTGTTGTTGTTGCTGCTACTGCTACTGCTGTTGTTGTTGTTGTTGTTGTTGTTTTCATCGTCGTCGTCGTCGCTGCTACTGCTGCCGCCGTCGCTACCGCCTAGTTTCGCTGTGCAGACGCAACAAATGGGGCGGCAATCCTGAGCAGAACCGAGTTTCGTTGGCAGAAATGATCACGATCGAAATTCATACTGAGAGGTTGAGATGATGCGAATAGTAGCATTAAATGATGACTATGTTGGTGCGAATGATCACGATCGAAATTCATACTGAGAGGTTGAGATGATGCGAATAGTAGCATTAAATGGTGACTATGTTGGTGCGAATGATCACGATCCTGATCACAATAATCATTCGGGCATGATGTGTCGTCTGTCGACGTAAGAAGAACGCCGCCGCTTGTAGCAATGCGGCCGCAATGCCTATGCTAGACGTGTAATCGAAGCGAATGGATCATAGCGACCGATCATGAAGAAATAATACCTTGGCGACGAATAGCACGGAGGCGGACACACAACAGACGGCAAGTACAGTCACAGCTAACGACAAATAATAGCAACAATCCTAGCAATAACAAAAACCATAACAACAACAACGACAACAATAACGCCAAAAAACAACAACAGCGATAGCAGCAAGTCAACCATAGCAAACCATGAACAAAAAGTAAGCCACCACAGCAAATGAAATTAGCGCGTAGTAATTAACACAGTCCGACACACACTCAACAAGGTGTGCGGCGAGATGCCTGGAAACATAATAGCGTACATATGTATATCTGTCTGTGCTCGCTGCCCACTTCCGCTATCGACTCGCATACAAAACTTATTCGAGACATTCTTGAGTTTGTCCAAATCGATTTTGTATTTTTGCACATTTCGCACAATTTGATCGTGGGCGATTTTGTTGACAACCTGTTATACAACCTTGTTTCATCAATCCACACCAAAGCACAAGCTAAAGCGCGCGCTTGCGTGGCAGAAACTGTGCGGACGACCGGTGGTGCATAACGTGTTCCAATAACGTCATTCCGCAGACAGAGCCAAGTCGGGCCGGGCTGTATCTCAATGTAAACATAAGGGTTGGTTTTGTTAACAGGTTGGTTTTTGTAGTGTTCACCGCCCCCCATGGCTGGCCGGTGACGTTACGAATTCACCATTCTTTCGCTCAAGCAACGCACGTCCTCTGCCTGGCTCGCACCAACGACTACTGACTCATTTATTCTATTATATGCTTCCTTATAGACTCACAGATTGGCCGCGCATTTAGTGACTTCCCGCGTTTTCTCCAGTAGAGTGGCGGCATCTTCTATTTGGCGCTATGTATTTAGCTTGCATCGGCATTGCCGCCGACCGACTCTCTCTGTATGCCCGCGCTGCTTAACGGACGCTGCTATCCTACAGTTTTGTTGTAGACAAATTCTCAATTCAAGTTTGACTCCGAATTAGCGAGTAACGAGTGCGCCGCTGGTGCAGGTTCAGCGATTTCCTTCGAGACCGACTTTTTCAGCTCCTAGCTACAGAAGTGAAGATGAGTTCGATGTCTAAATCCCGCCAAGTTGCTATCTATGTCAAGTTTTACCGCAATTATCAGTGAGCATCATTAGGGGTTCGTCTCCCTTCAAAAAGTGAGACATATTACACAGCGAGAGAGAGAGGGAGAAAGAGATAAATAAATAAAAGAGGCCAACGGAGGAACTGTGACTGAATAAAGCTAGACTGGTTAACCTTAAACGGCAAACGTAAGTGGCATTACACTATTACATTGGTACAGACTCCGCAAGTACAAGTACTAAGTATGCGCAGGTAACAATATAATACACTTGCCCGGTAATTACCCGAGCTTCGCCTCTGGTAAATCAGCAAGTAGGAAATCCAGCCGGCACCACGGAGAGGAACTAACACCGATCGAGCGGACTTGTTGGCACAATTCCATCCTGCAGCGGCAACATCTATTATCGAATGGTCTGCAACATCAGAACGCCGGAAGAACCACTCGCCAACACCCACAGCCTGTCGAAGCGTGCTCTACTGCAGCTCACTTCGATTAGGTTCATTTTATCAGTGTCGTTTCGTTCGCAGCGGAGACCACAACAACAGCAGCAACAGCCAGTACGGTTTCCGGTCAACTCAGCACGTTCCCGACTTGACCACAAAACCACTAAAGTATATGTATAAATGGTCTGCAACTAGTACGCGTTCTTTTTATATATATATATATATATATATATAGAGAGAGAGAGAGAGAGAGTAAGAGAGAAAGAGGGGAGGAATGATGCACACAAATAGGAAAATATACTGAGCGGGTGAAAGGTTGGTTCAGTTCTGGCCCTTCCCTTCTGCAAAGAGGAACACTTAGCAGCCTTTCCCGCTCGGCGGGGGGTTTTCAGAAGGAATGGCCGAACAGATAGATGTGAAGCGGCGTGTTCCTGGTGTACGACTCTCGTACAAAGAGTATAGTGGTTGTAGTGGTAGTATTTGTCGTAGTTGTGGGCGCCGCCGTAGTAGCGGGGGCGCGGAGAGGAAAACAGCAGAGCAGAACCAACGAACGGAACCAGGCAGCCCCCCCCCCCCCGCCCGTCCTTCCACCCTAACGACAAAAATGGCTTCCGCAGTTCGCGTGGTTTCGCTAGCGGCCACACGTTCCGGTGCGTCGCTATTGTTGTAGCTGCTGTTAGGAACGACACCACCAGCAGCAGACTGTGCTGCTGGGTGCCATGCTACAGCAGGCAGGGTCGGCGGTCCGGCCAGTCCTTAGCTCCAAGTGTATACCTCCGTATGGATCTTTCCACGCGAGTGATTCCCATGACATAGGGATTTACGTGGTAGCAGCCGCGAAGATCTTTAAGATCCAACCCGATTCGACCCCCGCATATAGTAGAAGCAGGAGTTGTTGTAGTAGTGGAAGCAGCAGCAGCAGCAAGATCATCCTCGAGCAAGAAGATCAAGTACGGCTTGACAGGACGATTCCTATAAGCGGGTAAGCCCCAACAGGGACAACCTTGAATGGAGGCAATACGCAAACGAACGAGGCCACATAGAGAAGGCAAGAGGGCAATGAAAGGAGAAGAAGAAGAAATATATCGAAATGACAATCTCTGGCCGATGTGCCCACTTTAGGCCTCTCGAATGCAAATGGTTCAAGGTGCGTGGGCCGTAAGCTCCCTCGATGGAGTACGCCCCGCTGCTTGCAGTTGCCTGTCGCGGAAAGAAAACCCCTGCGCGCCGCCCCTCCCATCTTCTCTCAGTCCCCTCGGTCTCGCAGTAGTGCCATTCTTCAAGGCTCCCCCCCCCCCCGTCCCCTACGAGAAAACGGCGGCGATGGCGACGAGGTCGTTGTACAATTTGTGCGTACTGTATCATAAATCTAGCGCGCCGCTGCTAATCATACGGCAGCTCATTCCGCCGTCCGTGCACTACTCAAGTACCTACCACGCAGCTAGCTCCCTATACTACGTCTCCTTTCAAGAGGACGGTATGAAGCAGGGGGCTCTGCTTGGAAGCCTCGCTCCACTGATCCGCTCCACTGATCCGCTTCACTCCAGCGGTGGTGACACACGCGCCGACATTCGGCGGCGGCGCGTTCGGGATTCCCGTAGCTAATGAGCGGAGAGCGCGCTGAATAGCGTGAAATAACCCAGTGGCCGCTATGTGCGCGCGTCCGGCCTATAGACTCACTATGCAAAACTGAGCTGTCCCCATTCATTTAGGCCCTGCGCCGTGCGCGTCATGTGCAACCGTTATTGAACGGCACGAGACTAAGGATGCGTGTGTATAAAAATAAATAAATATATGTATATATATATATATATATATATATATATATATATATATATATATATATATACCAGTAGCATCTGTTTTAAGTAGGACCACGTGTGAGAGTCACTGTAAGACGCAGGACCCTTCTTCAAACATTAAAAGCAAACATGTAATCACGGCACTGTACAGAACCACCGTGGCTATGCCAACAGCGGTCGGCATGGAAAAAGCTTAGTTTCGATCATCAAATTGCAGTCTCAAATATCCTAAACGTCGATAGAAAAAGCAATACTATTTGTCGAACACTGCTCGCCAGTATCTTTATCGGATAGCGAATGCCTCTCGCGTAAAGACGGAGCATGAATCGATATGGGACAGCTGTGCAGTTACAGCAGCGAGCACGCTCTGCAGTCATATGTGCTCCTCTCTAAAGACGTATCCACTTTATACTTGTTGTTGCGATATATACAACAATGAATATGCCGAATGCACATACAGATACTTGTACACTATGCATAAATGTATCCACACACGCGCGCATCTGCTTTTTCTCAAATAAAAGCATTTTCGACTCAAATCAGCCAAAACAGCAACAATAGCAAAACAGTAAACTAAAAAGCGATAAGAACAACAGCAACGTCAGCTGTGCAGCGAAGAGGAACAATGCCCGTCCCGCAGCGTTATAACAAATGCAACCACCATCCATAGTCAACCGTGCAACGAGAGCCTGCGGCCTCAACAGCAGTCTCACATAAAATCACTCCTTCTCCGAAATAGACTTGAGTTTTTAGATTGGAAACTCGACGGCTGAATCAGGACGAAACGAGGTCCGCAGACACCGAGTCGTCACCGTGTGCTCGTTCCTAAAAGGTTCATCTTTTCTGCTCTGTACTTCTGTCTCCCTCCCTCTCTCTCTCTTTCCCTCGCTCTCACCCTCAATCTCCTCTCGAACGGTCACTTTGATATAACAATAAACATACGTGTTCCTTTCAGTCGTACGCATATGCTTACACGGCCATACGTAGACAAAAACGAATAGAGTACACACAGACGATCATGCGAAACCCCACACTCTCAGGCAGGTCTCTAACCACCCGCTGACCTCACACAGGCCAAATATCTAAGCGACGGCCAACGTTGACGTCAAGAACCTGAGAAGGACACTCAAGCAGGTCCTTCGTCCCACCGATCGCTGGTCGTCCGATAAACCGACTGACTAACCGAGCAACCGACTACACGATGGCGACCACAAACAACGGCGACAAAAACAATGAGGGCAACAACAACAACAACAACAACAACAACAACAACAACAACAACAACAACAACGACAACGACGACGACGACGACG
The DNA here is from genome assembly GCA_003439945.1 of Dermanyssus gallinae. Taxonomy (NCBI): domain Eukaryota; kingdom Metazoa; phylum Arthropoda; class Arachnida; order Mesostigmata; family Dermanyssidae; genus Dermanyssus; species Dermanyssus gallinae. The sequence goes on from QVRM01000383.1 coordinate 469,518, forward strand.
ACGACGAACGACAACAGGCGCTTAACGTGCCCGACTTTGATACGCCACAATGGCAACTACTGAACTGGGCGGGATCGCTGTCGCTGTCCCGGTAGCAACTTCTCTGACCTGGCAACGTCTCAACAGCAGCGGCTGCTGCTCGAGTCGGTCGTCGGCCAGTCCCTCCAACCGACCGATAGGCCCGTCCTCGACGTCCTCGTCGCCATCGCTGCTGTGGGCCGGTGCAACCGTCTAAGTTGCGCCAATCTCATCTGGCCTAATGTCTTTTCGGTATCGCCCTCAAGCCCCGATCAACACTACCGCCATCATCAGTGCCAGCACCCCTGATCGTCACCCCTTACTGCCAGCCAGCCAGCTAGTTTTCTATTGCCCAGGCCATCTCGTTTCCTTCTCCTTCTCGGCCCGCAACGACGAGGCCCGCAGCCACCGTTCTCGCCGGGGGCAGCGGCAGCAGCAGCAGCAGCAAAAGGCGACGATCGGCACTAGGAAGCGAGCTTGGGATATTTTCGGGTGTTCCTTGAGCGCGGGGCGAACAGGGGGCGAGAGCTTGAGTTGGCGGGGGTGCTTGAGCGACGTAGGGTGGACGGCAGACGGAGGCCTAGAGTCGCCTAGACGAGGTCGAGGAGACGTGGCACGGAGAAGGCAAGTGTGTAGCGATGGGGGTAGCGACGATAGAGCGCGCGAGCGACCAACTGAAAGAGCAATGACTAGGGAGAGCGCGAGAGAGAAAAACCAGACAGAGGAGCAAAGCAGCAACGAAAAAGGTCGCAAAGAAGAGAGGAATAAGGGAGGTGTAGACGCTGGCAGGATCTATCCCATCTTCCCGCCTTCTTTTCTCCTTTTCCCGCCACCGGTTTCGAAGATTAATGGACCCAATAGCCCCTGCTGCTGCGGCAGCAGCTTTTTCTGCTTCTGCAGCATCATCAGCAGCAGCATGCTGTGGCCTCCGAGAGGCCGATTGCCGACTGGCGATGGACGCGGGCCCGAGGACAGGGGCTGATCCGCAGACAAGCGGGTGCAAGGAGCGCTGCGGCCGCCTATAGAGTTGGACCAGCTGGCCAAGAACCAACCATCTTAGTGCGACGACGACAATCCTCAGAACTCGAGCAGCCTCGGGACAGCTCAGTCCCCATATTCTCCCCCATACTCTTGCACTCTCTCTCTCTCCCTGTGTATATATATATATATATACTTTACGCACACGCACGCTCTCTCTACCTTCTCGATCTATCCATTTCTGGGCGGTTCTCCGCCGGCGCGACCCCACAGACGTCCCCGTTGTACCCAACACCGCCCAGCGAACTTTACACTTGGCCGGCCGACGGAGCGACTTCGTTCCCAATCTCGGGATGACACCAAGTGTGGCGTTACTTTTTAATGCCCCCCGCCCGCCCCCCTAGGAGTGAAAGAAGAAGATGAAGGAGAAGATGAAAAGGGAAAAAGTAACAACAACGTACGAGTGGCTTGCACGGGCTGTTGGCAACAGTGGTGACATTAAGGACCATAAAAGATCGCCCAAACAAAACAACAACAACAACAACAACAACTATAGTAGCACCATCAAAGCAAAAACAGCAGCAGCAACAACAACAACCACAGCGATAACAACAGTAGTACCAACAATAATACGAAAGGACCAACAGCAGTAGCAAATTGCTGTTGTTGCTGTCATACGCTATTCGTGTGTTGGCCAACACTTAAACTACCTAGACTTATTTCAGAACGAAAATGCTATGACCAAATAGTGTCGTTTCGTTTTCCAGCATGTTCCGACGACTATTTGACGCATGCCACTTTTCTAAAATCGGTGGCTTTGCATATCTATATATATATATATATATATGTGTGTGTATGCCTTTCGGGCGTCAAGACTGACATCTCTATTGACCTCTGGCGCAAGGTTAACATTGAAAATCACTACTATTTCTACTGACGTATGCTGTACCTTATGTAAATGAAAGCCGAACGCTGTGAAAAACAAGTAGAGGGGTCGCCAACAGCAAAGCAACAACAGCAGCAATATTGATATCAACAGTAGTAGCAGCAGCAGCAGCAGCAGCAGCAATAATACAACAACCTCCTCAACAAGAGCAACAACAAGCTAACAACAAACACTGCCAAGCGGGCAGATAGCGGTAAGACAAGACAAATCGCGACCCGACGCCAATATGGCGTGCGTCGACGATCTAACGCCATACAAATGGGGTAGTAGGCATCAACGGGTCACAGTGGTCACACCATCACCATCAGTACTACTTACCTTCCTGGCACCACTGTCACCCTCACCAATACCAACACCACCACCACCCCCACCACCACCGTAGCCCCTAATGAAGGGCTACGGCACCGACACGCGAGCAATGCTCGCCGTCGAGCTCCCCTGAGGAACAGGCGATGGATGGGGGTCTCGTCGAACGAAACAGAAGCAGCAGCAGCAGCTGAGCAAAAGAGAACAGTTGCGTTGTCCACAAACTCGCAAAGCTTGGAAAATCACCGCACGAATATTGAGATCAAGGGGCTCGCACCATTACCAACGGCCGGCGGCAAGATCTAGTGGCAAGCATTGCACTTGTACCTCCTGCCCATGCTGATGCGACTGCTGCTGCTGCTGCTGACGACGATGATGATAATAATACTGATGTTGTCGTTGTTGTAGTTCGTTGTATCGTTCTGGTAGCTGATATTGTGATTGTTGTAGCTGATGATGTTGTTGTTATTATTGGCACTGTGCTGTTATCACTGTGCCATAAATATGGAGGATGTATGGCAACGTCCATGTAGTGAATGCGGTCGTGTGCTTCGTCATGACTCACGCGTGCGTTGTTGTTGTTGTTGTTGTTGTTGTGATTGCTGTTGTTCTTGTTGTTGTCGCCGTTGTTATTGTTGCTGTCGCTGTTGTTGTTGTTGCTGTCATTGTTGTGGCTGCTGCTACTACTGTGACCCCAGCCGCCGACGACGGTTTTTGAAATCTTTCCGAGCCAACCCCCGGTGGGGATTGTGCGAGCGTGTGAGGGAAAATGGAGAATAGCCGCAGTAGGTGCAGTAACAACAGTAGCCCAACAGCAGGACAGCTACCGAACGGCCAGAAAAGACTCGGCAATAAAAGAATGAACAACAAACATAGCTGCAGAAATACGAATGGGAATAGTAATGACAGTAGGAATAATCATCATCTTAAGCATCAACCTTCACGATACAGGTCTACTACGACGTCCGACTCGTATACAACGGCAACAGCAACACTGTAGCAATAACAGCGATGACAACGTATCTACAACAACAACAACCGCAACTATTACAATGACAACATTAGCATACACAGTGAAACTAATAGAAGGCAACTGGCCTGGCGACAACAGAGACAGCAACAACAAACGCAACAACAAAAATGCCTATCTATTGCTGGCATTAGTATTGTAATCAACGATGGTACCAACAACAACAACAACGATGTAAAGGCCATCAGAAGCGATACGCCTATCGTTAGAGTTACAATAAGAGCAATGATCATCACAAGGACTGCTAGCAAAAATCAAAATAATAATTACAGTCAATTTAATTATTTATCTCTCTCTCTCTATACATATATATATATATATATACATGATCTAGCAGAGTGGTCACATAGAGGTTACATTTTAATAACAGAGTAAACGTTTAAACGAATAACAAGGCATTTTGACAGTAACGGCTAATTCGCTTTTTGTTAGCAGTCCTCGTGATGATCGGTATCGTTATTATAACTCCAACAATAGTATATTAGAAATTTAAATGGCAATATCTACATTGTAAATATAAATACATTTATATATATATATATATATATATATATATATATATTGTAAAAGTGCAACTATGTAGCAAGTGTACTTAGTGAGCACTATTTTATTATAACTCCAACAATAGTATATTAAAAATTTAAATGGCAATATCTACATTGTAAATATAAATAAGTTTATATATATATATATATATATATATATATATATTGTAAAAGTGCAACTATGTACAAATAATTTGTATTGCCACACTTCGTGTTTTGCGGCATAGATATATGTTATTCAAAGCATTATATATAGCGTAACATCGTAACGTTGATTTTTAGATAGACCCAAATTGCCCTCATGTGGCTATGAGGTTGACGTAGCTGTACGTACAGATCGCTGGTCATCTATGTAAAAATAGATCGGTTTGTCTTTCACTGGTTGCCCGCTTCTGTATATTTAGCAAAAGTTGCTTTACCTGTCAAGGTCGAAAATTTACTGGCGTGATTCTGCCGCCGCAGATGCCCGATCGACGCGATGTTCGCCGATACTTGGTAATGCAGGTATATATATATATATATATAATATTTACTCGTCGTAATCATTAAAATGGCTCAAGCGCTATCATCACCAGCCTGTACCAGATGAATATGTATTTTGTTACGCATTTGACTATCCAACCATATGTATATATATATATATATATATATATATATATATATTGCAAACACCCCATTATGAATTATATATATATATATAAATGCGGCTGCCGGCACGAACGCGTTCTTAGTTCGATTTGAAAATACAATACGCCTTCAGTCTTTCTGCTACTCTGCCAGCATTTACATATGCACAACCCCATATACTGGTTGATTAGCCGCTTAAGTGTCGTATAGTAAGAAGTTGGGATGGTCGTGGTTGTTATCGAGCGTCATCTAAGTGCGGGTAAAAACACTCGTAAGCAACGGCATGACAAGCTTCGACAAGCAGCCAATAACCTCTGGCGAGCGTTGTCAAGTTAGAAAAAGCTTACGGCAGATGTCAAAGATCAAGAACAAAACGATTAAGAAAGGCAGGCAGAGGCAACAAGACCAACAACCATTAACGAAAACAATTCTTCCGGCAGGTTTTACAGCTTGCATACGATTTTTGGTAAACAGCATAAATACAAGAACGTATACAAGAATGTATATATATATATATATATATATATATATATATATATATATATATATATATATATATATATATATATATATATATATATATATATATATATATATAGAGATAGAGAGAGAAAAAGACGGAAAAGGGGGAAAGGCCGATAAATGTACATTAATGAATAATAAGCAAATACAAAAGGAGCGCATAAGAAAGAGTATATGCCAGATCAGAACACAGAAGGCGGTCGTAGGTAGGCAGAAAACAGACGGACGTGTCGCTTTGTCTGCGCCCTGCATCTGGACAATTTTCATTTCAGCATTCTGTGGCAGCATTTCGCAGCATCTACCTACTTGACTAACTTCACACACTAACGACCACCACTGACACCGCTGAATATGATCAACCAATTACTAATTGTTAATTACTTATTTAGTCATATTACCGTTCGCTGTAGTAGTTAGCATCTGGATAGAGAAAGAGCACGTACTATAACTACTACTGCTGCTGTAGCTGAATGTCGTCGTTATTGTCGTTGTCGTCAGTTTGTATATATACAAATATATAAATAAAAAAAATTTATATATAAATATATATATATATATATATATATATATATATATTTATATATATACAAACATACATATATATATATATATATATATATATATATATATATATATATATACATACATACATATGCGGGGTTGTTTTTTGTTGTACAATTTTATTGCTAATACAGAGCAGTTCGATTTGACAACGCGGCAACTGTTGATTTATTGATAATGGTAGCCGGCGGTGGTGTCCAATTATTCGACCTGCTGCTACCGTCATCATTGTCTTTTGTGAACGGCTGCGTTCTCTGCGCCTCTATTGCTGCTGTTTTTAGCAGCGCTTTGCAGCAGCAACAGTAGCAGCCTTCGTCGCCGTCGTCGTCGACTCGTTACAAGGCTGCGTTTTATTAGCGCTTATTATTCGTATACGCGTTTTGCCGTTGCTTGTTCATTTTGCTCGTCGTCGTTGTCGTTGTTGTCGTCGTTTTTTGTTGCTGTGTATTTTATTGCTGCTATGGTCATTGCTCGGTGCACACACACACACACGCACACACTCACAGAAAAACATGTACAAACGTACAGTGTACACATGCATAAAAATGAAATAAAACGTAATTCCAAAGCACAGGCGGTAAAACGTTCACTCGTTCATTGTTTTGGTGGAGCGCGACGCCAATTCGGCGATTCGGCCGAAAAATTGCCGAAGACAAAACAGAACACACAGAGAGAGATAGATATAGAGAGAGAGAGCGAGAGACAGATAGAGAGAGAGAGTTGGTGATTGAGAGAGAGAGAGAGGCGATGGCAGAAACAGTAGTCCAGCATAGTTGTTTGCATCTCGGAAATCGTCAGATGATGATGATGATGACGTCGTCGTGGTCTTCGCCGTCTCGTTCTGTCATTCGGCGCATTGGTAGGGCAATTATTGTATAAGAATGACGGTGGCTGGCGATTTAAATTTGCCCACCATATCGCTAAAGCCACCTAGCCAGCCTAGTCTGTTCGAATCTCGTGCACTTTCGGTGCAACAAAACGCTTTGCTTAGAAGAGCAGTCAAGTTATAAGCGGTCGTGCGTACCAAGAGGGGGGGGGGGGCGGGGGGCGCGACGAAGCAAAGATCGATGAACCTTACAACAGGCATTCGCGGACTCTAGAACACGGGCGAACAGAATATAAAGAGAGAGACGAAACGGGTCTATATATATATATATATATATATATATATATAATATATATATATATATATATATATACATGTATATATAAATAAATAAATATATATAATATATATATATATATATATATATATATATATATATATATATATACATGTATATATAAAGAAATATATATATTGCCTCGTAGACGGGCGCATGGCTTAGTCGATTCAAGCCTGCTGTCCTCAGCCCCCCAGTTGACCGAAAAGAACATACACGTCTACACTACTTTTGTTTAGTGAGAAAAGTATAACAAGTGGTTTACTATGTACAACTATAAATAGATGATTGCATTATCTACATTTGACTACACATGCACTGAAGCCGACGAGTGCTTTTCGACTGTTTTCAGAGATTCTCAAAATGCTATATAGTTATTATTACCCTCAGATCCCCATTTCGACTACGGTTCCACGAACAGATCAATGGCAGCTACAACAGCGATGATATGCTATTGTAACAGCAATAAGATCAGCAGCGATAACGACCTGGGTGGTAGAGCAGTGAAGTACCGGAAAGTAGCGGACTCTGAACATGATGCATATCACGGCTTCTCATTTGAATCTCCGCGCCGCTGATGACCTAGGACGTTGTCGACGAAGTTTATGGCCGTTTGTAGCGCGTCCGATGAGATATGAGTATGTGTGCATGTGTGAGTACGCCAGCCTTTTTGAGACTAAGGTTATATATATATATATATATATATATATATATATATATATATATATATATATATATATATATATATATATATATATATATATATATATATATATTTATATATACCCAATACAGCCATAGGCGCTCGTTTTCGAATGTTCTTCCCGTCTGAAGGTGATGGGTGCCACATGGCCAGACAGAGAGCGGCTAACCAACTCGCCGCCTCGGGCAGTACGACCCGACTACTATCACGACGACCACAACCACTACCTCCACCGCTACTATTACTACTACTACTACTATTACTTCTACTACTGCTGCTGCTGCTGCTGCTGCTACCGCTAGAACAGAATCCGTCAAGCCCTCAAAAAGAGAGCGGAGTAAACAGAGGGGTTGTCGAGGAGCCTTACGAAAGACCCCCCGTAGAACCATACGCAGTGGTGTTTCTGTTTACACTGCTTCTGCTGCTGCTGCTGCTGCTCTTACTACACTATATATTTGCAACTAAACGACTGCTACTGCAACTCCGGTTACTACTGCTATGCGATCGGTCGTACCAGGCTGCAGATGGCAGCTAACAGAACGCAGATGTGGGTGGGATTGCCGGGCGACGCGCTGCTGCTGCTGCTGCCGTCGCTGGTTGCAGTCGCCTTGACCTGCTACATCGCGTCGAGCCCGCGGGGTGGTGGCGCGGTGGGGGCATTTGCGTGCGCCCCGCGATCGAAGGAGACGTATAGGTGCATGGGTTTGAGCCCCATCACTGCACATGTGTGTTTGTGGGGGTTGCGAAGCAATGCGAAATCAGTTCTACGCTACCTTGTATCGCGATCTATTGTTGCCACCATTGCTACCACGGATACTAACACCAGATAATTATTTTGGGTACTTATTTTGGGTACCTCCCCGCCAGGTCGGAATCTTAGCGGGGGGACGATTGTGCGTGTTAGTGTGTATCTGGCCTTCCGGAACTGCATCTTCTTGCAAGTACGTTCGTACTTCAGAGGGCCAGAGAAGATATGCATCTCATGCATGGTTATATGCACGACAGTTCTTACATGTTCGAACACAACAAGCAATAGATCAATGCGCCCAGCTAGAACCAAATCTGCAGTTCACCTACAGTGCATCGATCGTACACCAGAAGCCCTAGGAAGTATTGCGCGTACCCGAGCACCGGCCCAGCAGGGCCCACGCCGCCCTTTCTACGTCTTGTTGGACTTCGACCGACGCCTGCTACTGTTGCTAACCCAGCGCCTATCGGGTGTGCACACAGCGTTGATCGGCCTTGCGAAACGAAAGGCTGCTCCATCACTGCCGCGACTGGCCACTGACTGATCCACTGACTCCTCCTGATGACCTCGGATGGCTGCATTGCTATTGCAAGGCAGGATTGCAAGGCAAGCCATCGGCTTCTCGAGCTGGCCAGGTCAACCTGTCGGCCGTCACATCTTCGAGGAAAGTGGGACGCCGTGACGCTCACGATTCGAACCGAAAGGACCAAAGAGGAGCGAACTAGCTACTGAGCGTTCTTCGGTGCGTTCCTCTCCTTTATTCGGGGGCTGTCGAGCAGAAAATCGCTATTGAAAGACGGAAAGCTAAGACGAAAAGCTCGCGCTTGCCGCTTCCTCTCGTCTTTCCTTCCTCTCCCTCAACTCGCTCTCTCTGAACGGAATCTGTCGCCCGGTCGACCCAACTAGCAGTAGTTCGACGAGTAAGAAGAGGCAGGCCGCAACGCTGCAACGGCAACGTTGAGCAACGGCTACTCAGTACGAAGCGCCTGAAGTCGCCATTGCGGCTATTGCGCTGCAACGACAAAAACAGACGACGCCAATTGCATTGCGCTGTCGGTGTTGTCGGTGTTGTTGTTGCAGTAGCTTTCGTCACCGTTGTTAGCGTTGTTGTTGTTGTGTTGATAATGCCGTCCTTCTCCTTCTTGTCCCTAACGACAGCGGCAGCCCTATGAACCTCGAAGCACTTCACTCCTGCACTCACAATCACACTTACACACACACACACCCACAATCTACTCCCCGCGCTTGCAATGAGTACAGCGTCATTTGGTACGGTAGTAAGGTGGAGCAAAGCCGCTGCAGTGGCTCGAAGTGGGCAGAAAAGCTAGCTCAGCTACTCGACGGACGCACGTTACGTTTAGACGTTTACACATACGTAGACACAAACTCACACACACACACATATCCCACCAAAGGTCGACAATAAATGGCTACCGCGCTGCTCCGCCGTGGAGTGAGTTGTGCCAGGCGAATGGTGAAAGAGCTATTGAGGAGCCATTGACGACAATGACAACAACAATAGCAACAAAAACAACAACAACAACAACAACAACTACAACAACATCAGTGACAGTAACAACTACAACAACTACAGCATCAACAACGGCAACAACGACAAAAACAACCACGCACCTCAACGACGTCAGTGCCAAACGAAGAAGAAGTGGTACTGACACCCGTACTGGCAGAGAACGGTAGAAGCGTCGCGGTAGAACTTAAAGATAGTTCAGCTACACAGGACGACTTACAACTTTTTCTCAATAAACAGCAACGGTATCCATTCATCCATCCGACCATCAGGATTTGGGAGCATCTTCGACGTCCAGCAATACCTTTGGCGTCAATGAACAAACGGCTGCTGCCACGACACGACGCTCAGTCTTACTGTTACCCCTGCTACAACTCGAGCGACTAACACTACAGCTGTCCGTACTGCTGTAACGAGTGCCGCAATTCATATGGTTTGCAATCGCTAATGCATATTGCAGCTAGCATGTTCTTCTTCGTCTTCATCTTTTTCTTCTTAGTTTTCATCATCTTCCTCGGCTTCTGCCGTCTTGTTCTATATGCGAGTTGATATAAATCGGGACGGTGTCGAACAGGGCCCCACGACCGAACGAAAATACGCCTCTCCCTGCCGCCCCTCTAAGCACCCCCGCCCTCCTCCCTCCCCCAAAGCCACGAGCTGGGCAAAGCGGGGCGCGGAAATGCCGCCGCCGCCGCCGAAACCCCGTAGGTAAACCAGTAATGCGGCAACGGAACGGGCCCCGATCGGGATGTCTTTGAAACGGTGGCCATCATCATTCTCAACGTTGATCATGGCGGCAACTGTGGTCGGCTGGCCGCGCGGCTAACCAAGCCGGTCGTGCAAATGGACCTGTACATCATCTTACCGACACTCAAACACACGGAGAGAATACGTTGGCTCGTTAGTAGCGGATCCGCCATCCATGTTCTGTCGCGAGATGGCCAAGTGCGCGTGCCACGTGCTATGTGCTGTCATGTGATGCCTCTGATCGCCTCTGATGATCGCTCACAGACAGACACATACATACACTGTCTGCAGGCCAATCAAGCCAGCCTGGTCACTCACCGTACCTGTTGCACACACAGCGGTGCAGTCTCTATCATCAGAAGCGAACAACGCTTCGTATCGTAGCTGCTTTACCTGTACGCGACGCATTTGTGTACAGTGTTAGCGTAGAGCTTCGAGGCTGAGGCTTGTGTGATTGTGTGATCGCCGCTTGCCGGGCAAGCAAGGCATTTCTGTCATCGCCCGTACAGTCGGCCAACGCCGAACGTCGATCATCGATGTTGTCTGTGGTTTTTCTCGTTGTGCTATTGCCTCTGCTGCTGCTGTGTGTCGACGAAAATTCGAGAGTCGAGTCTTTAACGAAACGCCGCGTCCCCAGCAGCCTTCGAAGCACACTTGCCTCGTCACGTATCTTATACGTATATGTGCTAGCAATAGCATATGTTTGCACACAAATATATATTTATTTTTTTAAAATTTATATATATATATATATATATATTAATTTGATATTATATATAGGGAATACTAGTTGATAAACGGACAGCTTGCGAAAGTTGTGTGTGGGTGTAGGAGAGCGCACATAGCAAAAACGAGCCTGGCGTCAACCGCCTAACGTAGGAGAGCTCGCAAGACACGTCCACTGCGAATGCATTGTCGTAGGTGTTCGAACGAGCGCACTGCTACAGCCTTGCGCTGACCGTTTCCAGACGGGCCTGTCGGGGCGGGCGCCGAAATTCAAATGAATTTAGCTATTAACGGCTTTCAAACGACGCGCAGGTGGTGTGTGAGAAGCGAGAACGAACACCAAGGATCATGATGACGGTCGCTTCCATCCGTCGATTAACAGTATATATAAATATATTTATATATATATATATATACATATATATATACATATATATATATATATATATATATATATATATATATATATATATATATACATATATATATACATATATATATATATATATATATATATATATATATATATATATATATATATATATATATATATACATATGTATATATATATATATATATATATATACTTGCATATATACTTGCTTGTTATTGTTGTTGTTTGCAATGTCGCTGTGTCTGTGTGAATCGTGGCGGTGGTGGTATGTCGCTGCCAATCGGATATTGCTGGACCGACGGCCACAGCTAACAACGCTATGAAGTACTGAATAGACGAATAGCAGCGCCTCATCATAGCCATCGGGTCGACATGAGCCGGTTGGGCCGCTGAAGTACATGCGCGTACGCAGCGAATGCAAATAACGGACGACCGAGCGTCGTCTCGACGATGAGAAGAGCGACGTCACGAAGTTCGTGGCTTCATTCGTCGATAGCGCCGATGATGACGATGATGGCGTTGTTCGGATCGCTTCCGTTACCATCTGCTGTTAGCAGCCACAGCAGCAGCAGTAGAAAAAGATGACGACAACGACGACAAAGAAGATCTATGATGTCCTTTCTTCCTTACACACACACACCCACAGCTGTTAAGATAGGGCGGCCAAAATGAGTTCGCTGCCAAAGCAAACAACCTTGCGGGCTTACCTGTAACAACAAACAACACAGCAACAACAACAACAAAAACAACGACTACATTCAGACAATTGCAATGCTAACGAAAACAGATACATATCAGGCATCATCACAACAGTAGGTCGATCGCAGTAATATTGCACAATAGCGGCTGCAGTGCAGCAGCAGCAGCAACAACAAAAATAACAACAACAGAAACAGTAATAGCAAAAATCACAACAACGTAATCGCTGACGAAAACGATAAGTACAGCAGCAGCAACAACAATAATGACAACAACAACAACAACGACAACAACAACCCTAGAAACCACCCAACAACAACATCAACAACGTAACAACAACCACCATATTCTAATCAGTACTGCAACAGCACTTATAGTGAAAAGGGTAGCCCATCCACATCTCATCGGCATTCTGCAAGTCTGCTCTAAGCGGTTATGAAACCCCGCCAATGCTTGGAAGCAATCAGTTAGTTGATAGTCTGTGTGTCCTGTAAGGGTTCTGGCGTTCGATTCCGGCATTATCTGACCGCTCTTTAGTCACCATCGTTGGCCGTAACGGCGTATGCCCCCCTCTAATTCTGCTTGCAGACAGCATTCCTTCCTGTATGCTCTCCTCCATTTATTCTTATTTCTCTCCATCCGTCTCCCGCCGCTTTCTCTCTGCTGTGAATCTCAATCAAATTACATTTTGTTTTCCACCACCGTCTGTTCAGAATCCATCACGTATTTCTATCAGACGCATCTCCATCTTTCTCGCTTTCTCCCCTTCCTCATCCCTCCCTGCCGGTCTGTCCGTTCGTCTCTCAGACAGATTTCTCTTGTTCCCCTGTATGCCTTTCTTCTGACAGCGTTTCAATAGAGCCAGTCTGAAACCACCAATTACAGGAAAGGTATGTATGCGTATATCGATCGAGATAATGTGCCAAATGTACAACTCAAAGAAATTCGAGAAACAATAAGAAATCAGAAATCAAATGCCCGCACGTGACAGGAGAAAGTCAGAAAGACACAGAGAGATGGTGGGCAATGCGAGCATGACGAATGTTTTTTATTACTTCTCATCCGAAATACGGCGGAGAACGGGAGCGTCTCTTGCTCCCGCGCCCTATTCCAACATCTTGCGACAAGCAATTGTTATAGCAGTAGTAGTAGACGTAACCTAGCAGTTGCTAATCGTAGTAGTAGCACTAGTTGTGCGACTGAGCAGTGTTGGCAGTAGTGAGTAGTAGTAATCAGGGTGATGACTTTCCGATGATATTCGTAAACTCCGATCCGCCGCGAGGCACATCCTATGCGACTGGATATCGGACGGCCGAGAGCCAGAGGAGCCGCCGGGGGCAGTGTTTTCGGGGTCGTTACGATTGGAGTCCTCATCGTTCAAATCGCTCCGATATCGTAACAACCAAACGACAAAGAAAAAAATCACTGTACCCCAATCCACGCCCCACCAATGACAACAGGCAAGAAGAACAGACCAACTGACTTTGCTTCTTGTCTAGCGCTGCTGCTGCTGCGAGGGGCTTTTCTAAGGCAAGCTACCGAGTGGCTCGGATATCGATACATAGAAAGACAGAAAGAGGGCGAGAAAACGAAACGAAGATGAATAAAATTAATCGTGGTAGCAAAATGTATATATGTATATATATATATATATATATATATATATATATATATATATATATATATAAGCAAACGATTGGTAACAACGTCTACCATTGAAGCAACGATGGACACCAGTACACGCCATTGGCACCGCAATGGCTACTACGACATACGATATCAACACGAGAATGACCACAACGATAAGGACAACAGAATAGGGCAAAACAAAGGAGACGTAAAAGTCGTTAACTGTACTACGACTGGAATGTGCGTAGCCTAGGTAGCAAGCAGCAAACCTAGTCGAGTTTATAGCTGTGCGGCCAACAAATGAGTGGGCAAAAACACATCACGGTGGGGCCCGGTCCGCCCGTAAATATCTGTTAATGCTGCGTTTTATCTGTGCGCTGACTCTTGGTAGTACAGCCAGGCAACGTCAGCCATGCAGACAGAAACGCCGGCTTGGCTGTTACCTGCGTCACGTAAACGCAGTGAGTTTGGGTGACGCCGAAGCGCGGTTGCCAAAGCTTGAACTCAAACTCGAAGGCTCGCCACGATTATGCTGCTACCTACTGGCCTGTATATATAGATTTGTGATGCGGACGGTGCGGTCTAGATGCTTAGTGCGCGCTATCCATTGGTGGCGTCGGTTCGATCCGTCTGTTGTTGATCGAATTTTCTTAGAGCCATGCTCAGCGATTGAGTAGACAGTTGATAATGCTAAGCATATCATCAATATTATTATTGCCGCGATGTTGAAAACAGTGACATGTGTATGTATTGGGTATACATGTCAAGCGAATAATAAGCTTATCCATCTATATATATACCGATATAGAAACTACGGGAATAAGGCATACGTGAATGTACTGTTGCTGACGATTCTGTCATTACATACAAATGAGCTCTATTCTATATTCCAAGGCACAGCCAGTTCATACAAAAAAATATATATATATATACATTACACACGCATACCTGTACACGTGAGCATATGTGTAAACTGTAAGAATGTCAACAAACAAGACCGGTCGCCATCAGCTACATAATTCAAGTCTAAGTATAATACATAGTATTAACCTTGTGAGAGTTGCTTATGCAGCCTAAATTATATGTACATAACAACGGCGAATCTCACCTCAATTGACCCTCTATTGACTGAACGCTTCTGTGCGGAAAAGGGAACGAAACAGAGCCTTTATCCTAAGCGTTATCGATAGCGAAGGTATGCTCAGTTGCTTGAGATCCTGCCGGGGGTTCCTTTAGCGTCAACTCGTCGTGGGCTATTTACTCCCTGCTACCCTTCCTCGCTTCCTGTGGCTGTTCCCTGGATCGGTCGGTCGGTTGGTCGATTAACTGGTTAGTACGCGATACTTCGCGATAGATGACCGGATAGACATATAGATTTCACTCATATCTTCGAGTTCATGCCGTTGTGTCGTCCACGTCGTCGTCGGTGGTCCTAAACGCTAACTTGGTAACGTTGGTACTAAACTAAGGTAATTGGCCTACTTGACGTCAAACCAGGAAATCATCGCGGAAGGTCACTCCGACTAAACTCGCCCTCCGCCCACGGTCAAGCCGGTCGCCTCCTGCTGTCGAGGTTGCCGCCAAGGGGAGTGACGCCAGCCGGTACCCAACGCCCAGATCTTCACGCCTCTCTCTATCCCTCTCCCGCAGTCTCTTCTTCTTTGTCTCTCGCCGATACACGTGCACGTGTATATGCCTGATATGGCTATGTCTCGCGTCGTATATCTACAAGTGTGCACGCGTTACTGTATGTCTATTGAATGTATGTATGTGTGTGTATGTATGCGGACTCATCGTCAAGAAGGTGGTGGTGAACTTCTTCTACTACTGCCACCACCACCACCATCACCATCACCACCACTACTGAAGCTAGCTATGTACGTTCGTTTCATCGCCGGCATCCATCGTCAGCGCTCTCCTCCCCCCCCCCCCTAGACGCCCTTCTTTAGCCTAACGCCAACAATTCCTGCGCGTAGTTTAGCCTTGTTCCCTTGGCTTTGCCCGCAACCCTTCATGCTTCCACTTCCACCGCGCCCCCTTTAAACACCGGGTGGGGCGGGAACGGCGGCAGCGGCAATGAGTCGTCGCACCCCAGGAGCAGCAGTGGCGGCAGCCGTAGCAGCTGCCGCCGCCACCGCATAAGACGTGCCTCTTCTCTATGTGCCTCTGAATGAGTATGTGGGGGGGGGGGGTTCGGGTGCATCTTCACGCGGCACACACACCATACACCCACCACACTTCCACAGAGCCACACATCCACAATGACATGATGGGGATGTGCTGCGCACTGCCCTGCATACAGAGTATGGTATCTAGAGTACGTATACGTACGCATACTCATAGGCATAGGCATGCACGTATCCGCGCGAAGATATGTATGTATGTTTGTATGCGTACATACAGCATGTACATCTGTGCGTATGCATGTATGATGATGATGATGCTGATGCTGATGCTGGAAAGGCTGCTGTTTGCTGCTGAAGCCGCAGTTTAGCATTGCGCTGCTACGACGATGATGACGACGACGATGGGAAGCGCGATCCTGTGCGTTGCCGATGCCGTTGCCGCTCAGCCCGACCAGGCCAGGCCACGCTACATCGTGCGTCTGCGACTCTGCCTCCGCCCTGGGGGGTAGCCAGCCAGCCAAATGCACTACTGCTAGCGCTGCTTTCTTGATTTACGATGCCCGACAGCCTTTCCGCCTGCCTGCCGGCGTTTCGGCCTGTCTGTCTGCTCGGCCTGCTCTGCCCTGGCCTGGCCTAGTAGCCCGTCAGGACTTTTCTACTACCGCTTTCCTACTACAACGGGTACTACTACTGCCACTACTACACTACCACGACTACTACTTCTACTACTATAACTGCTTCTACTACTACTATTGCTACTACTACTCCTACTGCCACTACTACTACTACTACAAGGACTCTGGAGGGGGGCTGGCAGGCCAAAATCCACATTGCGGCCTGCCTCTCTGCCTGCCAACGCGCGCCCGCGCACGCGTAATATTGCGCGCTCCTATCGCCTCCTCTGCGCGCGGCGCTCGAGACTACTTCTACGACTACTTCCACGACTACTTCTACGACTACGACTACTACTCGTAGTGCTACCGCAACGACCGCCATACTGCTGCTGCTGCTTCGAGTCACTGCTCTCGACCCGGTAAACACGGCCAAACAACCAACCAACCAACCAACCAACCGGCCCCCCATAGCCCAAGTAAGAACCGTTACGGCGAGGAGGTGAGCAAACGAACGAACTAGCGTCGAATCGTCGACGATGACGACGACGACGACGCTGAACACTCTTGAGAATCATTGAACATCTTCCCGCCCTCCTCTATGGTATGTATGTGCGTATGTATGTATGTATGTATTCATATATATATATATATATATATATGTGCATGCATATCACCCATCTATATGTATGTATATATATAGATGGGTGATCTGCATGCACGTATATATATATACTCGTATATATATCCACAGACAAACACCTAAGCGTATCTGGAAATTGCACCACCACCGCCACCACCACCACCACCATTACCATCAACCTCCATCGCACTCGCAGCCAAACACATAAGAAAACGGCAGCCGCAGGAGCACAGCGTTTCAAAGCTAAACGGAACGAGACGTCTGATTCGAATCGAGATTTTTCCGACCAGTCGTGATAGAGAAAGAGAGAGAGAGAGAGAGCGCGCGCGAGATTCCATGTAGGTTTTTGCTCGCTCCGTTTGATCAAAGCCGAACCCTGTCGAATAATACCACTCTCGGGAAGTGGGGGTAGGTAGCCGCAAGCGAATAAATTCCTCTTGGTCTTCATTTCTTTCTGTCTGTCTCTTTCTCTCTCTCTTCCCCCCTGCATTTCCTCTTCCCTGCCCTGCCTATGACTATGCGCAAAGTCAAGGAATAACAATTGCTGCATACCTCACAAACTAGCGCGGTTTTTCCTTTTTGCTGAGACAGTCGGGAATCGATCATCATACGTTTTGGTAATAGCAATAGTAATAATAATCAAAATAATTGTGGGTGGGTTGAGAACGCATTGAGGCCTCAAAATAATCTTGTTTTCCCCCTTTTTTTAATGGGGAGTTGGATGGTAATGCACCGTCTTTTTTTATAAGGCATCTGTGCTCCCCGTTTTTTTTTCGATCACGGTCGATTTTTAGTCCACCCCGGCAGGTTCACCTTGTCTAAATTGGGAACCATCAAAACCAATTTAGGAGTGGCTGATCTAGGTCTCGAACCTAGGCCTCCCGAACGCACGGCAAAGACTTTTGCCACTAAGCCATCGTGCTCGGTAAATTGTTTTTCGGTAAATCCTGTTTTTGTTTTCTACAACATATTTTTGTTCAACATAACTGAAGTTAGTCAAACCATAGTCGCGCAGCGTGATGTTGACGAACGTAGTAGCATTCGTGTACCGGCTCCATGAAGACAATTAGTTAATCAATTAATGCACGAGTTGCGTCTCTCTCTCTTTGCCCGCGGCTGACGAGACGCGAGCTTACAGCCGACAGTTAAATCTCTGATTGCCAGAGCACAGAAAGGGTGCGTTTGTAGTATCAATAATACTATGATGGATGATGTGTGTGTGTGTGTCTTTTTTCAGAGTCACTTTGGCACTTTAGCTGGAGTATTGCTTTCTTGGATGTTGCGGTTGCTAACAACCTCGTGTCATTCTGCCTATTGGTAACCGACAGATTGGTCGGCGTATTGTCATATTTCGTGCACGTGCTCGACGCAAAAGAATAGCCAGCAACAACAACAGCAGCAACAACAACAACGATTATCATTAAAGACGACGGCCACATCAACCAACACGACAGTAACAACACAAACGAAGTAGATCAGAACGAAGAGGAAATAGCGAGTTCAAACAATTCAGCAAGCGGGAGCGGTACCCAGCAAAGGCCCTGGTCGATCGCATGTTACGAATCTCTCTCTCTATATATATATATATATATATATATATATATATATATATATATATATATATATATATATATATATATATATATATATATATATATATATATATAGACTCATAAATAATCAACCAATTCTCGATACGGCGCTGGGGACATAGTAACAACTTCATCTCGGCACGTTCCGCATCGGCTCTCAAATCGCCACGAGGCATCGATACGTAAACCAGTTGCGGGCCGCTGCTAATGGAAATGCGGACTCGGCCGTGAACAAGTCGACACGCGAAGAAAAACTGGCCGATTATTTCGTCTACTGAAGCGTCGCGTGTATATCGAAGACGTCATCCAGTGATGCGAGTCGGGACCCATCGCATCACATTGCACAACGTGGATTGGCTCAGAACTCTTCCTTGAAGATCCTGTAGTTCTTGTTGTTGTTGTTGTTGTTGTTGCTGTGGTTGGTGTTGTTGTTGTTGTTGTTGCTGTGGTTGGTGTTGTCGTTTTTGCCGCTATTCTGTTGAAGTTATATTGTTGTTGTTGCCGTTGTTATTGCTGTGGTTTTGACCTTTATTAAGGTTAAGATTTATCTAATGTTCATTGATTTCTAGTGCTCCGAGCACTTAAGTCACGACTGTTGGTAATGTTGCCACTGCTGTTGTCGCTGTAATTTTCGTTTCTTGAGCTTAAACCTAATAGGTGTTTTGGTGTAATTCATGCAGTCATGTTCTAAATGTTCTGCTGATATCATAAAGAGAGAACAGTGAAAGTAATCTTATTAAGACGTCCTATCGATTGCAGGTTTTATTAACAAATATTACTAATAATAATCACAAGAGTTATAATATAGCATGTTATCGTAGTAAGTTGGTAAGCGGACGCTTAACGTAAGCGTCTAACGTGTACTATACCATACTATACCAATATTGTAACCGGCATTTAGTATTTCGGTACCACAATGATGAAAATTCGAATCAAACGCGTACATATGCTAAAATCTTGCCACTTGTGACCTAACTAAAGTAGAAGAAACAGCAAGACGACTAAGATCGATAGGGTACTAGCATTCGACAATGCTATGGATGCAGATAGAATTACGTCTGGTAGTCGTAGCTGTCAAGTCACTTACAGAGGTAATTTTTACAAATACGTAATTGTTGAAAAAATACCTCATCGAATTTTTGTCAGACGGAGTTTTGTCCCGAAAATATTACAAACAATATCACTTCTACTAAAGCCACGCTAGCTCGTATAATCTAATTTGCATAGATTTTGCCTTTGCTTAAATAGAACTTTGTATGTGCTAGTGGCTCGTAGTGCAGTCTCACGTGTGCGTGTTTTGTTGTTCCGTGGAACAATGTTTAACACCCGCATACACGCGAACTCAACCATGCAGCCGCCAACAGACACGGCAGTACCAACAACAACAACAACAACAACAACAACAACAACAACAGCAACAACAACAACAACAACAACAACAACAACAACAACAACACGTCGAACTGGCGGACTACGAAAGACGGCGCCGATATATTACATGGCGCGGCGTACGAGATCTTGAGAGCTCAACAGACTTAATTGACAAAAATGATTATTGATGAATGGCCGAAAACGAGCGGTGAGTCGGAAAGTCTACGCATTACGTCACGACCACGGACAGCGCGTGAAGGCAGCCGAAGCGCCGTGGTCGGCAGTCGCCATCATTGTCACGTTTGCGGTGGACTCGCCAAGCAGAACTTTTGGGGGTTGCTGGGGTAGCATCTCTGGCCCCAGACGCGGTCTGTCTGCCTGTCTGTCGGATTAAATATATCGGCGATTATCAGCGATACATTGCTCCCTGCCATCGGATGAGGAGACAACAGATGCACAGAAACACGCTACCTTATCCATTGGTCAAGCCTTCAGATCTTGCCACACCTACCTGATCGAAAGGCTGGCCTGCGACGACGCTTATGAATGCGAACAGATAGTTGTTCGTCTACGCATTGGCATACACGTATTCCACACACATATACTAGAATGTATTATGCACTTTACATACGAACATGTGTTCATTCATGTACGTGGTGCATGCATAGATACGCATTGGAACGCTAAATGTTTTAAACGATCATAATAGATATATGTAGACCAATAGTACACAAGGTGTTTGATTATGGGGGACGCGCGTCATTTTCTTTTCCCTACATATAGGTGAATTATTAGACTAGTGTCTTCGTACCCACAGTTACGTTACAGTTGTCAAGTGCTGTCAAGGTCCAGCGCATGCTTGGCTCACACAGTAAATCTTTCTTATCGCGCATTGTTGTTTCTTACGGTTTTACACTAGGGGACGACCAAACATTATGTGGGGCTCAAGCTTATGATAATCTAGCATCCACTTAGTGATTGTAATTATCCAACTACGTATGCGTGCATGTGCAAATATATATATATATATATATATATATATATATATATATATATATATATATATATATATATATATACATATATATATATATATATATATATATAAGGAGAGAGAGAGAGAGATAGACTATATCTAAAAAAGAGTGCGCGCAACGCTCCTAACCTTGCATCACAATAGGGGGCTCCGCTCAAATAGACTACCAGTGCTATGGAGAAATGTGTGGACGGTAAGCGTCCAAATAACAATGACCTTGGCTGTTCGAATTCAATGGCTGGCTGGCCGGACAATCTATCTGCAAGCGTCGTCACACTTCACGACGCGTCGTCACGATCTTCATATGGCGTTTTCAGCGGCAGCCGCACCACCGAAACGGCGCCGGCAACCGCACCAAATGCACCAACGCAAAAGCAATAGCAAGAACTTCAGCAGCTGCGATGCAGCAATAGCAGCAGCAACGGCAGAACACGAACGGGAAATGAAGGAGGCCAAAAAACAACAAAAAAAACACCACTCACAACAACACCAACAATAATAGTAACGACAACACCTTCTTCTACTACACCTTCTATTACCACGCTACTATGCGAGTGAAGCTGGTGAAGTGTCGTGCAATCGTTGGTTCGTTGCCTAACTAGTTCAGTCAACTAATCTCCTCGTCCTCGTTACAATACCGTCGTATCGATGGACGTTTTTCTTCATGTTACGAACTTCTTCGTCCGCCCTCATTCGACACTCAGCAATGATAGAGTCGCGTTGCTGCTGGTGGCTGGTGTCGTCGTCGTTACATGATCTAACAATGAATGGGGCGTATGCGCGTTGGTCACACTTCAACATCGGCCGAGAACTCGTTGTTAGGGTTAGTCTTCCCGGTCGATCGTGTGACTTACGCCGGCTAGAGCTCGCGTGAAAACCTCGCTGGCTTATTTCGTTCTTATTTGTACCCGCTATTTCTCTCTATCTCTATCTCTCGCACACATATGATGCTTCAATCAATGGCAGCAATGCAAAAACACCGACTAACCACCACAACAACAACAACAGCAGCAGCAGCAGCGACAGCAGAAACTACGACGACAACAATAACATAGTGTCAGCAATAACAAGAACAACAACGACAACAATAACATAGTGTCAGCAATAGCAAAAACAACAACGACAACAATAACAATCACAGCAACAATAAGAACAATAATATGGTGACGACAATGAACGATAGTAGCAACGGAGAACACGATATAACAACCAAAGCAACGCTAAGCATCTTAAGTGGCGTTAGAAATTTCGCAAATTGGACGGGAGCACAAATCAGGGTGTTGCGAAGCGAATGAGCGAGATTCATTTATGGCTAACTGACGCAGAACGAAATCGACGTGCTTACGAAGGCGTCTTACAGAGGCTGCCTCCAGCCAAGATAGTGCCGAATTGCGGTCCGGAACTCAGACACGACCCGCATCCGCTAATGAGGCGAGTCTCTTGTCCGTTCGGTTATCTTTTTATTATTAATTGGCGAACGATCGATCAATGTGCAAATCTTCGAGTGCCTGTGGAGCCCAACGTCCTCGGGTGCGGGAGTGAAGTGAGGAAGGGGTCTCTCCTTTTCCATGACGTAAATAAAATGACAGTGTCCTATATATATATATATATATATACGATGAAATTCATAGAGAACGCAAACTGGACAATGACGAGAGTTGCCGACTAAGCCAGTAAATTCACACAAAGAGCTCGGTGTTTCATCAACAAGGTAAACCAAGTGTCGCGAGGGCCCACCTCTCATGATGAGGTGGGCACGCGGCGTTGCTCGCAAACCTCACCAACATCATTCTCGTCGTCGTTGTCGTCGTCATCATTCTGAGCAATCGATGCCGGCCACAAGCGAGTCACCGCACTACTACTACTATCGAGGGTGGATTCCCCACCATCCCAGATGGGGCCCTGGTGACTCAGCAGACGAACGGACAGTGACAGTAAACGGCGGCGTGTGGTGCCGCCGAGAGCACACGCAAGGAGAGAACTTTACCACCATTTGAGTCAAGTCAATACGATACGAACGAATGAACAACCAAGCGTGGGTCCTCGTTTGTCGTGTCGTGTAGATAGATAGATAGCTAACTCTAATAGTTCAAGCGATACACAGCCCGCCACTGTCAAAGTGGTGACTCATTTCGTGTGTTAATGACACTTACATTAGATACGAGTCTGTCCACTAAAATTGCACAATTTTAAAGAATATATATTATATATATATATATATATATATATATATATATATATATAGTATATATATATATCTATATATAAGATACATATATTTATATCTGATATCTATTTATGATATATATATTATATATATATATATCATTATATATATACTATATTGATTCTCTATATTACAATATTTTTATATAATATATACTCTTTTCTTGACCTTCGCTTTACACTTACGCCCACGCGGCGACTTGTTTGTTTGTATCGGTCGGTCGTTGAGAGATTTGACGAAGAGAATCTTCTTACTGCCCAGATAGCCAAGAGTCTCCCGTCTGCCGGCAGAGTCTACAGCAGTAGACCAACCGACGCAATGTCCCGCCGGTGGCAACGCCGATGACCAAAAGCAACGACAACCTAACAATAAGAAAAACAACAACAACTACAACACAGCAGTAATATCAATAACAACAGCAACAACAACAACAGCAACGACGACAGCCTTAATAAAATATCTTGAGTAAATGTTTTAGGGGCTCAGAGCAGGGACTTATGCACACCACTCCTAGTCGCACTGTTTCCTCGCCTCTGCCGAAACGCCTCTGCGCCCACACGTCGCTTCACCATTGCTGCTGCTGCCGCCACCACACCACAAGATGCGCCGCCAGCGTTCAGCGTTAGCGCATGCTAGTGTTGTAGTAAGTGGGTTGTATCGAGATCACTCTGCACGCACGGGACGGGTGGCACCCCGCCCCCCCCCCCCCCGCTCTTTAATTCTCTCGTTGTGCCTGCGTCCATGCGTGTCGATTGCCCTAGTCCCCTATTGCCCTTCGTCTATCTCTCTCTCAGTTGCCCTATTCCTGTGTACTATGCGTCGTGCTTTCTCACGACTCCTCTCTCTCGCGCGCGAACGTGTTCTCTCTGTGTGTCGCTCTCTCTATCTGTCTCCCCGTGTCCGTCTTGTGTGTCTGTGTCCACCGACTTTATGGCAGGCAGTCGAGGTGGAATGGGTGGAAGGGGGCGAGGGAGCAGACGAAGGGGTGGCGCATTGCAAACGATCGTCGCATGCACATCCCCGTTCATGCTTCGTGCACGCTGCCGTCGACTATGACTACGACGACCACGCATGCACTGCACGACGAGCGATCCACGAGCAACGAACGCCGTTGTCGCCGCTGCCGCCTACGATGACAACGACAACGTTGGCCGCGGCAGTTGCGGGGCCATCGTCTTACCGACGACGACGGCCAGATAAGACCTCTCGTAAAGGCCTCTCTTCCGTCGACATAGCTTTGTTGAGATAAGGCCACGACGGACCAGTCCAGAGGGCCAACAAGCAGGCCAAACCACGCCGGACAGGCGGGAGGCAAGCAGGCAGACAGGCCGGCCGGCCGGCGTCTGTCGTACGACAGACCGGCTGCTCCCCACGCCGCCCCCCCCCCCCCCCATACGTTGCCGTTGTCTTCGTTCTTGTGGCCTTTTTCGTTTTCTCGGTCGCGCTCTGAACGCGCTCCCAACTCGAATCAACGCACGCTTTTAGCTAGAGGGGGCGACAACAACAATCCCAACACCGATAACACCAGCACCAACAACAACAGAGACACTTACGGCGACAACAACAACGCCGACAACAATCACAACACCGCCAACAACACTAACGGCGACAACACCAACAACAACAAATACACTAACGGCAACAACACCAACAGCGCCAACGGCGACAAAAGCATCAACAACAACAACGACAACAAAAACACCACCGGCGACGGCGACGACAACAACAACAACAACAACAACAACAATAACAACAACTTCCTGCGTCGTCGTTGTTGCCATCGCCGCTCTGAGAAACCGTACGTAGCGGCCGCCGAAGCCTCGTTGTCCGGCGTTGTAAAGGCGACGAGGCGTCAGCAAGCGGCTTCAGTCCGCGGGCCCCTGCGACCCTTACTACTTTAGCACCAAAGTCAGCTGACGACGATGATGGTGATGATGATGATGATGATGATGACGACAGAGGGAAGGATGAGGATGAGTCGGCAACCCGGCGACAACAATTGTCTAGGCTCGTATGCATAATAGAAATGCAAAACAACCCCACGCCGACGAACGAGGCAAGCGACGCCCACTTGTGCACGGGCACACTACACCTATGCTTTCCTCGTACTCAGCCTCTTGTTACGGCCTGCTTGCCTGCCTGCCTAAGTAAGCTAAGTGAAAAGTGAACAACTACCCCCAGTAGTCGTAGTAGTAGAAGTAGTAGTCGAACTTGACTACTCTCTCCGTCCACTTGATGGCGAGAGTGTTGCCACTGTGCTGCCGAAAGATCTCTAATTAACGCAGAGCTGTTTCCGTTCGGCATTCTTTGTGTGCTCAACTTCTGTTAGTATATCTATGTAAGCTACTTACAATACATTGAAATACGTATACTGGCAAACGTTTGTCGACTTTGAAATGAAAGAAAGCCAGCTTTCTTTAAAGAGTGCTCGTAGTTTAATGCACTAGCCGCAACTAGATTTTGCCTATCTGTTAACCTCGACAGCACTGGTTGTGGAGGATCTCAGTATAACTTATGGAGGCCTTTGAGTATCATCTTTCTGATGAGAATATAAGTTAATAGTTTCTAACAGATCTGAACAACAGCTTCTATATATATATATATATATATATATATATATATAGAATCTGTTGTTCAGATAATTGGTGAGTCGACTGCACTGCATACAGTAACGGACTCAAGCACACGAATAGTTTTCACGCGGTTTAACTGAAAGACTGCAATTTATTTGTGGAAAGAATGGCCGCCATAATGTAGCAATTTGCGAACAGAATCTGTGAAATTTTACAGCACCAGACAAAAATACCGACAACGAACAGAAAAATATTGAGGTAGAAGAACTGACCGCGGCAATATATATATATATATATATATATATATATGTTTACCAGAGTAAGGTATTTCGTTCGCCCTTTTATTTAGAAAATGTGCTGTTGTGATCGGGGCTATATGTATATATACACATACACCATACCCCAGAGTAAAAATGTATCTTACAGAATTTATCCGTTCCGTGTAAGCAAAGTCTAAAAAGGCTTTTACAGATTTTAATACAGGAGCTGTATTATTGGAGTTGATGTTGCTCGTACTGTATCCCCTAAACTCCATGGCTATTGTCGTTGTTACTTTCGCTATTGCTGTCGCGTTAAGCGCTGTTGTTGCATGCGGTTGCCGTTGTAGTTGCTTGTTGTAGCTAGCTGTTCAAGGAGGCCGAAATTTGCCACCCTGCTACCACCTGCTACGTTAAGAAGAAGAAAAAGCGAAAACGAAGAAAATCAACAACACGTTACGCTGAACAAGGAAAGGCGAAGTAAGGACGAAGACGGAAGACAACGAGGAAGCAGATGAAATAAGAGAAACAGCAGGAAGAGACAGTAAAAAGTAGAAAAACTAATGAAAATGAATTAGCACGGTGTTGGCGGTTAGTCCAGTCGCCATTGCAACAAGCGATTCTCGATTGTAGTAGAAGGCCGAAGCAACACCGTCTGTCTGGCTGTCTCAATACACGTATGTTTGTGTGTCTATCTGTATAACTATCTACCTCTCTGTCTGCTTGTCGGTCAATGTGATTGATGACGGTCCGTGTTACCGTGAGTCACACCGAGAATCTTGTTCACGATCCATCAGTGACGAACTCTGACGAACTGGCCACTGTTGTTGCTAGGTGTTTCGTCTTCAGTAAGACTGACGGTCTGTTATTGATGCACTTGATGAGGTTCTACGACCAATGAGGATCTACGCGCTGTCTTTTGATGACGGTCCATTTTACCTTCGCGCTTAGCATAGGACTGATGACAATATACCTATCGATCGATGACAGTCAACAAACAGCCGACGGCGATTTGACGAATATAGTAATAATGTGTTTTACCTGTTGTTTCATTTGTCCTTTTACCAGTTTATCGGACGATTAAATATTCAGTATTCGGCAGCAACAACAACAACAACAACAACAACAACAACGACGACGACGACAACAACGATGACGAGGAGCTATGTCGGTCGAATCGTCAATGTGTTTTCCGTTAGAATCATTTCAAAGTCGGAGAGGATTGTTGATGATCCTACGATCATAAGATATGACCCACCGACGTTTGGAGTCAAACCGCAAATACCCCACACGCAGCTCATTTCAGTCGCATTTTCTACTACGATTACGACTTTGATTGATTCTGGTGGCGGCCGCCCAGAAACAGTGGTCACCACGTGAGCTACCGGCCAGACCGTTGTGCCGTTGGACCGATCCTGCACAGGTGTGTCAAAAACAAGACTCAACAAGCTGTCCATAACTACTAATTTAATACATAAATTAGAGTAGTAGTGGTACTTTTTTTCGGGCTGACCCTCAGCCAAGATCTAACGTCCACAGGACTGCTTTTCGCGTTGCTTCATAGAGACGGACCCCCATAAACATAAATGTGCAACCCGGTGCGGCTCAAGTCCGCGCACCCATGTCTCTCCTCCGGTCGCGAGGCGCAGGCGAATGCTCGCACCATGCCACTACCGGGTTCGGCATTAGTAGTACTAAAAGTAAAAATACTAATAAGAAGATTACTAACTGTAATAATGATCATAATATTTTCAATGCTTCATTAATATTAATACTATTAATAGGTACATGTATCTCAATTAGTAATAAATTAATCATGTAATACTTACAGTATAGCATGTATTATTACTATTGGCTGAGTGTCGGTGACCACAAAATAATAATAATAATAATAATAATAATAATAATAATAATAATAATAATAATAATCATCATTCTCATCTCCATCTCAGCACACACGATCGGCACACTGTTGTCGACAGCCGACGTCTCTCTCGCTCTCTCTCGACGCGATTGCGCGAGATGTGGTGCCCTGTTGTGGTCGCCGCTGGTACAGTTTCCCGCTGCTGCCGGCTCTGCCCCAGCAGCAGCAGCAGCAGCAGCCGCAGCCGCAGCACCCGGCGTCGACGTTACTGCTGCGGCTTCTAGCGGCTGGTTGTCGACGGCTTGGGGCCCGCGGCGGTGGCTACGGGAGTAGTAGTCTTAGTCGTAGTAATAGTGCATCCACGGTGGTGACCACCGCCATCGCCGGTCGCTAACAGACTGATGATGTCACAATCTAACGGTGATGGCCCGTCGTGGTGGTTGGTTGCTCGATTGGTTGGTTGGTTGGTTGATTCGCCCATCGATCGATCGAGACATCGACCGCCCGATCGACCTTCATGAGCACCACCAGCGATCCCAGCAGCAGCAGCAGCAACAGCTGTAGCCACCGCGGCCGTTTCCGTTGATACCAGCAGGTTTCCTCAACGGTGTTTCCTCAGCTGCTACAGCGTCTGCTACTACGACGACGACGACGACGACTACACCAACGACTACAGCTAGGAAGACTACATTGTTATTATGGCGCCACTAAAAGAGATCAGTGTCGAATCATCGAGAATTCGGTCGGTCGGTCGGACGTCGAAATAAGCTTCGACGTCCACGGGCGTTAGTGTCGCGTAGCAACGATAAACAACGGAACCACTACTACTACAGCCACCATTAACGGCGGACTGAATCGGTAGTCTTGGCAGAAGCATTACCACCAGCAGAAGTGTCACTAGCAGCAGCAGAAACAACAGCAACAACAAAACAATAACAAAACAACAACAAAACAAAACAACAACGACAACAATGTCAGTAGCATTTGCAGCTAACGACACCTATAAAAACAGCAACCGCAACAACAACAATAGCAAAAACAACAACGTCGCTTAGTGGTAGCTATTAATTACAAGTATAGATCCAAGATCAAGTGGTGATAGGGCACAGCTGTTATGATCATCAGTATCATCATCGTCATCATCATCATCATCATCATTATCATCACTGTCATCGCAATTGACCACGCTGCCACCCGGTACGGCAAGCCACAAGTAATCTCCATCCATTACACTGCTTTTCCTGCTTTCGACCTCGTCGAAAGACGACATCGAAGAACAAGAGCTAAAGATCTATCTAACGAGATACAGAGCAAGCGCGAAAGAAAGAAAAAAAGAAAGAATGAAAGAAAGAAAGGCGGGGGAAGCGGGAGACAGTGCTTACGATCGGCGGATGATCTGATATCACACCGTAAGCCCGGCCCACTTCGATATCGGCCCGCCGAGACTACCCAACTGGCTGGCTAGCTACTACAACGATTATTATTTCTACTACTATTACTGCTGCTACGACCATTACGACTGCTGCTGCTTGACGCACGCGCGACGAAACCGGTGTGTGTATGGGCGCGACTCGATATCTCCGATGCTCTTAGCAGCATAATACCCACTAAAAATCTGTCTTGCTCCTGTTGACGAGGCGAGGAGCTGGTACTACGTACCCCCGTACTACTTGGAACCCTACTTCAATTAGTACAACTACTTTATGTAAACCCTACTTCAACCAATACAACTACTTTATGTGTAGCCTTTTATTGAACAACAACAACTCTGTGTTACACAGCGTGTTACTGTTGTTGCTTATATCAAAACTGCTACTGCTACTACTAATCTGCTAACTAACCAGAGTATTAATTAAGTGGGCCCTTTTTCTAACAACAACAACATCAACAACGACAACAACAACAACAACTCCGCGTACAGCGTGAAATGACAGAGCACAGAACCAAAGTGAGTCTGAACAACGGCCCAACCATACCCACGGGACCACGAGAGGGACACACGCTAACACAACAAAAGGACGAAAGAAAAACCGGCGAGCGACAAAAGCTTGGCAAATTTTCAGATCGTATGCGATCCTGGCTGGCTGTTGATCTGTGTGCTTGCTTTTCTGTCTGTCTGTCTGTCTGTTTGTGACTCTATGTGTCTGCCTGTTGTGTCGTTAAGTTAGCACAGTATCAAGTACTTCTAACAAGCACATCTAGTACCGTCATCGTGGCAGGTCCGGCAGTAGCCATCAGACCGTCGGCGGCGGCAGCAGCAACAGCAAGCAGGCAACAGCTGCTCGTGTGCCTATCACGCGTTCAGAGGAATTCCCGCTCCTACCACCAGCGCTGCTATCGTCCTCACTAATCAGACACATCTTCAGCAAGGACAACAAATGTCACTAACTGACGACTTTGGCATTGCATTACGATCCTCAAAATCTTCATAGTGTAATTATACGAACGTCAGCACCATCATCATCATCATCATCCGCATCATCACTATCATCACCATCATCATTTGGCATCGCGCAATTTGTCGCCGTACGTCGCACCGTTTATTACTCTCGGCGTACGTCCGCGTAAGCACACGTGTACGACGATGTTGAAGGTAATAAGATATTGATGGTAGTAATGTTAATGATTGAACAACATGATCATGATGCGATGATGACGACCACGGCGATGGCAAACGCCAACAACCGCTGACTCGGCCGATGGATTGTCGTGTGGCAGTTTCTTTCCTGTCGCCGTCGGCTAGACAGAAGTCCAACAGCACACATATGCACACAGTACAGCCCCAGGGGCGATTACGTTGTGGCTCGTAACGCTACCACAACCGGCGGCCCTGACAGACAGACTGACCGATTGTTCATGCAAGTCCGGTTTCTTTCGCCAATTCGGTAGGCACGTCCGCAGAGCACGTGTATCTTTGCATGCACCTTGCGTAGCAGCTAGCCCACATCACGATCTCAGATGATGACAAGATGGGCCACAACGTCGAAGAACACCATCGACCACAACGCCGAAGAGCAGTATTGAAAACGAACCACTCCCACTGATCTGAACCGAACCGCATCGCTGGAGACTAGGGCGAGTGACGGGAACGCCACAGAGGCAACGAGGATTACAGAAGCGCTGCTATCTGTGCGAACTCTCTCGAGGAAAGACGAAAGAAAGGCCGCCGTGTGCATACAATACACATTCAACAGATGTTTCATCATAAACTTTTTTTTTGTGAGAGAGGGGGAAAATCATTATAAACTGGCCCACAATCAATTACTGTTCGCATAGAACTCATCGTCAATTGAACTGCTCAAGGTTTTCCATTAAATATTTGCCGCCATATGTCTATACAAGCAGACCGCAGACGCGCGTCTAAGCAAAGTACCGCCCCCAAAGGCCGGGCTAAATTGTGCTTGCGACGATCTTGCAGCCAGTGCTAATGCGCATTCTATACCTATATATATCTCAATATAATTCGAGTGTACCTTACACCCTTTTACACTACTGTAGTACTACTCGTATGTTCGTCGTTATCTTCTTGCTCGGGTCTATACTAGAAAATATGTTTCATATCCGAATCGAAGCTTGTACGCTAGTCGATTGGTTGTAGCCAATCAGCCGGCGTCACGAGGGACGGACCCGTGCACTTGGTGAACATACACATCTGGTATATGCAAATGCCAATGCTCTTTTGATGAGCGTCCGTTGGCAAATGCTTCTCAAACGAAGGCGCCGAGAGAACTGTAACAAAGAGCAACAGTACTCGCCGTCGCTGCCGCCGCCGCAGAACTAATGGCATAAGCAATGCCAGCACGGCGATAGTAAGACCAGTGTGTGTGTGTGTGAGCACTACTTACTAGTGAAGTTCGCTGATGAGGCCTGCCGCTAGACTGTGAAGTCCTGCGTGCATTGGATGACCGACGCCACAGCCAAGGCAGGAGGGGAAGGGGGCGCGTCGGCGGGAGGTGAGCCAACGAGGGAAAAGCAAGTGAAGAGCTCCAGATATCGAAGAACAGAGCAACTTGTGAGTGAGTGTGTGTGTCTGTGTGAGAGGGAGAGGGAGAAAGAGAGAGCATTAGCTGTGCAACTTGCATAACGAGCCTCGCTTCTACGCCCTTCTCTCCCCCCCTCCACTCGCGCGTCCGCCTGTCTTTTGATACCCCTCACTGTACAGCGCGCACAGAAGCGAGATAGATGATGTACATCATCAGGCACATCAGCCGAACAGCGGCTGCCATGGGGCGATTGAGGCTGCGACACGGGAGTGAAGCCTGAGACGAGGCCCGCTATGGCGGCGGCAGCAGTAGCGGCTGTTCAGGTGTAAACTGGCGTAAATAATTCGCCCAATGGCAACAGCGGGGGTGATCGAAGTAGCGGCGGCAAAGACGACGATGACGACCACCACAACAATAACAACAACAACAGCAACAACAACAATAACAACAACGACAAACAACATGTATAACGACTATGATGGCAGCGGCGTACAGCAGCATCACTAGTACAGCGTCAATCATAAAGTTCAAACTTATATTCCACCCCACTAAAATCACCATGACAGCGGCTCCGCCACCTCGACTGGCTGGATCTTCTTTTGCTGCCATACACTATATATATATATATATATATATATATATATATATATAGATTTAAAAAATATATATATTTATATATTTATATATATCGGCTATACGTATATATCCGCTCATGCTCCCGTTGACTCTAACCTTACTCTCCTTTACTGTCTATCGTTTTGATTCCGTCGTCGTCCTCCAATTGGGCTATTTGTCTGTCTATCCACCATCTATTTACTATTTGTTCATGACCACCAGTAGCAATACGCGGTGGCGGCCGCGGCGGCCACCAGGGCCCTGGCCGTTGTCACTGATACGGCTGTTGCTGCTGCTGATAGTTTTGCTGTCCCGCCAGATGACCGCGCCGTCCCTCCTATCAGAGCCTGGCTAGATATATAGATCCCTGTACGACAGCCACCCTGGGCTAGTTTTGACCGCGTGGCCCCGGCGACGGTTGTAAACTCATAATAAGGCAGAGCGCAACTGAGAACGAAAACGAATACCAACAGGGACCACAACAACGAGGATGGCGGCAGCAACAACAACAACGACGACGACGACAACAACAGAGCGACGAAGGCAGCGTTCAGGAGCAGGAATACGGACTCGACCAGAAGGGCTGTCAGACCCGGAGAGGAAACGTCGCCACGCGCTCTCGTATAGATGAGGTCGAGGCGCTGCTGCTGCTGCGACGACCATTGAACAGACCGGAGGAATAGGATGAGGAGGAAAAGGAGAAAGGACAACGACACGGAGAGGCCAGCGACAACAACGCCGATGTCGCTGACGAGAACTGCAGCAACAGCAGCAGCAGGCCACGCTGCCAAAGAGGATGGCGTCGGCGGTACGATAAACTGCGGCCGCGACCAAACCTCATCGCCGGCCCGTCGTTCCGTCACCCCATATCAAGAGAAATAAACTTGATGGTGATGGGGGTGATGGGGTGGTAGTGGTGGGGGTGGTGGTGACGGCGCCCACTGGCGGACAAATATGATGATAAAAAGTTGGCTGACAGACTGACTGACCGGCTGGCTGGCTGGCAGATAGCCTCCCATCCCAACCCTTCTCCGATTCGCCCGGAAGCTCCCTATGACGTCCATTGGTCGCCCACTATGTATTTATTTATATATATATATATATATATATATATATATATATATATATATAATAGATTGAAGCTGTTATCCAGTATGATACGTCTCGTTCGACGATTGCACGGCAGCCCCGATAAACAGCCGGCCAAAGTTAGCATCAATAATAATAATAATAAGCGAATGAATACAATCGTGGTGTTACCCCAACTGCAAGGGGAAATTTCGTCTAGTGCTGTATAAGCACGCTCGTCCGTTCAATTGCCCGTTCACTGCCCACCTTCGAACAGTGCAGTCCGGCCCACACTATGTATATTTATATTAGTTGGGCGCTATGAGAGTCACGCGTACCGCGTGGGCGGCGCAAGTGTGTGCTTAAGGTGTGTAGAATTATGTGATGCGAGGCGATAAAAGCATTCGGTCGAGTATGATGGCTATGAAAAGCAGCATTATCAAGCTGGGTTCATGATTGTGGCAGCAATACCCCCCCACGACCACCACAGTCACAACATTTGCCGCTGGCTGCAGTTGCTTAAGCGGGTGGTAAGCGTACACGAGAGCAAAAAGCAAAGATGGGCTTCCCTTTGTCGAGCAATTGGGTCCAATTTTAGCCCCGGCTTGTTATCGGATGATGCTGCTGCTGCGGCTGGTGATGGTGATATGTGGGGCAGTAGCCAACCAACAGAGAAAAGCAATTACGTAGTAGCAGTAGTAGTAAGCAGAGCAGCAATACCCACGGCGACAGCGATGGCCATTTGCAGTAGGAGGAACAAGACCAAGAACGAGAAGAAGATAAGAATAAAAAAAGAAAGAAGAACAGGTAAGAGCCTGCCTCCGCTCGGTCTGCCGTGACGACCACCACCTCCTAGTCTTGCCACGCAGACAGACTGACCTCAATTCGACAGAGGAACAGGTCGATTAAGGTCGTCGCCGTATCCGGCGACGACGACGACAGCGAACCCCAGTAGAGATCAAAGACACTGATACGACAGCCATGACGAACGCCTGCTGAGCGGGACGCAAAGACTTGAAATCATACAAAACGACGAGGAGGAAACGGATTGAATTAGGAAAAGGTGTCTACTATATATATGTATATACATATAATTGGTAAAAGTGGGTTCCAGTTCAACTTGCATTTTTTCGAGCAAAGCTCTATCGCCTGAGCAGACGGTTATTGACTGCATATATTTTATGCTTAGCTCAATAAATGATTTTGATATAACCAAACTGTCTGTTGTTCCTGGGTTCGTCGATATTGTTATTTTCTTCTATAGCAAGGTTTCTTATAATTGTTGTTGTTTGTAGCTAAGTTCTGCTACCACCACCATCATCACTATCATCATATTTGCTGTTGCTGTTGTTAATTATATCCATTATGTTAATGGTGTTAATGCGTCCTCTGTGGTCCATGAATTGCTGCTGTCTGCAATCAGTGTGCTCTAAGCACTGGTCTTACCTGCACCTGTAAGGTTACCTGCGTCAGTGAGGTTGCCGTTTTCTTCAGTTATACGCACTGCAAGATACGCCCAGGAACTAGAACAGTGCCATGCGCAGGCCGACAGGCCGCCCGCAACACCCGGTCATGATTACTAACAGCTATGTTCGTCCTTATCAAAGGCATTGCGTACTGCCAGGGCAGACAGACGAGACCAATGTTGGACGGCATATCTGACTTTTTTTTGGCTCTCTGACGCAGAAAACCTGCAAAGGCGGTGATTGCGACGATCTTAACGAGGACGGCCCTAAAGGGTGTGAGGTGGCAACCACTGCCAGAGACATTCTACGCAATCTCCAGCCTGGAGGGAGGCTGGGGGGAGCAGGGAGTTTGGGAGGAACCCAGACGGGCTTAGTGGGTTTGTAAGCCCCCACACTAATCACTGTCAGTTGTTTGCAGTGGCGCATGTGCATCAGGTATTCCCAAAACTACTTCCCATGTTAGTAAAAACAAAGCTGCACTAAGGAGTGTGTAGCCGGAGACAGGCCATGTGCCTGGAACTGACCCCGGTGGTGAAGTGGTCGCATCTAGACATCGGTGATGCCTGTGCTGCTGCTGCTGCCGCGTACGCTCCTTCTCGAGCAGTGTTTCTTCGCTCTCCGGGGCTATGACGCCCCCGTCACCTGTGACCGATTCGTGGACCGGCCAGTTTAGCGGCGTGCCGCCTGGGCGTCTGACTGGCCCGTTAGATATGCGGCGACAGCGAAATAGTTCACAGAAAACCAATCGGCCCCTCTCACGCGTATCTGATTGGTGGCTGCCTGCACCTGCTGGCTAGATGCCGCTCGTTATCTACGTGTCCGCGGCTCATTATGGATGCCGGCGGCTTAGAGTTGTGCGGCTACTGTGTAACAAGAAACGTGTCCGTGACCATTACAAGAGGATCGCTCATCAGCGGATCATTTCGCTTAGTTGTTGTATATATATATATATATATATATATATATATATATATATATATATATATATATATAATATATATATATATATATACATATATAGATATATAATTTTTTGTTCATTCGGCATCCGCAGAAACAGGGAAAAGTCAGTTGCCCTTCATGTTAGCCAGACCTTTGTCGGCTGCCAGACAACTCCCTGCGCCTGTTTTATGCAGCACATATACTGCTGTTGTTGCTGCTGCTGCAATCTGTCAGCAACAGTGCCACGATTGCAGCTGTAGCAGCAACAAGTAAGATGACCGAAATACTTACTATAACTGCGACAACTATATCTGCTAGACTGACGGTACAAGCAGAGGAGATCGCGCCCTTGACGAACTGACGACCTCAACGAGGACGATAATAGAAAAGACAAAGATGGAGAAGAAGAAGTAGAAGGAGAAGAAGAAGTAGAAGGAGAAGAAGAACAAGTAGAAAACGGTTGACTTCAGGTGTGCTTCGCAACATCTGGCTGTCTTGAGAGCCCGACTCGCAAATGAGAGGGAAGAGGAACGAGAGCCAAAGCAAATACGAGCAGAGGCAAAAACTTTCACCCCCAAACCCCGACGTTGCCGTAGTCGTCGTCGTTGCTTCGATCCGATCCGACGGCGGTCGGTCGGTTGGAGCGGACAAACGAATGGCTTACACTAATCCCCCTCCTGCATCAGGACACACCTCCACCGCCCTTCTCCACTCTTGCTTTGCACTCGCGCCCACTCGCGCCCGGTGTCTCCCCGCGCGCCTCGAAATCCGCCGCCGCCGTTGCTGCTGTGTTCAATGCGCTATGCCGTGCGAAAAGAGGAGGATCTCGTTTTCTCTCTCTCTATATATATATATATATATATATATATACCTCGTCGACTTCGGTTTACCTTTCTCTCTGTCCGCCTGTCTTTTGCCGAGATTCTTCCTTGCTCACCCTCTTCCCGCCCCATGTGCATGAGCCACGTGTTGGAAATTGTCCTTACCTAGCCCAGCCCAGTACAGGCCAGCGTACACGCAGGTTGGCAGGCGGGTAGACGGGGTTTCTGCCACCTAACGACTGACTCTATACAAGGCTGCTGCGTGCTATACGAGGATTAGTCCCGGTACGCGAGTCCGATCAGGCTCTTAGCCGTGTCTCTCTCAGTCGTACACACTCTCTCTCCCTTTGCGGGCCGCTTAAGTTAGATATCGCAGCCGTAGGAAAAAGATCCACACTTATATGCTCTTACTTACGCGCGCAGCGCATTGCACAGACACACATAACACAACAGGACAAAGAGGTTCACAACAACTACATACACATCGTCGCACATACTACCCCCGATATGCGACTACCCCCCCCTGGATGTGAATATGCCGAGGAGGCGCACCTCCCCCGTCTCCCGCCGTCACACACACACTGCCTTTTGTTTAATCTGAGACATTGTAATTAATAATTGGCTGCCTGTGGCATGCATGATGCGCAGAACAACATCCATGTATTATCATCGTATGTGTTGGTAGGGAAAGGCAGGGGGGCGGGAGGGGGCGACGAATGCAGGAAAGCCGGCAGGTGGAGAACGCCATGAATGTTGTAGTGGGCTGTGGAGTGATGGTGGGGTGATGAGCTTGTATCGCATACATAGCTGTTCGTAATTCGATAGAAGTGTGACTAGAAAAGCTGTTTGGCTTTATTCTCGTCTTTTTTTTTCGAGCTGGTACTATCTTTATTCTGCTATTGTTGCTTTCAATGCGATGTATACTGTTATTGTTCATCGTTATGATCGGCATATTGGCCTACCCATTTGTTTACTATGTTTCTGGCACAGGAGAGAATGTATTATATATATATATATATATATATATATATATATATAGAGAGAGAGAGAGAGAGAGAGAGAGACATTGTTGACAACAATAACGTCGCAGATACGACACTGAGCGTCGTCATTCTCACGGTGAATGCACCGACGGCTGTAGGAAATCACGATTATGTAATTATGGTGGAGCTCTGCGCGGAATGCATTGTATCTTCGTATTAACAAGGTGGTTTCTCTTGCTGTTTCTGTTGTTGTTATTCTCCTACTGCTGATGATGATGTTATGATTGTCGCCACCGTTATCATTGTCGGGCATGTCGGACGAGGCTGTCTAGCTCCCGTGCCTTAATATTTGGGACATCGAGGCATACGTTCAGCTCGGGACGGAAATGGAAATGTTGCACTACCGCATTGCGTAATTTTTTGCGGCTTTTGTGCCGCTTGGTGGTTTAATATTAGGTGCACTGGTAGTAGTAGTAGTAGTAGCACAGAGTGGTGGTGTTGTGACGTTGGTTAATGTTGATGATGATTTTGCTGTTGTTGTTGTTGTTGCTGACGTCGTCTAGTCTCTATATGTTGGTGCCCTTCTGCAGTCTGGTTGCTACTACCAACTATCATGGATACGCTATGAGGCGATAACGTGTCAGCAGATGCAA
>QVRM01000384.1:0-70845 GCA_003439945.1 Dermanyssus gallinae
GAACCGGCATATATATATAGTAAGCAAATATTGAAGGATAAACTAATAGAGCAAAGCGCAAACAGACTAGAATTACTACCGACTAATTGCACCTCTGATAGCGGATATAGTATGCAATTAGTGTTTTTAACGATATGAAAAGGATTAATATTGTTTAGAGACAAACTTAACACGTCGCACCTTATCGAATTTCTGCGAGACCGACGATGAATTCGAGCGTGGCTTCGTCGAAGTGATACTGGGCATGACCTTTGTTAGCGGAAAGCTGAGCGAGAAAAGTCGATGGCGAGGTGGCCTCGGCTTGACTGACAGGCCGCAGTAGCTCGCAGTTACCATCGTGGAGCACACTGGAAATGATTTACCCCGCTAGGATTACGCCACTGCCTTGTGGGTGATTGGGTTTACACTTCAATGTGTGCAAAATTTAGCAGTCAAATCTTCTTTCTCTCTCAATATATAACATATATATATATATATATAGAGAGAGGAGAGAGAGAAAGCTTAATTGATAATTGCATGATGCACGCGGAGCGTCCTTTGTAGCCACGGTAGTGTGGGACTCACAAGCCCACTAAAATCGAGCCTCTTTGCGCCCTGTCAGGGTGGCCGCAATACTGTCTTCTCGAGATTACTTCATCTGGACACTTCATCATGCCATTAAGGTTGCTCGACTTGTGCAGCACTTATTTTTGCCTCAGAGACAATTTGTCGGCGACACCCTGGTAGATGACAACCATGACTAGCGCACTAGTCCCCTAAACCACGCCGCCACAAGTCTTGCTTAGGAGTGAGGATGAAGGTTATAAAAATAGCTAATATGTATTTTTTTCTCCTACAATGTCGTGCAAAATCTACGTTTGCGAGAGCACCGGTCATGCGGCCATCAATGCATGAAGGGACCGATCATACCGGCGTGTTCGACGGTAACATTTTGCTTAATCTGAATGACACCCTACGCAAGCTAGCGAAAGGCGAATAGCGGGTAAAAGAAAAGTCATAAAAAATTCCACAACGTTTCCGCCCCTCCTTCCATTGGGAAAATATATTGTCTTGCCGAGTTCTATCAAACCTCAAAATATGAACCTAACGTTCTGATACATCCTTGCTGGACCAAGCCAAAATCCTACCAAGTATGCATGCCTTTCACTTTTGATATGGCGGCAACTACGTAACGCAGCACCACCACTTTTATACAAAATTTATGGGCATTAAATTTGCTATTGTCTGAGAATTGTCTTTTGGGTGTACATTTTTTTGTCGTAATGGCAGCTATTTTTTCAAATTTTCATCCTTACTCCTAAACATAACGTTTCTGCCCCCTCCTTTTATTAGGAAAAAATATTATCTTGCCAAGTTCTACCAAATCTTAA
Source organism: Dermanyssus gallinae (assembly GCA_003439945.1). Lineage (NCBI taxonomy): Eukaryota > Metazoa > Arthropoda > Arachnida > Mesostigmata > Dermanyssidae > Dermanyssus > Dermanyssus gallinae. The sequence continues at coordinate 1,371 of QVRM01000384.1, forward strand.
AATAAGCGCATACGGTTATGAAACCCCCTGTATATATCTATATATATATATTTTGGAATGTATATTATACCCAATTTGAGTGAAATAAACATAATTGTAATTGTAATATATATATATATATATATAATATATATATATATATATATATATATATGGGTAGATTCATAGAAGTACGTGCGCATGTTCCACTGACTAAGCTGTAAAAAACGAACTCACTATGACCAGAGAATATGCGGCAACAATTCGAGCAGAAAAAGCCATTATGGAGATCGGCAATAGCGGGCGGTGCAATGTGGTTCGCCTTGGGAACGAATTGGTCTCGAATTCGACGCCACGTCTTGAACGGCTTCTTTGAACCAAACTCGACGTACAGCGAACACAACTTTCGGTCCCTGTAAACGCCCCGCACAATGTTCCACACACATATATATATATATATTATATATATATATATATCATATATTTATATATATATATATATATATTAGATATATATATATATATATATATCTATATATATATACATCATTTTAAACAATAATGCTATGAGTAGTCACCCGGCTAGATTTAGTCATCATCTACAAAAAAAAGCTATAAACTGGCTGTTGCGACGTATGGAATGTGACTGATCGCCAAGGGCATACAATAGATGGTGAACTTCAACATTCATATTCTTCATATCAACATTATCATAGCAATCACGAGAATTAGATATAATCGACGAATGCCGACTGGTTTTCTTACCGGCATGCTGAGCAGGCGAAGAACCGCTTTCCAACGCGATCAAAGAGCAACGCCGGACCGTGTCTGCAGGCGGGACTCTCCTCCGCCGAACTGTCAATGACTTTCACGTACTCAACGAGAGGCATCGAGCAGTCGCCTCCGTCGCACTTTGCTAATTCTTAACCTGGCGTCTTCCGACTAAACAGGCGCAATTTAACAGGCAGTTCAAACTGCACCTAACACACAACAGAAATAGCTGGAATAAAACACTGACAAGGCAATGCCCACTGTTACCAGTCATCACATCATAAAACAGCAATCGTCTAATCGAGTTCAGTCGACGATGCCATTAATACACTCTATTGTAAATTGCACCTGCGTTTCTCACGTATCTTTAGCTATTGTTGGATTGTGCGTCAATTTAAAAATCGGTTGAAATTGTTTTAAATGCTCGAAACGATATATGTGTAAAAATGTACTGATCATAAAACCTGATTGATTGGACTACAACTAAGGTCTTTGCTATATATAAATATATATATATATATATATATATATCTATATATATAGTTAGAATTAGTAGTAATTGAATGCTTAAAACAGTTTGTATATCTGTCATTATTTTTTTTCTTCTCAGTCGATTTACTATAGAAGGAAATAGATGCAGACAGCTGTGGTCCAACAACCGGTTAGGAAGTTCAGTGTCGTCAAAGCATCTTCCATTTTTCCTGAACCTCTCTCTCAAAAAAAAAAAAAAAAAAAAAAGCATCTTCAAAAGAAGAACGATGTCCACGGTTTACGAACTAACTGATTTAAGTACATTCCATCGTCAGTCAGACAAAATACCAAGGAGAAACCATTGACACAACCCAACTTAGTCGCCTAACGTCTTACTGGGCACCGTCAAAACAATCAGCTGACTTTTTGATAGCTCTTGTTGGCGGGTCTTTCTGCACAACGTTTTCGTTCCGAACAAACCTACCGTAACCACTTCACTTACTTCTTTCTACACGTCTTCATTCGTCCTAATTCTGCTTTCCTCTTTGTTATTATTTTCTTCGTTCTTTCGGCCAATACAATTTATATGGGTCCTAGGAACAATTATTAAATTGAGATTTCTGTGCATATAGATCTGGGTCTTTGGAACAGTAGTGCATCTATGTAGGTTCTTCTTTCAGTTCGAATTTCGAATGTCTGCACTCACGGAAGGCATGCGCGAAGATTTCGAATTGGCCGCGGTGACGCCTGCTTCAACATGTGGCGCGAACGGATAACAATAAAGGCGAGGAAGCGCCATCAGTGCAGAAAAAAAAATATATATATATATTTTTTTTTTAATACCGCTGGACTAGTAAAATTGTTAAACGTGGTGCCGTCGGTCGTAATTTTGTCCATCCTAAATCTAGCTACGAAGCACAGCGCCGAACACATCCCTAGACGAATCTGTACGGGCTTATTTTGCAATGAACGTAAACGCCAGTTTATTGTTGCACAATACAACATATACACCTCCAACAAACACGGACCGCAACTAAAACTGTTGTTTCAGTTGTGGTCCGTTATTGTTTTTGTTAACACCTATTATTATATTTTAAACTGCAACCCCACCACTAAACACCAATAATAATAATTATTATAAAACTTCTTATTCGGGCTAACCGGGTTGCTGGGCTAAATGGGGTACACGTTGGGGGACAGTTGTCAACCTGTGATGTGAGTTAAACAAATAATGGCATGATCATTAAATAAACAACATAATTCTCGTATTTTAAGCGAGTGGACATAATAAACAAGAGTGAAAGCGCACTCAGTCGGGATTGGCTCTATAGAAAGCATTTGTTTGCCGTGTCATGCAATTTTAAATACATTTTAAATAAACTATATATCTACCTACCAAAATAGAGGTAAATTAATTTTACAAATGAGTAGACCTTTTCATGCACACTTGGCTCCCGGTCGGTGAGTTGCGAAAACACTATATATCATAGGTTGTGAAAAATTGAACATTTAACGGTAAAATGTATTTGGATTAGTTTACTATAGATCAAAAACAAAGGAACGTTGTCATCTATCCTAGTGCTATATATCTAAGAGTATATGACTCTAGGATAAACAGCTTCCATTGAACGTTAGAGTAACGAAAAGCGCGTTAGAATAGAATGATGAACCAATCGTGCAGCGTGGTAAAAACGTAAGAGAAAACGAGTATATATATATATATATATATATAGATATATATATATATATTTATATATATATATATATAATAAATACATATATATATATATATATATATATATATAAATATTGAGTCGACAAAACACTTTTTTTTGAATTCTATAAAGATTCTTTACGGACCAAACCAAAAAAACTTTTTTGTAGCCCTATATATATTTTTTTTTCCTTGTTACAGTTATGATAACTGCGAAGCGATGCCTAGCAGTTACCGTTCCCTGGGGGTGGGGGGAAGGAGGCGGGTGTTAGTGGGTTTGTGAGTCTCACACTAGTCACTGGCTGTGGTGACGCATGTACATCACGATTCCCGTAATCTCCCATATTAATGCTGAGAAGTTTCACTAAAATATTTCCAAAAAAAAAATATGATAATTGCAACTAGTCGATAAAAATAAACGAAATGGCCTAGCTGTCTTGCCGTTAGTACAGTTTTTTGTCGAAACTGCTGTCGCTCGCCCGGTCGTCTCGCGAATACGTTTCATCTTGCGTGAGCATAGATCACCGTCATCAGCAGCAGCAGCAGTAGCAGCCGCATAAGCGGCAGCGGCGGCGGCGGCAACGACAACCGATCATCAGCCAGCATCCATCAAGCCAAAACAAAACACCCTTGCCACTCCGTGCGTCGGAATCCTGACCTAATCCATTGTCGTTACCGGTCGTCGTCGTCGTCGTCGTCTGCTCGGACTCGGAGGAAAAGGGAAAGGGAAAGGAATGGGCGGCGGGCGGTCGGCAGTAGCACCCACCATAAGCGGGCAACCAACGGCAGGCGAAGCCACCGTTCGACCCGCAGCAGCAGCAACAGCAGCAGCCGCAGCTGTAGCAGGGTGGAAGAAGCCAAACAGAGCTGAACGCGCGCGCCTCACTCGCTAGTGGACCCAATAGTAGTGAGTCGGATCATCGGAGGCGACAGAAACAACAACAGCGGCTGCAGCAGCAGCAACGGCAATAACAACAGGAAAAGAGTCCTCCTGTGTGTCTGTGGAATAGTGTGGAGTCAATCAATCAGGCGATCTCAGTAAGTCGTTGTTTTTGTTTGTACCACCGTTTATTAAGGCTATGACTGGATGTATATATAGAACGTGAGTAGGTAAGCGTTGTCGTATCATTTGTCGGTGCCATTCTTACTACCCAGTATCAGCAGCAGCCGCAGCAGCGTAACTGCAGCTAAGCACAGTAAATAATAGAAATAGTAATAATAATAATAAAATTAAACTTTGGCTTAGTTTGGTTGGCGATCGGGTTTATTTTCCGGTGTCTGGGTGCGTGTTGTTGTTGTTGCTGTTCTCGGCTTATATAGCAGCATTCGTACGAGCAGCAGTAACAACAATTGAGAGCAGTAGTTAACAAAAAAACCGTTGGCTTATTTTGGTCGAAAATTGGGGTTTATTTGCCGGGGTCTGGGTGCATGGTGTAGTTATTGTTCCTGCTGTTGTTGTTGCTGCTACCGTTATTGCTGCTATTGATGTTTTTGTTGTTATTGCTGCTGTTTCCTGGCGGCGTCTTTGTGATGACTGACGGCTGGCTGGCTGCAACGCTGAACTGGACGCGCACGCCACGAACAACATAAACAACAACAATAACAATAAATCGCTCACCACTGACTAACTAACTGACTGGCACACTGGTCAGTAGTAGTCAGTAGTGGTGGACTCGGACGGCCGCAGGGCTTCATAGACAAGTGCACGTCAACTGTGGACGTCAAAACACAGAGGCACGTTGTGTTGTTGCTGCTGTTGTTGTAATTGCTGCTGCTGCTATTGCTGCTGTTGTTGTAATTGCTGCTGCTATTGTTGCTGTTATTGTATTTGCTGCAGTTATTGTTGCTGTTGTTGTAATTGCTGTAATTGTTGCTATTGTTTTGATTATTAGTGTTTTTGTTGTTCTTCTGTTTTAGTTGCTACCGGCACACCAGTCCAAGTGGGTGTCTCTTTCTCTCTCTTGTCTGATTGCGGTGTTGTTGTCCGGCGGCGTCGTCGTCGTCGTTGTTGTTGTTAGACCCACATCTAACCACATCTCTCTCTCTCTCTCTCTTGTTTCGACCGTTAGTTGGACGGACCGTTGACGTCGCTCGCTGCTGCTGCTGCAGACAGTCACGGAACTCGTGTTCCTCTTTCTCGTCTGCTGCGGCAACCGCTCCGAGTGTTTGTCGACGTCATAGTCATCATCATCATCATCATCATCGTTGTTGATCACCATCAATCATAGTGTGCTCGCTCGATCGCTATCTGACCGATCGCGCCGCATACATCATATCTGGCCGGCCCGCCGGCGCGGGCTCAGGCTCACCTGCGCAACACTCTCTCTCTCTGGCTGTCACGGTGGTAAGGTAAGTAAGTAACTAAGTAACTACTACTACGAAGACACATACGTACGCTCACAGGAGCAGCTGAGTCGTTTAGACTTGTGACGATATAGATAGACAATTGGAAAGCGAATGTGTGAGTTCTTTTTGAAGACACCTTTGTTAGGTGTAACATATCACATTTTGGTAGGCGGTTGAGTAATTATATATAATCTATGTTGGAACGACTACACGAATATATATATATATATATATATATATGTTCCAGGGCTGCGTACACGGGCTTTCAGCCTTACGAACTATACGACTATAATGTTGTAATACACATAAGATGCTGTGAATAAAACGCACTTAAAAAATATATATATATACATACATCATATATATATTTATGTATATATACATAAATATATATATATATATATATTATATATGTATATATAGATATATATATGAATATATATATATATATATATATATATATATGTATATATAGATATATATATGAATATATATATATATATATATATATATATATATATATACATGCATATATATATATATATATAAAGTTATTGTTGAGTAACACCTGTGTGACCTATAGTAGTTCTCTACCTGCATCGTTAGAATCAGTTGAGCTGAGGTCAGAATACTTATATTTTAGTCGAGTTAGTCATGATTATAATTCTAAAAAAAATCCCACACATTTTGCTGATTCCGATAAATATTTGACGTCATAAAGCGTTTCCGAAGCTCCTGTCAATAAAGCCGTTTTCATCGAAATATCCGCGAGAGTAATTGAACAAACACAGACAAATTATTTATTTAATCTATATATATATATATATATATATATATATATATATATATATATATATATATATATATATATATATATATATATATATATATATATGCTATACATGTATATACAGGGTGTCCGAATTTGATTTGGCAAAACTCTGGGCTTTGCTCAAGCTCGGTGAAAAATTATTTTAATGCATTTTTCTGAATTGTGATTTAACGGGTGGCTGTTCCGACACGTTTACAAACTGCACGATTGTGAGAGAACGCATATCTCAATTGAAATACCAAGCATACCGACGCATTCGGGCGCCCAGGTTCCATTTTTTCCATTACGCGTGCACAATCAATACGTTCAGACCAATGTACATCCTAAGTGAATCCTTCGGTACCAAATTGGTTGAGCTGGCGTCTGTGGTTGCAAGGTATCTGAAATCTCCCGATGGCCATATCTTGGTGTGAATGCATACATGCAGCTAGTATGTTCGCTTTCTTTGTCAATCAAGTCACTCGTCAAACCTGTAGAAGCCTAGAAAAATATTTATTTTGCTTTAAATCTTGCTCGAACGAATGCCCGACACCCAATAAACACATTCGGTAGCGATAGCAAAGCTCTCGTTGCACGTAGTCAAAGATACCAGGCGTCTCCCGAATGGTTCCACCAGCAGTAACTATTCTGCCGATTAGATCCATAGGAGACTCAACAGGAGTTCCATAGACTAGATCCTTTAGGTGGCCCCAAAGGAAAAAGTCGAGACTGGACAGATCGTGCGATCGCGGCGGCTAAGCGTGTGGACTCTTCCGGCCAATCCACTGGTTGACGAAGGTCTCATCCAGATAATTCCGTACCGGAAGGGTGTCGTATGGTGGGACACCATCGTGCTGTAATCACATTCGACCGAGTACTCTGTGGAACTGTGGAATGCCAAGGTTGTGCTCAGACATATGTGGTATGTCGATCCATTTCACCTATCGGGAAATATTTAAGGCCCGATAAGATAGTTACCTGCTATGCCAGTCAAGACATTCACGGAGAAGCGACGTTGGTGTGCTTCGTCCGTGAAGAGAACAAAAGCAGAAAATTCCACATTGGCTGCTGCTTGTTGCAGAAACCAACGACAGTAATGAATGCGTGGCTGGTAATGAGAATCCTGTAAGGCTTGAACTCGCTGCAACCGGTACAGATGTAGCCCGGATTCATTTGACACCTCGTGGACAGTGGTGCAACTTGCACCGATACTTGCAGCCACCTGCTTAATACTTGCGGAGGGACGCGTGATTACTTGTTGATTAATGTGTTTCTCTGTATTTAGGCTTCTCACTGTCCGCGGTCGTCCGGCTTCGTATTGACGGCCGTGAAATTATCCAGTTTTGCAGAGCAAACGATGCAGTCCCGAAATCATTTACTTTTCAGGTATCACAGATCGCGCGCGCATTTAGTGACTTTCCACGTCTTTGTTACTGGGGTGGCGGCATCTTCTATTTGCCGTCATATCTTTAGCTTGTTTCGCCATTTTCGCCAACCGACGCTGTTTATGCCCGTGCTGCTTAACGGAGGCGCTATCCTACATACACAAGGCTCAGTGTGCTTATTGACTGATGGGCATTCATTCGAGCAAGATTTAAAGTTAAATAAATATTTTTCTGAGCTTCTACAGGGTTGACGAATGACTTGACTGACAAAGAAAGCGAGATATTATTGGGTAGAACTGCAACAACTTGGAACTCATGATAGTAGTTTTTACCAACTCTACGCGTGCAAAGTGAATACAAATATAATAAATTGAAAAGACAGCTGGTATTGTACACGGTAGAAGTCGTGGATATCGTGGATCATAGAAGTGTTGGCTATCACCTAGAATGATAGCTATAAAGAACCTTCCTGACAAATTGTTTCTAAGTCTAGTGGCCTATCATCATGGAGTGAACCTGTTTTGCGAGATAGAGTAGACGGTTGATATGTAGTGTGTCGCCAAGTGTAATGAATTCAGTCCAATACACGTCCGCGTTTTAGGATTGCCTGCTGTTCGGCATTCTTCGTTTGTTCCCGTGGTTGGACTCGCTTGAAATCGAGAAAGCCTCCAGCCGCCAGGCAGGATGGCGTCGGAGGGCCTCACCGTAGGACGCGTCCTCGATACGCTTCAAGTGGCGGCCGAGCACTTCAAGGAGCAGGTAGGTGTCTGGACGTGTCAAGCGGAGCTAGGCGGAGGTGCCAGTTGATTGTCCTCAGGCCGCGGCGCAAGCTGTCGGAAAAATCACGTTCATATCGACTTATGCAGGCGAATAAAAGAAAAGACAGGAAGTATCTCGTTTAGGAGGGACGGTGAAATCATTAAATTGTGTTACGAGTATATCGATCATGCGAATGATCTGGTTGTGTCGATAGAGAAACCGAACATATAGGCGCATTCGGACGAAAACTCTACGATAATTCCCCATGAAATGCGCATTTTCTAGAATGCGTTTGTTTTTCGCATACGATGACAGATTGTTAAGGTATTGAACATGAAACATAAAAAATGAGGCGTCACAGTTTTTGCAAACTGTTTCCAGTATGACTATTTGTCATTTGCTAGCCAGCGTAGGATATATCTTAGGTGAAGAAACTTTCTTATAAACACACTGTTATGTTCGGTTTATCTATCGAACAACTATATTACCCGCATTCGCACATCAAATGATTATTGTTTAAAGCCGTGTGCAGTCAATCGCATTGGTATAACACATATTGGTAATTTTACTGTCACTCGTAAACAAGGCATTTCATTCAAGAAGATGGTTATTTTTAAAAGTTCTATATTTCCCTCAAGTGTGGCTAGAACTTGCATAGACACCCTATATGTATAACGAACAAATAGTCATGCACCACCTGTACTGAGATATCGGTGCTCTTGTTTGGTTATATTTATATATAAACTGTGAAAAGGGATTGGCACACTACTGTAGAATATGTATTGAGCGCGTCAAAATAGGCGAATGCTGTGTGAATTACCAACAAAGCGAAAGTAATTACGAGTCAAAGTTCCATCACATATTTTATTTTGCAGGTGTCGGTCGTGATGCATCCGTACTGGACTCCGCAATACATTTTCAACTTCTGTCTTGGCTTCGCCTGGCTTGTTTTTCTGTGGAAGGAGTACCTTCAATACAGACAGGTATGCTTCTAATAGATCACTTGTAACATTTTTCAGATAGTTAAACTATCATGTTCTGCCAGTTATATTAGTTTAAAAACCTCGTAGAGTGTTTCCTCTCTAGTTTGGAGAGAAAATCAATTTATGTTAGCAAAACGCGTGTAAGAGATCTGTCTAAAAACTTTTAAAATGTATATGCCTATATCATGTTATAGGTGGATAGAAGTGTTATTTGACACGGGTTTCAGTGTGTTGGAACTATTATGTTGACCATTTACCGTTCCCCGAATCTCGGTGATCTGATTTTATGGTAGATTTTTAAACAGGAGTTGCCATCACACACTTACCACACCACACACGACCCATGACGACGCCTACTGACATTGCCGTGGACATACGTTCTTGAATGGGCTGTGGTGCTCTTTTGTCTCGTACTCGTTTGTAACTTCTGCACGTATCATTTCAGTACCGGGTGTATGTAACGAATGAGTTTGTCCCACCGGAGGTGTGCAATCTCATGGAGCAGAAGTACTTCGCGAAGGCACGGGCGTATCGCATCGATTTAACGCGATTCGGTTTTATCCGTGACGTATTCTCGCAAGTGGTCACTACGGTAAGGGGGCTGTGGAGAAGAAAAAAATTCGCATTCTTGACGCTTTAAGCAGTGATTATTACTTTTTAAAATTCAACAGGCGACTTCGCAAATTTTTAAATGTGTTTGAGTAATGGAAATTCACCTGCACGGTCACTAATACTGTTTCTCTAGCACTGATCTGTGTTTTTTGCTTTTATTGCGTATTAACTCAATTGGAGTTTGCTGACGCATTCAAGTGCATGGCTGCAGGTGTAAACTTACTGAATACTCGCATACATATTGCGGATATAGTACTCCAAAAATGGTTAGATATATTGTATGTACACAAGACAACAATGAGTGGTTTTGGAATTTGATATAAGTGCCTCGGTACTACAATTTGTGGTTGTGTTTTATGTTTTTGTAATGTGTGTATGCGAATGCACATTATCCCTACAGGTCGTTCTGACGATGAACCTTGGGGCTGCGCTGTGGAATTACTCCCGACGTCTTGTAGCCGACGCAGGTCAGAATAATTTTATCTTTCTGTCTGGCTTTGTTTCAAATACTCCTCTCTCTCTCTTGTTTGCAACGTCAGAATAACTTTTTTATGACTAAATTGCGGTTATTAGGTTTTGACAGGAACAACGAGATGCTCACTACAGCCGTTTTCATACTGCTGGGCTCAGTTTTTTCGACTATTATCGGTCTGCCGTGGGACATTTACGGAACTTTCAAGATCGAAGAAAAGCACGGCTTCAACAAAATGGTTTGTTTGCTTATTCTCTTTGCGACGGGGTTTCTACGATCTCAGTGAAATGTTTCGCCAAGCTGTTTATCATTCGTTAGCAATAGAATGACGAGGGCCTTCAGCAAATTAGATTTGTTTTATTACCATGGAATTTAAATCTGTCGACGCTTAAATGTAATACGTAACTTGTCAATCGTCGTGAATAGAATATAGGTGATTGTTGGACTGAAGGTGAGCCTCATTCATATTACGTCTTGTTTGTTGCTATAATAATATCTTCCTTGGCTTGACTTCAATATTGCATACAGAAAAAAAAACAATGTCTGGCGTTATTATTATACTGTGGTCGCTGCGTTTAGGGAGCAGTGGTAATATTATTATTAATATTACTACTACTCCTACCGTTTAATCGTCGTATATAGCTTGTATGTATGGTTCTAAGCGTAAATGGTTGAACTAACTTCACTTCTTTCTGGGCGGGATTGCTATATGTTTATTTGCAGACGGCGGGCTTCTATGCATGGGATAAGCTCAAGAAGTTCGTTGTGATGCAGCTTATTACCCTACCAATCATGTGCGGCATGATCCAGATTGTGAAGATCGGAGGGCAGCTGTTCTTCGTTTATCTATGGGCATTTATTTTCGTTACGAGTCTTGTTCTGATGACCATCTATCCTGATTTCATTGCACCACTCTTCGACAAGTTTGTTCCCCTGCCTCCAGGAAAACTTAGGTTTGTTATTAATGTATATCTGCGACTTATGCTTTCAATATATACATATATATATATATATATATATATATATATATAGTCAAACGTGCATAATTTTGATATAGAACGCATTGGTATTGGAGTTTCCAGAAAAGCATTAGACAGCGACGACATATCCCTAAACATGGGGCCGAACTTATATATAAGTATGCACTGCATGTCATTTTTTACCAGGACCGACATCGAGGCGATTGCCGACTCCGTCGGCTTTCCACTGAAAAAGATCTACGTGGTTGAACATTCGAAGCGGTCGGCGCATAGTAACGCGTACCTTTACGGAATGTTCAACAGCAAGAAAATTGTCCTTTTTGATACTCTGTTGAAGGACTCGAGCTACCGTCCGGCTGAGAATGAAAACTCAGTAAGTATATTTTTCGATAGCAAACTGCACATTAATAGGTAATTGAAATATTGAAGTTATAGTATATAATCTGTTTTACACTTGTCTCAAATGAACCGGATTTCTGAACTAAGTGGGTACATTATTTTTTAATGATTCGGATTACATTGTTTTTTTTATTGCAGCAACAAGTAACGTTAGAGACTGCCAATATATATATATATATATATTCGTTTTTTATCGCCATGTGATAGTGCGTTTTTCGGTACACGGCTACCACCTATGCAGTGCAGAAGGCTTCCACGACCCCGATGTTGACTGCAGCTGTAAATATTGCCATACCGAATGCTCTAGATATCACGGTCTTGTTTGTAGGAACATTGGGTCTCTAAATCAGTTGGCCCGTTTAATGTCATTATAACTTTGTATATGTCTAGGTTATATATTTTATATAATCCTTATAACTGCATTTGTGAGCTCCTGACGCCGAGCCAAATCTTTGTACTTAGGTATTATCGATACTAAATGTGTGAATAAATGTAGTGCCGGTTAAACTAAGCGTATTTGCGAGGCATTGTTAAAAATATTGTCTTTTCAAAACAAAACTGTGTTTAGGGAAATCCGACGTCTCAGGACACGATCGACAATGAACACGGCGAGCCGCCGCACGATGGAGTTCGCCAGCGCAGCTCGAGCGCCGGTGCGTCGAGTGACGCTCCAAGTCAGCCGCAGCCAACGCGGTGCAGCGACGAGGAGATCCTTGCCGTCATTTGCCACGAGCTCGGCCATTGGAAGATGTCGCACGTCATTAAGGGCTTTGTCATTAGTACGTAGAGATAACACTCATCGTCATCACCAAATAAACGGCGACTGCATGGGTTTTCATTCTTCCGGCACATTGTCTGCCAACGCTGGTGGAGTAGGGCTTTCATTGGTGCGTTTCGTTTATCGGGATTCTTAGCGACCTCAAGCGAGTGCAGTCGTTCAGTTACTCTCCGGTATGGCACCAAGCACCATAACAGTCCTCGTGTGACTCGTAATCAAAACAGAGCATAAGTTTTACGAGCTGGGACTTGATCATCGCAGGCAAGACGTATGCTTGGATCGATTCACTGATGTATAGCATTCAATTGAAACTCCGATTTTCTATTACCCGTTTTTTCATGCCCACTGCAAGATACCTCAAGCAGCAACCACGTTGTAGTTATATGATAGAACTGGTTGAGGTTCTTATTACGGCAACACTCGGCGCTAAGCGAGGATTTAACGTTCTGCGTGCTTATTATGCCATTTTATGCATACGGATTATATGTACGCCAATGCATGCATACGGCGGCATGCGTAGGCCCATACAGCAGCTTATGTGCCTATAGCAGAAAACGGATGTTGCAGCAATCGGGTTCCTCAGGTCTAGAGAGAATATCTAATTGCCTTAAATGTATATTTCTTTATTTCGTATAGTAATATTGCGGTTATGTTTGACCATTTGAGCGGCGGAGACAGAGCACTCTATGTTAGCACGTTTTTAGTCTATTTGTAGGCGAGGTTTGGGCCGCATATAAATGCCATGACCATGCAAAATGTTGGTAGCTCATTAAGTACATTTATTTAGTACATTTGTTGTAAATGTATTCGTAATAAGAATTTGTCTTAAAATCCTCGAACGTTCAAATATGAAAAAAAACGTTAGATGACATTTAGACGAAGAATTTTTTGTTTGATTTCTTGATCGAATAACCCATAGCTGGGCAATCCCTGGCCAGCCTTATAGGTAGCATACTGTTATTTTACATGCCGCCCTATCTGCAGATGTATATCAATAACAACCTAATAGGGTGGTTATACTTCGCTATGGTCGTTGGTAATTATAATATGGTTATAACAAAAGCATATTACAATTTTGTATACGTTTTTAATTGGTTTTAGTTGCCGTTGTTGTGGATATTTTTTTATTATACATGTCGGCGTAGCCGTTGTAGTGCACTATTGCTGCCAATTAATTATGATGTCACCGTTTATGATTTCTTGACCTTGTTGCAGTGCAAATTCATATGTTCTTCAGTTTCCTGATCTTTGCCTCGCTCTACCGCAACTCAACCATCTATCAGGCGTTTGGCTTCAACGATGATAAGCCGATCCTAATTGGAATGTTGCTCATTCTTGAGTACATTTTCTCGCCATACAACGTCGTACGTTTTGCACCCTTGATTATCCTCAACTAGATAGTTGTCTGTGTATATATATATATAAATTCACTCGTACCTCTTCCCCTTTAATGTTTTACTTCCACGTTGGTGCTCGCAACGATCTGCACACGAATATATATATATATACATGTATGTTTATATATTTATACTCTGGCACGAGAAATCGCGGGTTCGAGCCCGACACAACACATGCGTCTTTCAAAGCGATTCTTCATTAAGATTTGCAGATTTAAAATGTAAGTCATATATATATATATATATGTGTAAAGTAACCTACATTTTAAATCTGCCTAAATCCGCCTTCAGTTACATAGATACACTTGTAGTATTTATTATTTCCAGTCTTCAGCCGCTCTGTGTTCCGTTGTTAATGTTGTTTGTTTCATGGCTTTGTTTTTACTTCCGCGACTTTGTGTCTTGGTACTTGTGCAGGTGATGGACTTCCTTATGACGATCTACTCGCGACATAATGAGTTCCAAGCTGACGACTTTGCTAGGAGAATGCACCGCGCTTCCTATCTGCGACAGGTCGGTGTGATAATATTATACCTCGATAGCTTTGACACTAGTGGGAACATTTACACGATAACGACTACACTATACAGCCAAAATTTAAATGTAATTCTTGGTCATTGTAAACTAGCTTTATATATATATATATATATATTTAGTAACGGTAAGTGTCCTAATATTACAAGCTATATATATATATATATATATATATATATATATATACATATATGGTAGCAGTAAGTGTCTTAATATTACAAGCTCTAAGTAACGTTAATATGCATAATAATACTAATGGCTGTGAAGTCTGGCTGAAAGGCTTTTGACCTGTATATGAAGGCGAATAGCTGTCTCTGCACAGCTAAACTCAGCGTTTTAATTTGCGTGATAAAAAGTCTATTATTGTTGCTCATGTTAGTACCAGCTCTTGCAAACTTGTTTACACTCTGTGTCTTCTTGCGTTCGTTCGCTTTTATTTCACGGATGGCAGGCATTGATCAACCTGAACAAAGATAACCTCGGCTTCCCGCTGAACGATCCTCTGTATTCGGCCTGGCACCACTCACACCCGCCGCTTCAGGAGCGTATAAAGGCGCTCGGCAAGAACGACTAGGACGCCCCGATGTCCCCCTCCTCACCATTCCACACCTCAAACTCATCTCAAGATCATGAATCGAACGTCGACCGACTATACACGGGAAGCTCGAGTGAGGACGATATTGACCACTGAAGGTCTTCATCGAACTGCACTCGTCATCACCCGGGCTTTGCCGGCGTTTAGGGGGTAATAGTTTTGTCTTCCTATTGCTATTCCTAGTATTACACTACCAACTGTGGAGATGTACATGCGGGGATGGCCTTGTCCTGGAATGTCTGTTCGAAACAGATCCTTCATGGAATATCGTACGCTCTAACCTTGAATGACGTCGTCATCCAGGTTGACTGAATATAATAGAAACTAGCCAGCTGGTAGCTAGAAGAGCTACCAGTTGCTACAGGCTGCCCATGCCTGCTGCAGTACAACGAAAGTAAAAGCCTTCACGTACACTAATAACAGCGGCTTGCGTAGTGTTGGCATCATGCACGATGCAAACTAGCAGAGCGGCATTACTTAAACTTTGATATGGACAATAGCCAAGAAAGCAAGAAGATAAGCAAAATAAGACGCAAGAAATGCGTTTTCCTCGTTCTCTACAGGATTCTCGTCATATTCCATGAGGTTAGATTCGAGTCGAACACTTCCAGCTGCTGTAGTTGAACCAAAGCAAATACACATATGTATATATAAATTATCACAACAAATATACTACTATTCACTACTATGAACCGTCGCGCACGTCAAGAAGGAAACTGCTCTTGCACGTGTTATGAGATACGACGGGAGGAGTAAGCGTACCACCATCAGAGCGTGGATAATCGTTTAACGTCACGTACAATTTGTAAAATGAAAACTGAATAAACGAAGCTTCGAGTGAAATTTTGATCAATTAATGTAAGTCTTAACGTGTTGAGTTGTAGCCATGACGGCCAGTCGAAGCTAAGACACACATGTATATATCTATCTATCTATCTATCTATCTATATATATATATATATATATATATTTATATAAATATATATATATATATATGTGCAAATACACACGCTTCTGATACATGTGTGCATTTACCACACCGGCGTTCTTTTAATCTATGTAGAGTGCTACTCTTCTAATATTTAAGTATGCATTTTAAAGTATATTGAAAATAATGTACGAATGTAAGAGTGTGTTAGCAGAGGGCACACAAAAGCTTGTGTGGAACTTTGGATGGGCGGTTGTGTAAAGGACGACACGTACAACAGAGTTTATCCCTTAAATAAAGTATAAGTGCATACTGTGTTAAAACGCAATATTGATACTTTTTACTGCATCTCGTTAGTAACTGTGGCAGTACCTACGTGCGCATCGGAGACGCTTCTGCGTAGGCGAACGTTACTGGCAAACATCAAGTCTTGTAATAGCTTCGTAGATTGAACCTGTGTGTCGCAGTAAGCGCAAATGTCTTCGTGGTAATTTTGTTTATAGCATTAATAGTAATACAAACATTAAGAATTAGTATAATAATATAGCGGTTCAAGACTAATGATGAAGCATTTAGGGTCACGCATTGGCGTATTTATTTACCTAGGAAAACTTACAGCTTACGCTAAACATATTTACAAACGCATGCTAAAACTGCCCGATTATATTACTTAAAAGGAATTTGACAAATTTTACGAGGGGCACATACATTGCTCTCTTCTACAGTTGCCTGCGGGGCACGACTGGAAACCCAGGATAACATCAGGATATCAGCATTAAACACACAATCTAATGTGCACGGCAAACATGAAACTGAGCCGAACACGTCCTTACTGACGAAGTGAAGACTTAGGATAACGTTAAACAACCAAGGCATCATTATGGTCTTGCTTATCGCATATTAAAATAGCCAAGAGAAAGAGAAAAGCAATCGTGTTTGACCTTAGAAATCATCACTAAAGTTGATTCATCTGTAATTGGTAGTATGTATGCACATTACAGCATGGCAAAACATTGTGATGATCCACTGCATCCGATTTGATCTAGCTTGCACATTATCGACGACCATTAGCCTCTTTGTCGCAGCTCCTCATCCACTCTCGAGCTACCAGCTATTGATTTCCACGTCTTTTGTTTAATTGTACCGTTGCGTCTATCCTTGCTACTACCTTCTCTAGTTCCTCGTTTGTCTCAAACCGCATACTAACGGCAGCTCTCAATAGCAGATCCTGCACACTGTTATGGCTGTCTGCTAGTTATTGTCTCTTAGCCTTTCTACGCACCCTGCTATTCGCATTGGCACTCGCCCCTCCATCCCGACTCCAAGTGATGCTACACATTTCCCTGAAACCATAAGATTAAATAATATGTATACCTGTACAAGTGATGCTACTAGCGCTAGAAGGTTTGATGTGATATGATGTTTATTTCTATTCGTAATTGTAGTTTGTCGTTTTTGTTACATCTTCATATAGCCACATGGCTAGTGCGAAGCATATGCACAAGTTACAGTAAGATTTTAGACTTTATAGCCGTAGTATCTCGTATTATTACAATTGTTTATCTATGATTCATGTACGTATTTCATAAGTATGGTTTAATCAGACGCAAGTAAAATGAAGTAATGCGTACTCGCAGCGTTTTTAATTGAATAAACAATGTATTAAACGTGTAATCACTAATATTACTAGGCAACTTGTTTCACAATGCAGCACTTAAATTGCAGAGCACAAGCTTCGTTTGTGTACTTGTAGCGAATAGAAGACCGAATCGGGTATTCCGGGTTCTTGCAGATTGGATAAGGTCAACCAGGTTAAGATAGTGACCGATGAGAATGCGCTTTATTTGGATAATTAAGGTTAATTTAATTAGGCATGGTAACCGAAGCTGTTGTTACTGAGACGCTTATGAGAGACTGGAGACGAGACAGAGCGCCTTTTTCTGAATGAGATGAAGCGGAGTTATATGACACGCATGAGTAAGCCAGTAGATAGCCCCTCAAAATCCTCATGAATCATTGCCTCGCCCTGTTGGGGAGAGTCGGTCACAAATAGAGCACTTCTGTCGTCAGCCAATACAGTTTATTTAGCATGTTTCGGAACATTTAAATGGCGCAAAGAAAAAGATTAGATTATAACGGGCCACTGATGCTCCCTTGAGCCACCCTGATTGATATATTTTCGATATGAGAAAGGGATTGTCTATTTTGGACAACTTGGCGTTTTGAATGAGCGTACCCATAAATCGAGCGTATTTTAAAAGAATGATTAGATCCACAATATTAAAGGCTTTTTCAAATCTACAAATACCGCCGCTTCAGTTTCTTTTAATTGAATCTGCTTCCATATCTCTTCGACAGAATCCATTACAGGCACCATAGTCAACATCTTGGGTCGAAACCCGAACTGCCCGTCATACAGGAGGTTATTTCTTCTATGAAATTTCTAAAATGTTCGATAATGCCGTTTCCAAAGTCCCTCGATATTGACCCGGGAATACTTACAGATCTGTAGTTGTCTCGGCACAGGCGCTCCCCGCTTTGAACAATGGAACCACACGGTATAGCTTTAGGACGTTTTGAAATTAGATGAAAGCACTTTTCATCTTCATCAAATAACACTTTTTGAAAACAGGGATCGAAAAACTAGATGATTTTTGGCGTTACAAGAATGATATTAAATGATGGCGAGACTAATTAAATGAATTTATAGATTGAGTAAATCATGTTTATTCGGTAACTGCACTGACGCCAACTTCGAGTGCTTGGCTCATACCCAAAAGTATAATGATTTTGGGGTACCTCAATGTTTTCAAACGAGCAAAGGCAGCTTGTCCCAATTTCTAAGCTATATATATATATATATATACATACATATATAACCTAAGTTTTACACATATATTCGAAATATTAATGCTTATTCAGACGACGGTTTTTACACGAATACACTTTCCGGGCTTTAGCCGGCACCAATGGCGAGCACGGCGGGAGTAGTACTGCCCTAGAGCGGTGAGCGAGATAGGCTGGCAAGCGCAGGTAGATATATATATTTATATATATATATATATATACACATACATATAATCATTTATTTATGTGTATAAGATATACAATTGTGATGTAAGAACATGTGCACAGCCCGCTTGGGGCATAACTCAAAGCATTAGGTCCAGGCTAGGGCTGGTCCACCTAGCCAGGGTACCTCTAATCGAGGCGGCATTCCCTCTTTGAACATTTAATGACAGACGTTGCAGTAAGTATTCGCCCGCCCTCTTGTCTCCTGTAGCGAGTACCAATCTTTTTTCGACATCATTAAGCAGTTTCTTCGTGAGCAGCCCAGCCCCCCCCAAGGTCTCAAACGCAAGGGGTGAGAACAAGTGTGGGTAAGAGACGCCTGAATACTTTCTGCACTTGGCTGCTTCCGCTAGGGCTACCGCGTGTCCAGGGCGAATTGCGCTCGCACCGACCATTGAAGGGGCTAAAGAGTCGGTTACGGTTGCATCCCACACCAGCATGTGGCCCTGCTCAAAGGGAGTCAGGGTCATGCCATCAGGTCTCTTTCCATCGTCTCGGACTAAACCAGGGGGCTCCAAGATGCATGGGTACCCTGCCGATCGCAGCGCTCTGCTAAACGTTTCGTTCAAGGCCGAGTGGCGTGCAATTCTGCCTGAACTCTGCGGACAGGAAAGCCCATGGTGGCCTAGGGAGTCGACCTCGTCACCGCATTTGCAGTGGTGTGGAGAGACTAGCTCTGCTCCTAACCTCAAACCGACAAGTATTCGTGTAGACTCATCGTCTAGGAGGGTACCCAGCTGAGGGCTCGGGAGGGCGTGCAGCCATGCACCTGCACCGGGCGAGGAGACTGCATGTAGCGATTGGTATTATGTATGTCTAGCGCGTAGCGATATTGAGTGAAGAGAGTGAGTTCCTGCGGCAAAGCGGCTTCGTGCTAACCGCCGAAACATAGCGTAAAGTGTGAGTTAGCCAAGCAATAATACGAAGTGGGGCGGCGCTGCCATATAGCCCTCTATCGCACAGTGATCTACAATAAATAAGAATCAATGTCAGTGAACCCGTGCATTTCGACTGTTTTCCTTCTACGGTTCCGTCGGCAACATATTGTGACGAAGTTAGAGACAACGTAGCAACATAACAGCCAACTACTACGCTGTCGATAATTTACGGGCGCTATTAAGTCGACCGAGCTTCCAATCTAACGTGCACCGCAAAGGAGACCGCTAAGCTGCGTGCCAGCGACAATAGGGCACGTGCACCACCGCCGACCTGTTGCGCCACAACCATAACATCAGCAGCATCATCATCATCATCAGACCTACGTACCTGAACTACGGCGACGTGACCGCTGAAGACAACGCACACCATGATAATGCGTAGTTTGAACCGAACAATCAGCGACGAGCACAGGCAGAACATTCGAGATGTCGAATGTTCGAAAACATTCGATTTCATCGTTTAACATTATTACTCTACAGACGCTATGGCGTTCCTAGAGTGATTAGGCCGATGAAGCAGAGCCCATGAGTCCATTCTTCGGCCGGCTGCGCTACGCGCTAGACGTGCGTCGTGTGTTGCCATTCATCGTACCTAAGTCTCTCGTATTGTAGTGCCCGTCCGGCTGAGACTGCATTCCCTATTTGACTTAGCGTAACAAAAATCGTTACAATATTGACGTCTAATGTGGGACACAACGTGCAGTGAGAAGCCCGTACGTAGAAGCGATCGTAGCGACAGCCAGGATGGCTGAGACAGTCGGCTGGCTGCTAACAGAGGAGAACTTAAAACAAATGTCAGACAATTCATTCATCCATTACGTCCGGCTCCTCGTCCACAAAAAGCAAGGATTGTCGAATCTACAGCAGCACAAGATTCTTCGTGATGTGTTTGAGGGGAAAGCAGCAAAGTAAGTGGAAGGGATACCATTAATCGAGGCCGGTTGCGCGCGAACTTTGTGCTACCTGATGCAGAGGTTTGGGTCGGCCTCCGCCATACTGGTAGATATTGATATACAATGATTAGATCTTCCGACGCCGAGTGACGCGCGACTCTGACGATCTGTCGTCTCAAATTCTTGGATAGCCTCAATAGTGCTGTAATATCGTTACAAATCTTTAAGATCGACCATTCGACTTATGGAGCAACGTGATATGCTGTAACATTAAAAGCTCTACCCCCCGGCCAGAACGGAGTTTTTGAAGAAAGTAGAAGTCGACAATTGTTTGCCATCAGAGGATCCCCTTGAGCCGCCTGAGTTGATCGTAGAGGCTAACGATTCTTTAGGGGCTGAGGCGGGAAATCTGTATTTTTGACAGGGAAGATCACGTCGCATCAGAGAAGGAAGTTATATTCAAAAGTGCAAGGTCCTGTCGGTCCGGCGAGTCGGACGGGCTCAACGTTTAGGAAGTCGTTCAGCGAGTCACCTCGGAACGAATCTGCGCGAGTCTACCACGCCCACGTTGGACTGAAACAGGGTAACGTGAATTGTTTGTGATATGTACGTGAACTGTACACACTGATCTAATGACTTAGTCTATTGAACTTAGACTAGCCGAGTACGTAGGAATGAAAACACGATCGTTTGCGGTCACTTGTACAGTGTCACTACATTCTCTGTAGTTCTCTTTTCTGCACCCGGTGTCAGCTGTATTTATTGCTTCACAGATGGTTCTCGCATACGGTAGATTCGACTCGGTACGAGTAGACATCTCTATCGAATCTTCGGGACGTTTCTCGTACCTACTCATTTCTACCCTCTCCACTGCACGTTTCCCAGCACGTGGCGCCTAGCTTCGAAACTCGTGTGTCCACCTGAACTTGGCCAGACACAACAGTCCCCCACGCTAACTACGAAATATGTAATAATGTATGTATGTAGTAATGCTTAGAGCTACTTGATCGCAAACCTGTAGGCTCTTGTAGGGGTGTTGGCGTAATCGGATTTGCTGGCGTAGCTGGCTCGGTAGAAAATTCCTGCTCCACTTTTGTAGGTTATGTCGGTGCTGGAAATGAATTCGGCGTAGCGATAGAGAATGGTCTTGCCACGGCAACGCCTGAATGTTTTGGCTGTTCGCCACCGTGATCGACCGTACCACAAGTGCTTGTGCAGTGTACAGCACGTTTCCTTTTCCACGTCCGTCTTTTAAACTTGATCGAAATTTCTCTTCACCATGCCGAGCTCGGTTGACTGCACTAACATGTGCCTTCTTCCGAGTATCTTCACGACACGAGATGTACACCACTTGTTTTATTTTTGGTAGTCTCGAACTGCCACAGACTCCCCCACGCTGAATCGAGGAACCATCTCCGCCGGCTTCGCTGGTACCTGTCGTTTCTCTTTGAGCTGGGATATGCGAATCTGTCGGCCGAGGAATATGGATGCAGGGTTATTTCTTGTAGCTTTCGAAGGTTGATTTTCGAGACGTTAAAGATATGCATTGAACTTCGGGGTTATATTTTGAAACAATCCAACTCTCTTAAGGTCCTTCTTCTCTGTTGCCTCTAGCTTCTTCTCACCGTTTTCGGCGAGGGCGTAAGGTATTTTCCTTGGTATGTACACAGGTTTTGGCTGGTTCTGGACTGTGAGTGCATGTATTGACGGTAGCGTTCCAATATCTGCCGCAGTGGGCTTATGGTATGCAGATAGTATGTCAGTAACTTCGCTTTCAACTCGATGAACTTAGAAGCTGGTTTGGCGCCAAAGAGTGCGGACGTGTGCCTACGGAGCTCCGAGAGGTTATGCTTGCTCGTGTGTATACAGGCAGGTAAACCTAGAGAGTGACATACCGTAGTGATGTGTGAAACTCAGTGACCATTTTGGTGTATTGTGCGTGACCGTGCGACGAAGGGGTAAGGAGTCAGGCTGCTGTGAAGTTCAAACAAGTCCTTCTCAGCAGGGTGAAGCAAAACGAAACCACCCGCACAGCGGTCGGAAGGCTCCGAGCGGTCCGCCGAGCATTCAAATTTGAATTCTAACGGCAGCTCAACTAACACAGTGTAACACTGCATTATATAAAAAGTGTCTGGCGTGGGTACAGATAGATAGCAAAAACGCTAATTACTGTACCACACTCTGTATATATATAGACTAGCGTGTAGATATTGTGTATTATATATGGCGCATTATATATCGCAATATTATATCACACAGTCTATATACGCAGTACACTATATGTGGTAGTATTGCACCGAACAGTGTGTATTTATATGTGTATATGTATGCGTGATAGTGCTTCAGTACCGATATAGGTATATACCGATATAGGTATATATATATAGGTATATACAAGGGGCTAAGGAGTGAATGAGCGTAACCTGACCATGGACGAACATTCCATTACGGCCTGTATGGACGGAGAAAATCCTCCCCAAGGAAAGGCCCTAACAAGAGCCCCGAATGCTAGCCCAACGGGAGTTCAGATAGAAGAGACTTGCGGCGGACTGGAGACTGGCTCGGTGGCCACGACTAGGATCTCCATTGATCAAGAAACGGCAGGAGCTGGAGCTGAACGAATGATCCAGGACGCTTCAGAGAAGCCCGAAGAAACGGGCCACAAGGAAGTGAAAAAGGCGACCGAAGCAACTTATAGACTGGACTCCATGATTGAAGCACTACTAGAAAGTGCGTCCGAATTGGAAGCACTTACCGTGAAGCACATCAAGACCCAAACTGACATCAAAAGGGTTTCAGAGAAGCTCCACAGGGCTGCCAGGAGACTGCATGAAGATGGCCGTATCGAACTGGCAGAGCTGCGAAGTAAGCTAAAAGAGACTTTAAAGCTGGCGATGGAGCTCCAGCCAGCAGATGCTTCAGAGGCGACCCTAGTCACAAAGGCATCTAGAGATCCGCAAATCTACAACAGATGTAAGACGGAGATCAGCGCCGAGGAGATTAGGAACGAGAAAGAGGATCAGCGCGCAGCAGAGCTGCACAGGCGCATGAACGAGGCAACGACTGAGGGGGAGGTGGTCACGCTGGTCAAAGAGAATTGGCCTATACGACTCTATAGCAAGACAAAGAATGTTCACGGTAGCATTTTGACAGAAAGAGAAGTGAGGGCGGTGGTCATACGCGAAGTCATACGTCGGCCAATGACTCAGAACTCCTTGCTCGCTTGACGCCGCAATTCCCGGCGGTAACCCGAAAAAAGGTCGTCAAACCTGGAAACGTGGCAGTATTTCGAACCCGTGCGGAAATGGTACCGGAAGACGGAGATTCCGTTGAAGAGGAATTACCAGAGATCACTAGAACTCTCGTGGTCGGAAAACTAGAGGAAGGAGAAGTTGAGGTCAAAAGCGTCGTAAGGCTCTTCCGACAAATGACCACGCATCTACAGCGAGCTGAACAAGACGCAGGGCCGCAGGAGCGAGACGCCGGTCAAACGAGCCAGAAGAGACGCCCGATAGCGGTCCACTTCCCGGAAGACCTGGACACAGTAATAGCCCGAAAGGCCGCAGAGGCATGTTGGGGAGGACATTTCGCCGCTTTAGTAGATTTCTGCCTCAAGAAAGGCCAGAAAAAAAAACAGCTAAAGGTCTCATCGAACGTTAGTGTCGAAACCTGGCAAAGGGACGCACAAATGAAGCTGATCCTCCACGGCCTTGAACAGGGCACCTCTAAGGAGGAACTGGAGCAAGCCGTCAAAAACCAGGTTCAGGAGGAGGGCGAGGTAACAGCAGAGGTCCCACGCAAAGCGGCAAATGGAGGCTGGATCTCTGCCCTGGTCATAAGTAGAAGGATCGGCGAGGCCCTACTGAAGAGAGGACGACTTAGTGTGGGTTGGTCAACCTGCCGGGTGACCGAACGGATCGATCTTCCATGCTGCACGAGATGCCAGGGGATGGGCCATACGGCGAAGGATTGTGCTGAAGAAATGCCTCAAGACCGCAGATGCTATCGCTGCGGAGCCACTGGACATCTAGCGAGAAATTGCACTGCTGAGATCAGAAAGTGCTACGTATGCTCTGTGGCAGGGCACTCAGAGAACTCAATGGCATATCCTGCCTACAGAAAAGGGGTGGACGATCTGCGAAGGAAGAAGATAGGTCTTCTACTTCGACAGGAGGGACCGCAAAAGAGCGCCAGTTGCCCGACAACAGAGGAGACTAGGGCAAACCACGAAACGGAGGAAAGTGGTTGGAAGAGACCAAGTAGGGGACACACGACGAAGTTTCCCACCTTAGCCAGAAATGCAACGGCAGATGCAGCTATGGCGGCAAGAACGGATCAGGAAATCTCGACAAGCTATGAAAATTAAGGTCTTGCAGGTTAATCTCAATAGATGCAGGGCCGCACATGACCTTCTTGCGGCAGCAGTAGACCGGTTGGGAGTTGACCTATGTCTCTTGTCAGAGCCAAACGAGGCCCTGGCAAGGGCTGCGGACAAAAGGGTATGGACAGTAGACGAAAGAACGGACACCGCGATCTGGTGGACAAACCGTCGAAAAGACATCGCAATCCGGGACAGGGGCCAGGGAAAGGGGTTCAGCTAGATACAGATCGAGAGGAATTTGCAGAATACCTTGAGGCGCTGGACGTCAGCGTCAGAACGCAGGATCATCAGGCCCAGATTATCACGGGAGACTTCAACGCGGCGTCTGTGCTTTGCGGTAGTAGGCGCACCAACTTTCGGGGACAGTCCCTGATGGAATGGTTGGCCGAACGGAACCTTTTGGTTATGAACAACCCAAAAGCGGCCGCGACGTTCGCCCGCAGAAATCAGGAAGCCTTTATAGACCTGACGATCAGCGCCGCGAACACACCCTACAGAGTAGTGAACTGGGATGTCCTCGAACACGAAGAGAACCTTAGTGACCACCGATATATTACTTACACGGTGACAAACGACGGATCACTCAAAAGCACGGTGCCTGCCGCTGGATGCCACAGGCCCAGACGGTCGGCTCGCAGGATGAGGAAGGAGAAGCTCAAGGAGGAGATAGTTCGGGGCTGTAAAGAACTGGAGGACACCTTCAACGAGAAAAGCTTAGGCAAAATCCTCCGTAAAGCATGTGGGAAGGCAATGCCAGCTCCAGTACATCCGCGGCGGAGAAAACGCTGCACTAAATTACTGGTGGTCCCCCGAGGTGGCCGCTGCACGGAGAGAGTGCATTGGAGCCCGGCGCCGATACACTAGGGCCCGTGGGAAAACCAAAAAGGCGAGAACGGAATCGTCTGAGCAGGAGTGGCGGGATAAAGCAGATGATTGCTGGTCCGAATACAAGGCAACACGCGTGAACCTGAAGACCGCCATCAGAAAGAGTAAGCTTCTGTGTTGGAACCAACTGATCAAGGAGATCGGGCAGGACGTGTGGGGAAAGCCCTACAAAATTGTGATGGACAAACTGGGCAAGAGAGCTCTAACGATCCCACCTGATCTCGTAGAAGCCATTGTGGCTCACCTGTTTCCGGTGCAGACGGAGGAAGGCAGAGACCCTGTTACGGTGAAAGAGGAGGATATTCCTCCTGTAACGCTCGAGGAGGTCCAGCGAGCGGCTGAAAGGATGTCAGAGGGCACGGCTCCAGGACCCGACGGCATACACCCGGAGGCGATCAAATGTCTAATGAGGGAGTGCCCATCGGCCTTTAAAACGGTCGTAGACGCACGTCTAAGAGAGGGACGGTTTCCAGAAGAATGGAAGAAGGCCCGTCTGGCTCTTATCCCAAAGCCGGGGAAGGAGCCATGCTCGGCCTCAGCCTACAGGCCCATCTGTCTTCTTGACACAGTTGCCAAGACCGTGGAGTCAATACTCGCGAGCAGGCTCAATGACGCAATCGAGGAAAAGCAAATCTCGCTCCCAGAGGATCAGTGCGGGTTTCGTAAAGGAAGGTCCACGCTCCAGCCCATTAGCAAGATACTCGCTAAGGCCGAAGAGGAGAGACAGAAGAGCCCCAGAGTTCGTAATCTTTGCCTCCTGATATTGCTGGATGTAAAGAATGCGTTTAACAGCGCAAATTGGAGGGTGATTCTGAATGCGGTGGAGAAAAAGGGAGTACCATCGTACATTCGGCGTATGATGGCGTCGTATCTGGCCAAACGAAGTGTGAGCTACGACTGCAGGGAGTACGCGATGACTGCAGGTGTACCACAAGGCTCCGTGGTAGGACCTACGCTATGGAACTTAGCGTACGACGGCGTCCTAGAGATTAGCAGGCCTCGCGGTGTTGAGTTCGTCGCCTATGCCGACGACCTGGCAATTTTAGTCACCGCAAGGGATGCGGAGCTGTTGGAGGACCGAGCAAATGACGCCTTAGATGGGGTTAGCCGGTGGATGAAGTCGCACCACCTAATGCTAGCACCGGAAAAGAGCGAGGCGGTTTTGCTTATTGGCAGAAAGCACTGCCGGGAGCTGGATATCCGTGTGGACGGTCACATGATCCAAATACACAAGCAGGTCTACTTAAGCTGTACAGCCCACATTGATTATGCAACGGCCAATACGCATCAGGTTGCGGACAAGCTCGCCAGGCTAATGCCAAGAACAAGAGGGCCCTCGGAGAAAAAGCGCCGTCTTCTAGCATCAGTCGCTGATTCAATTCTGCTCTGCGGGTCAGCAGTGTGGGGACCAGCTGCACTGAAGACCAAGAAGAATAAGAAAAAGCTAAGGAAGGCGCAAAGAGTGCTGGCTATCAGGGTCGCCAAAGCGTACAGGACGGTGTCTACAGACGCTGTGCTGGTAATTTCCCGCATGATACCTTGGCCAAAACGGATAGAGGAGAATATCCTCTTATACCAGGACCAGACACTTAGAAAAGACGATGCAAGAATAAAGACTCTGGAGAGCTGGGAGGCTGAGTGGACTGGGGCTAAACGAGATGCACCAGGGTCGTGGACGAGGTCAATAATCCCAGATCTCATCAATTAGTACCGATGCGAGTACGCGGAGACGACGTACTACCTAACCCAAGTTCTCACCGGTCATGGCAGCTTCCAGACCTATATGGTGAGGATTGGGAAGACTGAGGTAGACATATGTGTCTTGTGCGATGCCGGCGAGACCGACGACTTGGATCACACGCTTTTTGCATGCAGAGCTCTTGAGATCACGAGACAGACAACCCGCTCACGGCTAGACGTGCAGTGCAATACGACGAGAGACCTACTCTCAGGGATGCTCAGCTCGAAAAAAAGTTGGGAGGCGGGCTCTGATTTTGTGGAGACTGTTATGAGAGAGAAAATAAAGCTGACGGAAGAGAGGCGGCAACGCATGGAGCGCCGCCAGGCCGAAGATTGAGAGCCAGACTAGCGGCTCCCTACATGCACTGAAGTAATAACACAAGTATCCCGGTCATGTAGGTTAGGGGGTCACCAGGTTTTTAGTGGGTTTGAGAGTCCCACGCTACCCAGACCAAAGAGTGGGCGTTATGCATTTTTGTTCTTGGCCTCTGTAAAAAAAAAAACTCGATGTACTTCGAGCTGCTCGCATCTCAGAGCTTTCATCCAATCGCGCCCAAATAACATCGGGAATTGGGGGTCGTAGACTAGGTATAGCCGCAATAATTTTGTAATACGGCGGTATTTAACGTGAACTTCCTCGAAAGAGTGTGGTTTTACTTTATTGCCATTCGCCACCTTTACCGCAATGTCTCGCTCATGGTGTACGAATTTCGGCATAACCGCCGAGAAACGAGAGTGGCATTACAGTGGCTCCACAGCCGCTGTCCACTTCCATTGTAGCATCAGCACCCTCGATCTTGACTGTCACGAGTAACGGATCGACGTCGGATCTCACTGTTCGAATTGTATGTACTGGCTTTATGAACTTCATACCTGAAGTCTTCGTTAATGCTGGTTGAATTTGTACCGCGAACGCGCCGTTCTTCCTATTTTTGAAACTGTTAGTTGGACTTCCACCGGGTTGTCTTTGCTGACAGACGACCTTTAGATGTCCGGTCTTCCCGCATGAATTACACGTCAACTTAATATGTGGACACTTGTCAGCTTTGTGGTCAGGCTTCCCACAGCGACAGCAGTGGCCCGGCACCAGGCCACGGCTAACGCGATCCGGGGCTGCATTGCTCTTACAGCCTGAAGTCCCCGTCGGTTGCTTTTCCAAGGTAACTTAGCTCTCCGCTGCTGGATACCAATGAATATTTTGTTTACCGTCAACCGTTCTTTTCGCACGAACACTGACTCTGCTTCCTTGATTGCATCGTCCAGCGTCCCGAAAGTGCCTGCCTTGTGCAAGCCCTGATACTTTACGTGGTCGTCTTTGACACCGTTGATGAACTGTACTAGCAGTACTGTCGAAAGGAATTCCATTGGCCATTCGCATTCTTCCGCGTTTCTTCGTAACCTACGCGCGAAGTCTTGAAATTGTTCACCTTCCTCTTGCTTTAGAGCTTGGCACTCAACTCGTTTTACCCACTTTGATGTACCTCTGATATAGATGAAGTCCAGGGCAGCCAGAAGTTCATCATACTTTGATGACTTATTTGATGGCTCATCTGGAAATATCTGGTCTCGCAGCTTCTGGTACACTGTGGATGAAAGGTGGTTCAGCAGACCTAGAACACGTTTGCTTTTGGGGTACTCGTTAAGCTCAATAAATTCACGAAAGCAACACCGATATGTAGACCACGGCATCTCTTCTTTCATGAATCTCTCGAAGTGTGGCAATGCTCGGCCGTTTTCCATGATGCTTTCGTCTTTTTATCGTGGAATTCTTCTGAGCGACGTAGTTGCCAAAGAAGCAGTAGTAGCAATTGTAGAGGTGTAGTTGCTGAATGAAGTAGTAGTGGAAGTTGCAGAAGAAGCAAACACGTCCTTCTGACGTAGCAGGTAAACTTGTTGCCCTTTGAACTATGGCACCCTGCCGATCTCGAAAGTAGAAGTAAGGCTTGAAGAAGAGTCGGTCAGTTCGTAACGACTTCGTCGCCACTAATATGTAATTGAACTTTAACGTACGTATGAACTAGTTACGACCATCCCATCTTCGTCGCCACTAATATGTAGTTGAACTTTGACGTAGGTATGCACTAGTTAGGACCATCCCATCTTCGTCGCCACTAATATGTACGTGAACTGTACACACTGATCTAATGACTTAGTCTATTGAACTTAAACTAGCCCAGTATGTAGAAATGAAAAACACGATCGCCTGCGGTCACCTGTAGAGTGTCACTACATTCTCTGTAGTTCTCTTTCTGCACCCTATGTCAGCTGTTTTTATTGCTTTACAGATTGTTCTCGAATGCGGTAGATTCGACTCGGTACGAGTAGACATCTCTATCGAATCTTCGGGTTGTTTCTCGTACCAACTCGTTTCTACCCTCTCCACTGCACGTTTGCCAGCACGTGGCGCCTAGCCCCGAATGCCGTGTGTCCACCCGAACTTGGCCAGACACAACAGTTTGCTTTGTGGGCGTGGTCATTGGTCTAGTGCGTGTCGGGCGGGTATGCCCGTAGAGATACGTATTCCGAAGATATTAGATGCCAAAGTGTGTAGGAAGTGCTTGGAACCCGGCCATTGGGCGCGGGCCTGCACTAAGCATACAATATGTGAATTGTGCAAGGGCCCCCACTCACAATTGTTATGTACGAACACCAGAGCAACAGTTTATGTTTCCCGCGCCGTCAAGAAGTTTTTGCGACAAGGTCGGTGCCGGACTGGCCGAGCGAGTCGCCGGACCGACCGCAGTAGAGTTGTTGCTGGGCGCGGGCGACACGTTTAGAGCTATCCGCGGGGAGCCGCGTTGTCTGGACGAGCGTACCATCGCCGACAGGATCTGGAAGGAAAAAACCACCGCAACAATGGCCACAAGTCTGCCCCCCCCGCTACGTCCCTGCCAGTCATGGGCCGACCAACAACACCGTGGACGGAGTGGCATCAAGCATATGATGTATATCTAGAAGCCACCTCGGTCCAATGCTATCTCTTTGGGCTCGTGCATTGATCACGTTTTTATTGCAAACTGTGAACGATATCTACAGATTACTCCTTTCGTTGTTGATACGGTATTTTCTGATCACTGCCCAGTAGGAATCATGTTAGCGGGCAGCACGACACTATCGTCACAGTTTGTGGCAAAACCTGAGGCTTGCCCTGGCTACCGAAAGCTGAATGATGAGGGCCTAGGGCGTTTTGAGGACGGTGTCTCCAGGGTGGACTGGTCCTTAGTTCTTGCCTCAGATGACCCCAATGCGGCTTACGAATCGTACAATAGGGAGCTTCGACATCTGTTTGACGAAAGTTTCCCGTTGAGGCAGCGTAGGGCTCCAAAAAGGTAAATCGTGCTCCTTGGTTTGGCCGTGAATTGGCTGAGGGAAGACGTGTGGTTGACAGAGCACGCCGTCGGTGGCTTCACAAACGGAGCGTAGATGACAGGGAGACGCTGCAGCGGTGGCAGGCAAATTATAGGAAGAGGCTCCGAGAAAAAAGGGACGCCTACTTTGAGAAACAGTTTGTAGCTGTCAGTAATCGGCCTGCAAAACTGTGGGCGTCTCTTAATGAAATTTGCGGCCGTGGTAAAAGAAAGGCCACGATACCCAAGCGTCTGCTAGTCGACGGCCAAGAGCTTGAAGAGGCCCAGGAAGTGAAAGACGCACTTAACGAGTTTTTCACCTCAATCGGTGCTAAAACCGCGGCTGGACTTTCCCAACGGGAGGCGGTAGACGACGCCATTTCTGGCATAGGGAGCTCCGAGCCCAATTCATTTTCCTTTAGTGATATCACAGCTCAGGAGCTGCACTGCGCTGCAAAAAATGTGAAATCGGATCTATTTGAAGCCGGGGGAAACGTGCCTGGTCGATTACAGTTGAATTTAACCGACGCGTTATCAGGCCATTTAGCTGCGATCTTCAACATGTCAATCAGGACCGGGGTGTTCCCAGAACGCCTAAAAACATCAGCTGTAATCCCGCTTTACAAAGGCAAGGGCGATAAGAACCAACCTGGAAACTATCGATCGATATCGCTGGTGTCATTCGTATCTAAGGTCTTTGAGAGACTTATTAAGAAGCAGCTCGAGGAATACCCAAACGCGACCAATTTTCTTTCTAAAAACCAATTTAATTTCAGTGAGTCGCGATCAGCAGAGTTGGCTCAAAACCATATCTGGTGGGAAATAGTCAAACCTGCTGAAGACGGGAAAATGTGTCTCGGCGCATTCCTTGACGTAGCGAAGGCCTTTGACTGTCTTGACCACTCTATATTTCTTAAGATGCTGCGAGAAATGGGTTGCGCACCAGGTGTAACTGCCTCGTTTAAATCGTACCTAGGCGGACGTAAGCAGTTTGTGTCGGTGGGGGGCTTGAGCTCCACCCCTGGGACTGTCTCGATTGGGACTCCCCAGGGGTCGGTTCTTGGCCCCTTCATCTTCATAATCTACATAAATTTCGTCTTGCATGGCATTGAAAGGAAATAGAGTGTCGACCAGTGGTATATGCGGATGATAAAACTCTGCTGTTCCGCATCTCACCTGCTCATCTATCAAACGGTCAAGTTAATCTTAGGCATGTGGAAACCGGTATCGAAACGGCAATTTCATATTTTAAACGGTTTGGCACTGTCGTGAATCCGACTAAGACGAAACTCGTCTTGTTTCACACACCTCAGCGGGCATCGAGGCTGAAACTAGACACGGGTAAAATATCCCTTCAAGTGGGCGGTGCAGCTGTCCCTCTAAGTCGAGAAGTAAAATGTCTCGGTATCACGCTTCATGAAATGGGAAAGTCACGTTCGGTCAAGCGTCAGGGTCTGCTGTGCTGTGGTGACATCGCTGGCCCGTCTGAGGAAGGCCAAGGTCTCCGGCATTGTTCTTGTCCTTGTATACAGGGCGCTCCTGGAATCGATTTTCACTTACGGAATCACTATATGGGGCGCAACCTTCTCGGAAACCCTGCACTCGTTGCGAGTGATCCAGAACAATGCGGTGCGAGCCATTACTGGTCTGTCTCGTCGGGACGACGTGTCGCCATAGTACGGAAGACTCGGACTACTTAAATTCGATCAGCTGGCACGATTAAATTTAGCCGTGCTTGCCCATAAGGTGGTTAAAGCCAAACTACCTTCAAGGTTGCGATTTCGAATTCCAACTCACCCCCTTCAGGTCTCAGCGATATGAGGGCCAACTCAGGGTTCCCAGATGCAGGTTGACCTTCGGTTCCGGTCTGGCAGTCGTCGAGTGCGGTCACGCCGAGCGCAATTGTGGCGGACTTTTGGCTACTTCCCGTGGGCTTTGGTGTGTGATAGTGCTTGAAGAGCTTTGCAAGGCGCGTCCGCCCACCTCAACGGCCTACAGCTAAGTGAATCTCTGTTGTTCTTTGGTTCTCTGTGGATTCCGCCGCCAGGCGTCGCCATCACCCCCAGGGTGCGGCAGCCTGCCAGCGCGCGTCCGTTCAGCTCGGCGGTTGACGCTCAACTGAGCGGAGAACAGATCGAGCAAGGTCCGGTTGTGGCCACCAGGGGGCGTGCAGGTCGCGTCAGTAGGGAGAGGATCGCGTAGACGACCCACTCCCCGAACCGCGGGACTGTGCGACCACTGGGGCAGGAGCTGGATACTACGCCGGTTCTGCCACCAGGGGGCGCTCCAGACTCGGGCAGGAGTTGGCGGCGGGTCTCAGTGACCACCCTACCAAATCCTAGTCTCGTAGGTCAAACCGGCTAAAAGCTGGAGCCGGTGGCACCTCACCACCTCTCCATAGCAACGTCCCTCCTTATATAGGCAACCTGCGCACTCGTTCCCTGCACCGCAGGGAACGAGTGCACGTCTTTCTCAAACTTGGGAGGTTACCCCGGCAGGAGGGTCGGAAGTTCGTGCTCTGCCCAACTCCACCCACTCTCGCCGCGGAGGTGTACAACAATCTGAGCAGACTTCCGTCCCCCTCCAGGGGTCCACGCTTGAAAAGGGTCCTGCGCCAACGTATTAGAGAGAACGGCCTCCAAGTGGCGCTCCCTCCCCGAGAATAGAACTTGGATATATCCGGACCGGTTGGTGGTACAGAGCTGGGACTTGGTGGACACATACGGTTCCCTCTTCTCCACCGTCCGGAGGAGATGCTCGGCGGCCGCAGCTTGCCCTCGGGGCATGCCGGATCGGCCAAACCGACACAAGAGGAGGCAGCAGGAACGTCGGATGCGCCACCATCGACCCCTGTGTCCGAGAGAGGAAGCATCTTCCAACCCCGGAAGATGCTACAACGGGCACCGATCGCTAGTGCGATCACAGCAGACGCGGGGAACGAGGACCAGCCTCTCTCCCACACTAAGGACACGGCGAACGAGACTCGTGCAGCACACGAGCACAGCTACTCAACGAGTGAGCTTACCGGAGAAGCAGAGGAAGGTGAAGAAGTGAGCCCAGTTTTCAGGGCCATAGACCCGATCGCCTGCTACATCAACGAAATGGAGGCCTATACACAGACCAGGGATAAGCGTGACCACCTCGTCAAGGTGAACAAGAAGCTGAAATCGCTCATAGAAGGGGCAGCAAAAAGCCTGAGGGTTGCCCGGCTGAAGGAAAAGGAACGCCTGCTGGCAGAACCCAGCCCAACGTCTACCGGCGCGCCGGAGCAATGCCATTGCTGCCAGGCTGACCAAAAAAGCCAAAGTGGAATCGGGATGCCAGACGGAGCGCGCGGTTGAAACGCGGTCTACCGGCTGCCAGACAGACAACACAGACGCAGACGCGGCGCTCAGCAAGGCCGAGCTAGAAAGGTTTGTTACCGAAGGCGGCTCTATGGAAGGTCTCAAAAATATCACAGAAATGGAGTGGACAGCCGACCTGTTCCGCAACACGTCGATTGCCACCGGCAGCATAACAAGGGACTGCCCCGTACGGATTCTCATTGTCCGGGAGGCAAATCGCAGCGACGAGGCCATCTGGAACGTCATGGGTGCGCAGTTCAGCAAGCTGAGGACCGACGCAGCCCGAACCTTCACCAACAAGGTAGCAACACGCTGCATCGAGGAGAAGGGAGAGCAGGGAGAGGAGCCAGTGACCCGGTCCCTGGTCACCCTACGTCTTCCTAAGGACGAGGACGACGCGATAGGTGAGACGGAGAAGATCTTCGAGGCGCTGCAGGCGGCCGCCCAGCAGCGGTCGGCATCGGACACGGACCCCATTCCGTGCTACGTGACCGACCCTGTGAGGACACAGAGGCTTCTCGAGGTCTGCGCCCGCAAGGCCGACATCAAGGATGCCCTTTACACGTCCAAGGCGACGCGGAAGAAGGCAAACCGCGAGAAGAGGGGAACCAATAAGGCGACGACAACAAGTAACCAACAGAATACAGCTCCGAAGCGCTCCGCGTGGAGCACCATCGTGCTGAGGAAGGGCGAGGGGACCCCCGGCGTCGACATAAGCGGCGTGCAGCAAAAAGTACGTCCTGATGCACACAACGTCACAGTGCAACGGCTTACCCAACTTAGAAACGGAGACGTGGTACTGAAGGTAGCGGAAAAGGGGGGGAACCCGCTCCTTCCTAGAAGCCCTACAGACGGAGGGGGGAGCCTCAGCCAAGATAACGGCTGACGCGGCCGAGGTCAAAATGATCGTACGCAACCTCCCTACAGGCACTACAGCAGAAGACATCGGAAACGCGCTGACGGACGTCTCCGCAGCGGCCGGAAATTTCACCTTGGAGCCTCCGGTCGCGAGCGCCTATGGCCGCGTCTCGGCCATCGTAAGGTTCCGCTCCCGTGAAGCAGCGGCCTCCCTTGTGGCGGCGGGTCGTTTCCAGGTAGGCTGGAGCACCTACCCGATTAACCACTGGGTCTCGGTGCCCTGCTGCCTGCGGTGCCAACGTGTCGGACACTCGGCGCGGGACTGCACGTTCGAGCGATGCAAAGGCAAGCGTTGCCACCGCTGCGGCGACCTCGGCCACGTGGCCAATGGGTGCTCAAACGCCCCCAGGTGCTACAACTGCAGCGGAGCGCACGCAGCCAACTCGACGGCATGCCCGACCTACCGGCAGAAGATCAAGGACTCCAACGATGGCGCTCCACGCTCCCGACTGGCGACAGCGAAAGCGGTGTCTCAGACCCCCATCCTGGTCGAGTCAGACACGGATGAGAACCACATGTCGGCCGCGGATGAGGAATCCGCTGCCAGAGGCTTTTCCAACGCTCTCCGCTCTGGAGACAAGCGAAGGCAAAAGAGGCGCCGGAGCCCCGGCAACTCACCCCTAAACCTGAACGTCAAGACTGCGGTTAAGACCCAGAGGGTTAAGCACACCAGCCCCCCAAAGCATAATGCTTAAAGTCCTCCAGCTGAACTGTAACCGAAGCCGCGCGCCGCACTCCCTGCTCGAAGAAATCGCGACCAGACGCGGGGCGGACTTGCTCCTATTGAGCGAACCAAACCGCAATCCGGCGCGATCGCTGAAAGCCAGGAGAGTCCCACAGTGCTTTACCAGGATGGTCTCGGATTACCTAAAGGAGAGGGACCTAACCAGCGCCGGGACAGAGCTAACCATGACGGCGGGGGTGCCACAGGGATCGATCCTTGGTCCACTGCTGCGGAATCTGGCGTACGACGGAGTTCTGCGGCTCAGAGACCACCCCCGGAGTTGCCCTGCTGGCCTATGCAGACGACGTTGCGGTGACAGTCCAAGCGCGAAGTCCCGGCGAACTGGAAACCAAGGCCAACCTGGCCCTGTGGGAAATTTCGCTGTGGATGAGGCAAAACGGGCTCGAACTCGCCCCGGCGAAGACGGAGGCCGCCCTCCTCGTCGGCAAAAAAGCCTGCCGCTACCTAGATATCCGACTTGATGGTACGGCGATAAAGACATCCAAAGTTGTGCGATACCTTGGCATGCACCTGAACCGTGGACTGCGAGGGTCGCCTCATATACGGATCGCGGCGGCGAAAACTACGAAGGCTGCCGGACAGCTAGCTAGGATCATGCCTAACATCCGAGGACCCAAGGAAGGCAAACGCCGCCTGCTGGCGAGCGTCGGCGAATCAATCATGCTTTTTGGAGCACCGGTCTGGGCGGAATCTACGCTCCGGACCGAGTGCAATAGAAACGCGATGATGAAGGCCCAGCGCATACTTGCTCTCCGGACGGTCCAAGCCTACCGGGACGTTAACGGAGAGGCGGCGTGGGTCCTCGCAGGCACAGCACCGTGGGACCTCAAACAGTACCTGGCCAGGTTTAAGGATATTGCTGAAAGCTGTACACTGTGCCCCGCCTGCGACGTGGACTCCCCACTGCACACCCTGCTACTATGCAGTGCGCTGCAGGACGTCCGAGCGGAGCAGATGGATCAACAACTAGCCCGAGAGCTCGGCGCACACGGAATGAGAGGCTTCGTCAGGTATATCTGCGCGTCGGAGGAACACTGGCACAAAGGAGCCCAGCTTGCGGAAGAGCTGCTGAAACGCAAGGACCACCTGGAGTGGGCAAGGATCGCCCGGCTGGCCGCCACGGCGACCCAGCAAACCTGAGGACTAACCGCGGGATAAGATATGCAAGATTTACCTTTAACCTCAGGTTATAAAAAAAACAAAAAAACATGCAGGTTGACCTTAAGGCAGCATTCTCTAGCCTGCATGCTGCCAAAAGTATGGAACGAGCTCTCGCAGGATCTCCGAAATACGGAGCGGGTCGGCGTTTTTAGAAGACGTTTAACGAAGGAACTAAATGCTGAAAACAATTGTTCTTAGTTTTTAAATCAGTAAAATGTCGACATTGTGCAAGATTAGATTATATAGGTTTGTGTGTGTGTATAATATTGTGATTACACTTGACAGATGCAGGTGAACCAACGATAAGATTTTTTTATGAAATATGATTTTGACATAAATTGTGACAGATTGCCTGTAAAAGAGCATGTCAATAAAACAATCTGATGATGATGATGATCTATCTTTCGGCGAGGGCTTCCTGTGCCGCATGCATCTCTCGATGCTCCAACGCATCCAACGCTCGAGACGAATGCCAATCTCTCGCACTTAGTCCAGCTTTATGTCATCGTCCTTCATTAACAGCCGCTCTCGCAGTCTCGGGTTCGACGTCCCCGTCGTCACTTGCGTGTCACCTGTGTTAGCTCGGAATCTACCCCTACATTTGTGCAATTTCTTCCCAGCTCAATGGTTTTACCTCTTCGGTAATCGTGACAACATATCCGGAATATGGTTAGACGCTCCCGTGCGGTATTCTATGGAAAAATTATAGAATTTTTTCTATAATTTTTTTATTATTTGTAAAAGGTTTCCACAATTACGTCGTACTCCGTGTTAAATATTGCTAGTGGTTTCGCTTGTATTATACTTCGTTTCATCTCTTCGAAGGCTTCCCGCTGTTCATGTTCCCATACAAATTTTGACTCCTTTTTTAACAATCGTCTCAACGGCTCCGTCATTTCGGAAAATCGCGAAACACATCTCATATAAAAACTCGCTGCCCCCAACACTGATCTCACTTGTACTGCATTCTTTGGTTCCGCTAGTTCACTGATTGCCTTGATATTATCCATACATGGTGTAACCCCATCCCGACTTATGCTGAACCCCACAAAATCCACTTTTTCCACTCCAATAACGCACTTTGAATTCAATGTTATTCCCGACTCCTATATCTTGCGTAATACCTCATTAGGTCTACCATCATAGATTCTGCATAAATTAGAATATCGTCTAAGTACACCAGTACTCCTTCTAGTCCTTCCAGCATGTCCTTCATCATTTTCTAAAACGCTGCTGGTGCCGATGCCAACCCAAAGCACACCCGTTTATAGCGGAACAATCTCCACAGCGTAATAAATGCCGCCAGATCTCTCGATTCCTCCGCTAGCTCAACCTGATGATACGCTGACATCACATCCAGCTTAGAAAACCACTTCGCTCCCTTTAATTCTGCTAATAAGTCATCTAAATACGGTAACGGGAACACCTGGAGTATTATAGCCTCGTTCACCTGCCGTAAAACTACGCACACTCTTACTCCACCTTCTTTCTTTGCCACTACCACCATAGCTGATATCCACTCCGATGCCTTTATTGGTTCAATCATCCTCATTTCCATTTGTCGATAGATTTCTTTCTTAACTGCATCCACTATTGCTAACGGAAGTCGTCTCAATTTTTTTTGAGTTGGCCTAACCCCTTGTTTCACTTTCACACGATGCCTATACCCCCTTACTAACCCCAGTTGTCCTGAAAACAATTCTCTATATTCCTCCACTGTCCCCGACTTGTCCACTGACGCTACCAACTTTCCATCTACTGCACACTTCCGGCCTTTACAATCCACACACATTCCTAGCTTAGCTAAGGCGTCACGTTTTAATACTGATTTCCCCCACTGTACCACGAATACCACCATTTGCCACAGATATCTTTCCTAATTTTGTATTGTATATTCCACTACTCCTAATACATCGATCGCTTCTCCACTATATGTCTTAAGTACCACTTCCGTTTCATCCACCTTCCGCACTTTCTCACGTAATACTCCACTTACATCCTTCCAATTCATTATTGTCACCGCACTCCCCGTATCCACTAAAAATGTTACCTTATGCTTATCTACTCGTGCATTTAAACTTATTTCCGAGCTAACACACAGGGTATAGATTTGCACACTTTTATTCGGCTGACTAGCCTGCTCTTCCTCCAGCCATGCCTCGGCTCGCGCTCCGTCCTCCTCCCTCTCTACTGTGCATACCGTCCGCGTGCTTCCTGCCGCCCCACACATTCTCTCGAAATGGCCGGTTCGATGGCACTTGAAACACGTCGCTTTCCTGGCCGGGCACATAAAGTACCCGGCCAGGTGCGTATCACTTCCACAAGCCGTGCACGGCTTCCACCCACCTCCGCTGCTGCTGCTGCTGCGGCTGCTAGCCCTGGTCGGCTGTGTGGCAGTGGCCGGCTGCCGCCGTCGCGTCACCGCTGCCACCACGCGGTCTCGCTCTAACATCTTCGCCTCCGCCATGTTACACTCGAGATGCACGCCAATCTCTCGCACTTGGTCTAGCTTTATGTCGTCGTCCTCCATTAACAGCCGCTCTCGCAGTCTCGGGTTCGACGTCCCTGTCGTCACTTGCGTCTTTATGGCCTCATCCCCCGAGAACTGCTTGAATTTACACTTTGCGGCCATTCGTGTCAGTTCGGCTATGTACTCCTCTAAGGGCTCCCCTGGCCGCTGCCGCCGCCTATGGAACTCGTCCCGGGCCGCCGCCAGCCCCTTCCGCTGCGCGAACCGCTCCACCAGCCGCGCCTTCATCTCTTCATACGCGTCTCCCTCCACGTTGGCCGGCACCGGCCTATCGTTGATGAGTCTATACTGCCTCATCCCCTCCAATCCAAGCGCATTTTTGAGGAGCGTGCAGTTCTTCGTTGCGTCGAGCTCCTCCGCGTTGGGGTGCGTCTCCACGTACGCATCAAATGCCTCGAACCAATCTTCTACGGGCGTCGCTGGTGGTCCGGCCACCGACATAAATTGCTGCAGCGGCATTGGTCCGTACGACGTCATTTCTGTGTTTGTGCGTTTCCTCACACACCACTATGACCGCGCCTCGTCTGCTTCGCCACCGCCGCTCGTCGTCACCACCAATCGCCGTTCGCCGTCCACCGTCACCACCAACCACCGCTCGCGTAACCACCAACCGCCGCTCGGTCGCTCGCTGCAACCTCTGCTTCGTGCCCTGTCCTTACCGTCCGCTACTAACCGACTGACCGCCAGGTTCAGTCACAGTCGACTATTAGATACCATAGGAAAACTCTTTGAAAACATTATACAGACACGGCTGACGGAGGCAATCGAGGATACAAGAGCCCTGTCGCCCCAACAACACGACTTCAGAAAGGGCCACTCTACATTAACCCAATCGAGAAGGTTATAACTACAGCGGGTCAGAAGACCATGGCGACCCTAAAAACCCGAAAATACGTCCTTCTGATTCTATTCGACGTCAGAAATGCTTTCAACAGCGCCAGATGGGTGACCATCATAGACAGCATGAAGCGGCGGAACATACCATCGTATCTTACGCGCATCATAGCGACCTGCCTGAGCGGCCTCCGCCTCTACACCAACCATGGAAGCGTCGACGTCACCGCTGGGGTACCGCAGGGGTCCATACTTGGACCGACATTGTGGAACCTGGTGTACGACGATGTCCTGCGTCTTAAGGACATCCCTGAAGGGATCAAAATGCTAGCGTGCGCGGACGATCTAGCCATGGTAGTGAAGTCCAAACACGAGGCAACGCTAGAGGCCATAGCGAATGACGCTATGGACCGCGTGTCACGGTGGATGTCGCAAAATGGCCTTCAACTGGCTCCCGACAAAACAGAGGTCATATACCTGACGGGCCGAAAACGCACCCGCGGAATACGGCTAACATTAGAAGGCCACCCGGTCACAATGGCCAAGACGGCCAATGTCGGAGTCCACGGCGCTCTACGCGGCCCCGCTATGGACGGACATGGCCCTTCGTACCACAAGAAATAGACTGCCGTTGCGAACAGCCCAACGCGCAGTAGCACTGCGGGCCAGCGGAGCGTACAGAACGGTCAGCACAGAAGCAGTGCTGGTCATGGCCCGGATGATTCCCTGGGACATCACCGCGGGACAACGAAGCGTCACACGGTTAGAAGGACACCTGGACTACGATACAGCCAAGGCGGCAGTAATGAGGGAATGGAAAGAGGAATGGGAAAGACTAAACACGAGAGCGGAATGGACCCGCAGCCTCAAAGAAGACCTCGACAAATAGTACAACGGTCCGGGACAGGGTCCCCTGGTATACTACGCCACGCAGACGGTGACGGGTCATGGACAATACCAGACATACATGCTAGCGATCGGGAAATCTCTCACAGACATATGCACGCTATGCGCCGAGGGAGTGCCGGATGATGTCGATCACACAATCGCACATTGTCCGGGGCTCTCCGCAGCGAGAAGGGCCACATCGTGCCGGCTTTTGGGCGCCGAGACGAAAACGATCGTAACGGCAATGATGACCTTAGCTTAAGCGTGGAAGGAAGGGGCCCACTTCCTAGACCACATGATAAGGGAAAAGACCCGAAAAGAAGAGAAGACCCGCCTTCAGCGGAACAGTGCGAATAACAACCGCGACTCCCCATGGCTCTCAGACCAGGACCAGCAGGTAGAGCAGACGACTCCCTCCCCTCGGCCTCGAAGAACTGGGGAACAGTACCGAGCCCTGCGGGGGGAAAGTGAGGAGTAGGTTTTACGCGGGTAACCTCAACAACAACGAGGAGTCCCACAGTACACAAGCGCCTACCATCTGCGCTGGGTGTGCGTAAAGCATTTTCCTCCGAACCTCAAAAAAAAGTCACAGTCGACTGCGCCAATGTAGTAAATACATAGTGGCAATAAGAACACTCACCGTTCGGGTATTCGGCTCAATCGGCGCCGACGCCAAAAAAGGCTCTCTGGTTTATTTCAGACCAATTTATAGGCATTCATTGCGCCCCCTGGTGGCAGGTAATCCCCCACCCCGGGCGGTGCGCTTCCATCGATCATTATCATCATAGATCATCATACTCATCCATCTATCTCATACACTACACTTGGGAAAAGAACAAAATCATTACCGGTGCACGACTACCTAGCGGCCACTATTGTAGAAAAACACTGGGCGAGACGGGTGAGAATGTTCTTCGTCCTACGCCTCAGTGGTCCGTGAGATCGTTGCCCCCAGTTCGGATGGAACGTCTGATAAGACTTATAACGCTCGCCCACTGAAGGCATTGAAACCCACAAATCGCCGACGCCGAATGCGCCCGCGCCAGGTGGAACACCGCCAAGCGCCTGGCACTACCTGGATGAACTTGTCGCCATCGAGGGCGCGTTCTACTCGAAAGGTAGACCCCCTGGCAGGGCTCACCAGCGCTGCAAAAATGCTGAGCGGCCTTGACCCTCAAGCAGCCAGCGCACTCCGCAATCTTGCCAATCTTCTTGGTCTAGTCATCAGACTGTTATCGGCCTTCGAAGTGAAGAAGTCTGCCGGACCAAAACACCATGCCTCAAGACGCCTCCGAAAATAAAGCCGGTTCGAGCCACTCGGACGACCCCCCGCAGGCGGACCACCTACTCAGCCTCTG
The DNA here is from genome assembly GCA_003439945.1 of Dermanyssus gallinae. Lineage (NCBI taxonomy): Eukaryota > Metazoa > Arthropoda > Arachnida > Mesostigmata > Dermanyssidae > Dermanyssus > Dermanyssus gallinae. Next base: position 44,319 of record QVRM01000384.1, read on the forward strand.
GTCGGGTACACGGAGTCTGGCCCCCGCTCCCTCTATAACAGGGATGCGACAAACGACTTGACACCATTCCTAAAAGCGCCCGGCCCGCAGTTACTGTGGCGCTAGCCGACACACTTTCTCTAGTGCACCATAACAATGACGCGAGCAGCTGGGACAACCTACTGGTGTTCGCGCATATAACCCTCAGAAGGCGAAAGCTTTGCTTTCTGTGGGAAGTCCGGTTTGCGCAGCCGACGCGTCCGAGGAAATGACTTCGAAACACCCTAGAGAACCGGCCAACCTTGACCTGCCACCAAGACCATCCTACACCGAGCCGCTAGTCACCAGTGCAGAACAGGTTCGCGAGGCCGTGTGGACCTTTCCGGCGGGTTCTACCGCCGGCATGGACAGTCTGCGGCCGCGCCATCTCAGAGACCTTCTTGCCACGACTAATACAAATATCGCCAGCCGTCTACTGCGTAACCTAGCAAAAGTGGTTGACATCATCAGAAGCGGTACAGTACCCGAGGCCATCCGCCCTATCCTTTTTGGTGGTCGTCTCATCGCAATCAAAAAGCCGAGCGGGTCGCTTCGTCCAAATGTCATCTCTTCAGTCTTTCGCAGAATTGCGGCACAAATAACTCTCAAACTGGAAGCAGATATCGTGTGCGAGAAGCTTGGGGCTCACCAGCTTGGCTTTAATTCGCCTAATGGCATCGAAGCCGCGGTCCACAAAATCCTCTCAAAAACTCGATTTCAAGAATGCCTTCAACCAGGTCCGTCGCGACCACATACTAAAGACAGTACAAAGTGATTGGCCAGAGGCGGCCCCCTTGATCGACCAAGCTTATAGATCCAGATCGGAGCTTTCATTTGGTGATAGAACATTTTTTCGTGCAGTGGCGTACCTAGACGATGGCACCATTGGAGGAGAAGCATCGGTGGTACAGGCAGATATTCAAAAGAGTTGTTGAATTCGGTCTGAGGAGTGGGCTAGAACTCAACCCCCAGAAGTGCGAACTTTTTTACAAGGGTCGGCCTAACCTATCCGCTTTCGAGGCACTCCTTCCCGGGTGCAAACACGTCGAGGCAGCCGATATGACGCTCTTGGGGGCCCCTGTGGGGTCTGCCGCTATTCGCCCGGAACTCGCGATAGACACGGGGGCAGCCGTATCTATTACTAGTAGGGAGCACTTGGTAAACCGGGGAGATCGAGTTAGGCCCACGAACGCAATACTACGCGCATACAATTAGGAAAGAATACCAGCGCTGGGAATGGCTAGATGCCACCTCAAACTGGGCAGTCGGGAGGTTGAATGCGATTTATTCGTCGTAGCCAATGGTAGGTCGGTGCTAGGACGCGATACGCTAGCTAAACTAGGTATGATAATCGATTGTGCGGCGCAATCGTGCTCGGTGGGAGAAGTTAAAACGATTCAAATAGAGAACGAGTTTCGGCAACTGTTTTCGGGGACGCTAGAAACGGGACGGTAGAGTTAGATTGTGCGTGGATCTAAGACAGGTAAATTAAGCAATAGTGCCTGATGTTTTCCCACTACCACATCTGAACGACCTGCTGGTAGAGCTACACGGGGTCAGATGGTTTTCAAAGCTAGACGCGCTCTCGGCATATCACCAGGTAGAATTAGATGAAAGGTCACGAGACCTCACTACGTTCGTAACCCCGTGGGGATTGTTTCGATATAAAAGGGTTTGCTTTGGGTTGGGGTCGGCACCTGTGACCTTCCAGCGATTAATGAAAAACATGCTATAAGGACTAAAAGGAGTGGTCATATATTTGGATGATACTTTAGTATTTGGAACGTCCAAAGAGAAGCATAAAGTAAGGTTACGCATGGTGCTACAACGAATCCGAGAATCAGGAATGACGCTAAATGAAAAGTGTGTTTTGGGAACCAAGGAGATTAACTTTTTCGGGTTTCCCATTATTGAACACAAGGTACGGAAATAGTGTAGATAACCTGAACGCCATTAAAGGGTTAGCGGTACTAACTAACGTAACGCAAGTTAAGTCGGTTTTAGGGTTTTTATATGCGGTGCGTGCCGACATTCTCGGATATATCCGAGCCAATACGCAGGTTGTTAAGAAAGAACGCGCTATTTAAATGGGAGGCCAGATCAACAACAGGCGTTCAATAAACTGAAAGCAAGTATAGTAGCGGCGGCACCTTTAGCCAACAGCACCCACGATAGTGGCGACGGACGCGTCAGCGCACGGATTAGGAGCATTGTTAATGCAAGAGCAGGACGGGGAAGAGCGGCCAATAGCGTATGCATCGTACTCGCTAACACCTACACAGCAAAGATATTCCACGGGAGAGAGAGACATTGGCAAGCGTGTTTGCGATCGAACGGTGGCACACGTTCCTGTGGGGAAGAAGGTTTACATTACGGACAGACCATCAGGCGCTGATAGCAAGCACTACTTGGCTACAAGGGGGAGGAACGAGCGCCAGTGAGAATAGGTCGGTGGGTAGAAAGGCTGAGAAACTAGTCATTTAAGGTAAAATTTAGAAGCGGTATAACAAATAATGCCTCCGTTGTACATGAACTATCCGAAACGCAGAGCGTACTAATGAGAGGTGATAAAGTAGTTCTGCCGCAGCAACTTCAAAAGAGAGCGTTCCAGATGGCCCACGAGGATGAGCATCAGGGGATAGTGAAGACGAAACATCGACTGCGAAACACGTTCTGGTGGCCGGGAATGGACAAGATGGTAGAGGAAGCGGTACGAGAGTGCCGGTTGTGCGCATTACATGACAAGACAGCGGACAGGGTCAAACGGCGTGCCAGACATGACAGTATTAACGATACTTTTAGTCGAGCACTCCGATCTAGCGGATTTCCCTGTATTCTAGAGCCCCAGGGTTTTTCCGCCGACGATGGCAGGTTACGCTGTTAAAGTGGTCCCAGCCCACTCTTCACGAGATGGAGTAATATTTCCCGTGCACACGTTCCCAGGAGACAATTGTTGTAGTACGTACATTCTTAAAAAAAGCCTCCAGTAACGAGAACGCGATGACGATAAATGCATTAGATAGATGCTGTCGTGCTTGTTGTCCCACCCAATACGAGCGTCAAACATGTGGCTGTCGGAGCGAAGAAAAATTATCATATTGATGTTGTTTTACACGATCAAAACCTGTACCTAGTATTGTTAGCCTATATCAAACAACGTAACATGTCGGCCTATTTACACCTGACACTTTTCATATTGCTGAACTTGTGTTCAGTGACAGTGTTCACGGATTTCATCATCTACTATGTCGGTCTGCTAGGTTTCATGAATCCAAGGACGACTGCAAATGCCGTCGTTGTGGCGGTCCGTGTTCTCTTTACCACCTAGATGATTGTACGGAATCCGTGTCGCTTTCTCAGCTTCAGCGAGAATGCTCATAATTCATTTTTACCATGTTTGTTATGTATATCATATTCGTATTTACGTAACCAAACAAAGCGCATTTTAAATAAATACATTAGGTCGTATCAGCTAGCGTTGGCCGATAAGGCCTTCCCCCGGCAACGCGGGTCGACATGCCGTTTCGACCATTCAAGACTAGCATTGATTACTTTGGGCCAATATTAATAGGGAATAGAAAGAAAGTGAAAAGAAGATCGGGGTCGCAATATTCACATGCGCCGCCATCCAAACAGTTCATTTGGAGGTAGTCGAAGACCTCATCGCGGAAGCCTGTCCGTCAGCAGTCTAAAGGTTCGTGGCGCAGAGAAGGACGCCACCAACGTTCGTGTCAGACAATACGCTGACGTTCCAGCTGACGAGCCGGTGCGTCATAAGGGCAGCGAGCAGGCCCAGGAGTACCTTAGCCAGGGAGAGTCGTGTGGGACTTCAAATTCCAACGGATCCCCTGGAGAGGTGAGTTTTACGAACGACTCATCGGCATCGTGAAAAATGCTTAAGGAAGACAATCAAAGGAATCATATTAAAGCTAATCCACTTCATAACGATCCTCCATGAAGTCACGGCAATCATCAATCAGTGCTCTACAACAAGGCTGCCGGACACCGCGGAGAGCCACGGGCCAGTTCCTGGCACCTCGAGTGCCGCTTGCGTTCCCGGCAGAGAGGTTAATATCGCTGGGTGACCGTCCTGGATGCCTCGCCAGAATCTGGAAGGCGCAGGAGGCTATCCTGAACGCGCTTTGGAAGCGATGGCTCGTCGCGTATCTGCTGATCCTGAAAACGGCCCTGCGGCGGCGGGGAGGCGCGAGTGTCGAACCACTCGCTGCAGGCGACGTCGTAGTGTTGCAGGAGGAGGAAGTGCCACGGGAGTTCTGGCGCTTAGGGCGTGTGGATGAGCCGCTGACGAGCAAAGACGGCGTGAAGCCTGCCTACAGGGTGAACCTCGGTGGGCCGCTACGTCAAGATAGCTGGCCGCCTGTTGGCAAAATTGATTTGAGCCAAAGTATTATTTCGTAGGGCCGACCACATAATACATGTTAAACGCAGTCAATTGAACTTAGTCATTTTTGAGGGGGCTACCGCCAGCCTCAGAATGGGGAGGAATGTTGCATATAGTGAGACCGAGGGTAGAATCACGTTCTACTACCACAATGCCGGTCGTCAGCTGTATAAAAGGGATGCGCGCCATTTCCACTACTTTTGTTATCTCGAGCGTTCGGCGTAACGTCTGCTCAACGATCTCTCAGCCCGGCGGCGACCGGGGCTTCCGACAGCGTGGCGGCAGCAACGCCGTGCACGAAAGCAGTGGTACTGCCTTAGAGCGGTGAGTGAGATAGGCAGGTACAGGTAGATATACATATGTTTAGTTGAACGAGTAGTACATATATATATATATATATATATATATATATATATATATATGTATGTCTAGCGCAGAGATATTGAGTGTGTGAAGAGTCTGAGTTCCGGCGGCAAAACGGCTTTGTGCTAACTGCCGAAACATAGAGTAATTAACAGTAATTAAATAATAACTAAAGTAAACATAGAGCGTGACTTAGTCAGACAGCAATATGAAGATAGGCGGCGCTGCCGTATAGCCCTCTATCGTACAGTGAAATATGATAAATAAGAATCATTGTCAGTGAATACGCGCGTTTTGGCTGTCTTCCTTCTACGGCTCGTTGGCAATCGTCGCTAAATGTATGCATGCAGCTCAAAAGTGGCAGCGCTTCTGGCAGACCATCGTGCACGAATGTTTAAGACCAGAGTGGAGAAATTTTGTGCTGTCAGGGGCCTAAAACAGTATAACCATTTTTAGGCAGGTGTGAATGCCCATATTCTTGATATTATACGATTTAGTAAGAAACATTTATAAAACTAAATGAACGAGGCATAACGACGGCTGAATTACATACAACGAAATATAACGAAATATATATATAAATAAAGCTTGCTTAGAAATTCTGGACGCGTGTGTAATACTTCTCACGTACTGTCTCACGATTTTAACTCAATTAGTAGTAGTAGTAAGGTCAGCTATTTAAACGACAAGGTAGATTTAGTTGCATGCTAAATCGTTTATTTTCTACAGGAAGAAATATATGTTCCATTGCCATTTTGTATTGTTTTGTTTGTTTATATAGTTTATCATCGAAAAAATAAAGTAATCGTAAGAAGAGCAACAGCAATCAAATAATTGTGATTGAAGATAGTAGTAATCTCAGACCGCGAATGTCGAAATTGTTCCATCGTTTATTACATTCTGCTTGCTTCGAGTATCACCAGCGATCGTCATTCACGGACATGTTAACTCTGGAAGCCACTGTCCGTTTTTCCTACGAGTTCATCCTTTCCCGAGCAGGATAAAAGACCAATGAATAATATTATTATGAATGATAATAAACTTCGGACTCAGTACACAGGATATCGAAGAGGCACTTCCTCCGCGTAACATATTTTTTTGGGTTCTCGTCATTTTTGTTTGCGGCAGTCGCAAAATTGTCGCTTCTTTTAGCGGCTATGTCTAAACCAACGAAACAATTCTAGCCAGCGTTCGTTCCTTGGGAGGCAACGTATGTATATATATATATATATATTGGAAATGGCTTAGTGGCAAAGCCGTTGTCGTGCATTTGCGAGGTCGTGGGTTCAAACCCGGGGCTATTATCTCCTAAATTGGTTTTTCATGACTTTTAGTGTAAGTTAAGTCACCAAATATATATATATATATATATATGCACGCTAGTCTGTCATCAAACAACTAACAAAATATGAGAGGCACACATGTCTTAATAAAAAGATGGTGAATTAACACCTATATATAAGCTCACATCTAACAAACGGGAAAATAATAACAGTACCGGCAATATAAATACTTGTAAAAATCTGAGAATGTTCGTGAAAACATAACACAACTGTAATTCTTGCAATCTAACGTCGGAGTCAAATTAAACTGTTTCTTATAGGACTCTGAGTGAGAGTGCTTGCTCTTTTATCCTTTGATTTTTACATGTCAATTAATGACTTATCAATTCTTATCACAATTTTGTCAAAGTAAACGTGTTCACCTTCAGCGTAGAATACACCTGATCTGCACCATTCGGTAAGCGATCCAGAAACTGAGGCACATTTGTTTGACTATCCGAGGATTAATGAAACTAACTTTGAATGACGGTCATCAGATCTGTGGTGACCGCTGAATAGCACGGATGTCTAGACCAGCACACTTCGCGAGGTATACATGAGTCGTTATTTTCAGCCACTGTTATCGCTACCGTTGCCAACAATACCTTGGAGACGAACGCTGTGTGGGGAGACATCCTAGAAAGATGTCGATCTATTTGTTCAAGGAGTGCTGACAGAAGGCGTTTTGACATCGTCAGTGAAAGTACTTGTCTGAAGTAGATTGATAGTCATCGACACTAATTAATGTCTTACTACGAAACCGCGGCTCAACCAGCCGAGCCAATAATGATCGCGGTGTCTGGCGAATATTCTACTTCCGTCCACCGAAGCTTGTCGTAAACAGCTGTTCGGCGTGGACGCCGAAGCCACATTGTCACAATGTGGTTCTCAATTAGGATTTTGCTGCTCGTATGTGATTTTGGTTGCATAATTTTCAGAGTGTCACCACAAGCGAAATTGAACTAGATTGTCTATGCACTGCTGGACTACCACTGATATAATGTCTACAGTTGGACGTTTATAATCTCTATATACAAATTCATCGGCTTAAATTGGCTGGTAGTGAACGCCTACAAACGATTAACCGTGGCTCGTAAACGCAACTATTTTCTATAGTTAGCAGAATATTCATTCTATATGGACCGTCGTTTTCTTGTTTGTTTGTTGTTATCATGAGCTTCAGCGAAAGTTAATATACTGGATGTCATTTTTCGTTTTGGTACTGTGTGGTGTCCGTGCACGCCGCTGTCATAGATGTGTTGTCGTCATCGTCGTGGTGGTGGTATTGTGCGACGTCTTTGATTGTGAGTCACGCGCGAGTTTTTCTCGAATTGATTTGAAGTGGCCGACTCGTCTGTCTCGGTGAGAGAAATCTGTTCTCATTTGTTGCTTGATGGTTGGTGACCAGTGTCCAGCACCATTCGAATCGTGAACATTCCGGGTGCGGGGATACAGTGTCCTCTAGGCTCCTACTTCTTCGATACCTGTGTACATTATAGTGACAGAATTGCCAACGTGTCTCTGAGTGACTGGTTGTTTGGTCGGTGATCCATTGATGGTGTTGGTGGTGGTGGTGGTCGTGGGGGTGGTAGTGACAGTGTTCTTGTTGTTGTTGGGAACGAGGAGGAATCGAGCTGGTTTTGTGATCTGGTTCTCGTCCCACTCTATCTCACTCACTCTCTCTCCCCCTCCCTATTTCTCTATTCTTCGTGTTTACTAGAAATTTGTGACACGATCTTGTCCGACCAGGACAGTGTCGTTTTTCGGTAGTTGCTAGTTCCGGATGTGTTTCGTGGCGGTGGGTGAGTGTCTACCCGTGGTAAATAGACGTATGCCGACGTATGAACGAGGACAAACATAACAGAGATTGATGTGTCGCCGAAGTTCAATATATCTGGAATTTTGTGAGATATATATACCTAAAACAACAATATTGTTACGCGATTGTTCGGCGCGCACCACACATCTACTTGATGAATGAGAGTACTACTCTGCGTTGGTATCGCTGTCCAGGCCGCCCGATGTGACCGTTTCGTCACCGATTGTCGCCGCGGTTGTGGTGCCGCTCCCACGTAGAGCACAGCAGCCACCCCAGCGGGCGGCCGGTGACTCGGCTTCCGCGAAGAAGACGCCGTCAAACGCCGCTGTAGGTTGAACCGCACAGTATGAACGAGGTACAGACACAGACACAGATACGTAAGTGCGTTGCACTGAGCAGACAAGTCCCAATACGTTGGGAAGACTTTGAACTACGACCAGTAAGCCACATTATATATATCATTCACATATCATAATTTAATCAAACACATAAAAAAAAATCTATATACATTTGTTTTTATGTGTTTGATTAAACTTATTCAATGTTATCAATCATTCACAGTCGGATCATGACAATTGGGTCCCTGAATATATATATATAGCTAGAGCTGCCGACGAATCATAGTAGCGGCAATGCCGCCTGTCCACAATACCGACATGGCAGCGAAATGACAAGCGAGCTACACAATGATTTAAATAAAATAATCTTTGATCGTAATCTCGGAGAACACTTTTTAATAAACACGGTTAACTACAGTATAGTATGTGCGAACGTCGTTCATAAAAGCCAATGGCGGCATATGATAATTGTACCCGTAAACAGTTACGAGCAATATTCTTAGATTGACAAGGTTGGTAAAAAAACTGGTAGTGTGGGTGATTGACGATCATTGGAAGCTCCCGCTAACACGGCGGTGCACAGCCACATAGCGCGAGACGAGGATAGACGCATCCCGACCCAGAGAAATAAAGTTACGAAGAAAATTATACGAACACGAATATTAACAAAAGCAACAACAACAACATCAGCAGCAGCAGCAATAAAAACAATAGGCAAACGGAGACACATAATGCATTGTAAACAGAAAACGTGCATATAGTTTCTAAATGAAGTCAAGAACAGTGCAGAATTTGCAGTGTTTTTAATTCCTGTAATATGAAAGATTAGAGTAAATGGGTCGGCAGTTGCAAGAAGCAAAATATCTGTTTACGTAATAGTTAGGATGACCCAGAGGCCCTACCACCAATTACGAATCCTAATGACAACAGCATTGACAACGTACCCCTCCATTTGCCGAAGTTGAACTCCTCTTTTCCAAAGAGCGCCCTGCGGCTGCGAGCCGGTATTATCACGGACTGAGCTAGCGAGTCCACTTTCACCTAAAATGAAAAACAAAGTATGAGAAGCAGCACATCTAAAAATTCTAAATGTATAAATGCGTATAATACCCCGTAAAAATAAAACGACCTAATCTCTGTTTGTGATTACTACTCAATCCGCCATCATCAACGTCATCACCATCATTAATTTCACTCATTATTTAAATATTTGGCTATTTGCGTGTTGCGAGACTTGTATGTGTTACTATTAAAGCCGCAGCTATTACTTACCTCAGCCTCGTGCAGGGATAACCACGAAAGTCCATCTTTTGTTGCAAGCAGAGAACCGTTATTGGTCGAACGATCCCTGGCTATCACGAGACCCTTGCTCTGGTCGAAACCCAACAAGCGGCCCACAAAGCGCGGTTGGACTGCAACGAAACACAACAACAGACAATCATAAACAATAACACGTGTGAAAATGGTAACGCTACATGGTGATACAATCAGACATAGCATACAACACTTGATAACACCTGAGGTCAAATATGTTCGAATATGCTAAGGCCTATTCGTTTGTAGGCCGCAGTAATTTCTGCCCCAGGCTTTTGCGCCGTGATGCATTTGGCGACATTGCCCGCTTATGTGCAAAGAGCGGCATGTGGCACAGTGTTATATTCATGTTAAATTACAGAGCTTTCAAATTTGACCATTTTCCGGGAGCTATCCTGACGCGTCATTTGACAGTCCACAAATCAATGCAAACCTTGAATTCGTTAGCGCACAAATTTGTCAAGACTTCATCTTTAGAAATGTTTCATAGTGGTTATTATAGAGCCTGCCCTAAACGAGTGGATCCAAAGGCATCTTTACATGGGATCCTGAAACCTAACCTAGACTCGAACTGAGCTTGTAGACCATGGACGTCAGTAGTCTAAATACACATGGGTGATAAGAGATTGTCGAATGTTATTTTTTTATTGTTGTGCACACGCGTATATTTTTTCCTTCTGGGAGGTTTCGGGAATGCATGATGCACATGCGCCACTAGCAGCCTGCGTGACTAGTGTGAGACTCGCAAACCCACTAAACCCGGATTCGTCCCCACCCCCCCAGGCTCGATACTACTTTGGCATTACTTTGAAGCCGTGGGAGAGGCGTCTCTGCCGTTCTCCTTTAATCATCTCTATCCCTGACTATCATCCCGCATGTCTACCTGCGGTTGGATAGGGGGATGCCATTTGGTAATTTGTCCTGTGAGGGTGCGTCGAGACCATGAGGGCCTGGCTGCTCCCCACCCCCTCTCCCAACCCTGCACACGCGTATATTGTGAGACGCCTAGTTAAGGGAGTTCGGGAAACTGGTTGAGGGAGTCAGTCCGCATTTCTAAACGGTTGCATTGACGACGTTCTTCTACGAGCACGACTGTAAAGGCTCGTACGTTTTTAATCTCCAAGTTTGAATACTTCAACGAATTGGTTCACGCAAGTTATGATCAGTCCTTTTTCAAATAGAGTCAAACTATAGGACTATGACTCATGTTGTGCTCATCACTAGCCGGTTTGCAGGGCGGAGGAACGGACCGGTGGGATCACAGACTCAACCCAACAAAGTATATTTCTTTGTTAAAGGCAGACTTTTATGAGGTAATAGTGTCACCCTGTGAAATAATACGGTCATATTCTGATACACGTCTTACGTGAAGTATGCGTATAACTACAAAGTCAGGTTTTGTTCCCCTAGGTTTGTTAGCATACAAATCTTCCAAACGAAAGGAAAATGCAGTATACCCAAACAGCGAAATAAGTAAGTTGCGAAATTAGTTCTATGAGTACTTTTTTTACTGGAATGCAAACTAAACGATCAGCTAGATAAAACTGCGACTAGGAATACTCACGTTTCCAGCTGACGCCCCCGTCTACTGACGACATACAGACTTTTCCACTGAAACGAAAATTTAGTGTCATGGTTAGTGCTATTATATATAATACATAACATGATTAGTATTAATAGGCACAAAAACATCACAACATAATGCGTTTAGCCATTAAGACTAATAACGTTTTTCTCTACCATGGGGTATATTTATTGCCGTCAGGGGAGTTTACTCTTAACTTTGTGAAGCCCTAAATTTAAGATTTTATTTATGTATATATTCGACGAGTTTGACTTGATTAACTCTAGCTGATGTAAAATTTCGTTTGTTGTGTGTTCGATTGCCCAATTCGTTGAACAGTGCCTTTGAGATTTCGTTTTATGTTGGCAAAGTCAATTTTTTGATTAACCAACGGCGGCTTCCTTATATACGAATGTGACATTGAAAGGGCTTGATTTGCATTGACCTGAGCTCGTTTATGCTGCTGATATATAACTTAATTACACGTACTGCAAAAGTAATCTTATCGAACGTAGTTCAGCTAGAATTCAAGCTTATATATAATTGTTTTTCCCAATGGACACCCCTCCACGACATGATCGTGTAGACGTCTCGTTTTGGAGCGCAAGTGAAACTACTTAAATTTGTGACACGGGTGTTATTACTCGACATAGTAGCGCAAATTGCGCAATTGCTTACAGAGAGCTTGCAACAGAGTTTAACGAACTCTTAGCATTAGAAACGCTAGTAATTGAATTCCTCACCTGATGTCACTATAGTCGCAGAAATAGATCGAGTCCGTGTTGGTATCCACAGTCATGTGGCGGGTCCTTGGTGCTGAAATAATAAGGAAGATGTACATTTTGTTAAAATAAAAATACTGACGATAGTTTAGCTGGCTATTGCAAAAAATGCTTGACGAGACAGAGTGCCGACAGAAGTTTGAAGAAACAAAAAGCGACATTCAAACGGACGACGCTTAAGGCCCACCCAGGTTAAGTTCATTGCATCGCCTTACGAATAGGGAGCAAAATGTTTGCAGCACACAATATTATTTCAGCTTATCGAATTTTTTTCTTCTAAATAATGAGTACAACTTACAATCGAGATTTGAGTAGAATGTGTTATCTTCAGGACAGACTTCGTCCTCGGAAGTAGGACCAATGTAGCAGCCGTAGAGCTCGATCTGAACCCCAATGTCGAGGTCCTCTTTTACGTGCTCATCGGCCGCATCCACGATGATCAGGCGTAAGTGTCTTGCTTGAACGGCCTCTGGCAGCCTGTCCATAGCGACTCCGTTCTGGTAGACCAGGGTTCGCACCTGTAGCGGGATGAGCATGACAATATTGGGTTAGTCAAAAGTACTGCCGGTTAGTGAGCTGTGTTGAGCGGATCCTGGCGAGCGTATGCTGTCAGCAGGGGTAGTTTTTTATTGCTATAGTTATAGTCTGTTTCTTCAGCGGATAATTTGTTATTGTACATACCAGTTCAGACAACATACAAACAAACAATATGTTGTAATACACATTTGTTGGTTGAAATCGCACCACCCTTGTTGGCGCTTCGCACACATCAGTTCACTGCTTTGTTTTTTGTATGGGAGATTTCAGAGAATGCTTGATGCACCTGCAACATTGGCAGCTAGCAGCGACTAGTGTAGAACCCACTAAACCCGTGATTTTCTCTATCTTCTTCTCTCCTGAAATTGTGTGGCGTTACTTCGAAAGTATACGAGTACGCCAGTTCATACGCACCTTACGAGCAGTGGCAAAACATGTAAAAATAGCTAAAAAACTTGCCGATATATAGGTGCCGTATGAGTTTAACGACAACGGAATGACAACTCGCCAGAAAACACCTATGCTATTATCTTTAAAAAGCAAAGAGCACTTTCTCTGAGAATTTAGAAAGTGTGGTCACCGGCAATATGAGATGTATTGTCTGCAGGTCATTGAGGAACAAGGAAATAGCTAACATGCATACTGCCAGCAGCTCGACAGTCTTAAACAAGTCATCGTAGAAAGACGTTATAATTGTTATTGACCGAGCACTGTTATTGATAGAAGGGGTCCGTACCTGAAGGTGGTCCCACCAGTTACGCCCGTCGTTAGACGCCTGGAGACGGTATCGGTGCACGCGTCTTGTACCCTGTACATAGATCACTTCGATCTGCGAGACGCGTGTGACGCGAAGGAACGCGATGTCGAGGTGAGGCGTTTCCACACCCTCACGAATGCCCGGCGACCAGGCTGCCATGCATTAATCACTCAATTAGTTAGTAATTATTATTAATAATACTACAGAACCTACGACAATGACATCTTACGAATAGGCCGGACTAGAAAAAAACTACTGTCATACGTATACAGTATGACATATATGTCATGGCAGCATACTGTAAGTGTTCAACGCACATTAGTGATATTAGCAGCTTTGGGCGATTTTGATTATTTGTCTATCGCATGTAGGAAAAACCGCATAACCGGTTTATTCTAGTTAGTAGCTAAATTGAAAATGAACTAACTGATTTGCGACATGAAACTGCAACAGAAACATATGTTTTCATTTATCATTAATTCCTTCTTTTTATCCTTAACCAACCTCGAGCTACAATCTATCATCAACACGTATTCTATACTAACCGTATGGACTTCCTTTACGAGCCTTGAAGGGTGCGTGGTCGAAATCGACTGCTGTTGACGCAGTTATCTGGCAGTCTTTGATAGTTCCATCTTCCATGCCCAGGTTCAACACGCACTCTATCGACCAGACAATTGTTTGTTATTCTCTCTGTAGAGCCTTACTACTTTGCTAGCCAGTCATTGCATATTTGTAGTAATGTACTCGCTTTATATATCGCCACGGTTACTAAGGTACAAATACAAATACAATACAAAGGTAGTGATTTTATCAATCATCTATCCCGTTCGGGCTTTGTCTCCGTAAGTCTATACGACACAATAATATTATATTATTGTGTTAATAATAACACTTAGAGAGTGTTACTTGTCAATTGGCCTATAGACCGGGATTCAGTAGTAAATAACTGGTTTCCGTTTTCGATCTTAAAAGCCGAGTACAAATTGATCGTAAATATTTAATATCTTGTCACAGAAAACGTTTAGAGTGAATAAGAGATATACGCAATTTGCCCCTTGCCTATACATCTCTACCACTATCACCCTTTACCATACTTAGGTCGCATTTTCAACGGCTGGTTCATATGTGTCAGCAAACAACGTTGCTCTCTATGCAGAAGTAGATATGGCGTGAACTTATGTTTCTTGGCAGTGTGAAGGGCATGGGCACGGGCGAATTTGTAGTGGGTTGTGGATGGACTGTGGAAGTTGTTTGTTGCAGTGAGCTACACTGGGCGGCAGACCTACCATCTGAGTTGACATTGTAGCTGAGGAAGTGTTGCTCGGAGCAGAATGGCTCGAACACCTGATCCTTTCTTGGCGTGTACTCGCACTCGACCCGGTAGAGGGTCGTTGCCATAAGCACGCCGGTTCCATAGCCTCGACGATTCTCTGGATCCGAGATGAGTGTCATAGTCATGTGAATCTCATCGGCGAACAGAAGCTTCGGGAACTGCAATAAGAGAGAAAGAGCGATAGTGGAGGCTGGAACGGTTAGCTGTCGGCCAGAGATCGTTGTGTGTGTCGATTATCGTTAAATAGTAAACTAATAGATTTCAATGAAGATTATCATATAATCTAGAACAGGCCATAGCGTGTTAACCTGCGCTAAATGTGCCAAAATGCTGAATAATTTGGTTAGCCAGGTAACGCGTCGAGGGTCAATGTTTGTATTCCGGATGAGACCGGTTTTTAAAAGAAAGTTTTTTAGCTAATATGTATGTGATTATAAGCGTAGTGAAATAGTGAATGGACGCCGTGGCGTACAGAAGACCATACGTCGTATAACAGAACCGCTCTCCCACAGCATGGACGTGTTCTGGCCTCCCAGTCTGGATTAGGATTTTCTGTATTACCATGCGTCGGTCGATATTGAATGAGTCAGCAACATATCCAGGCATGCAAATGGGACACTTTCCAAGCTGGCGATGCACTTATAACTACAGACAGATACCAGCACAGGGTGAACTCTGGGGCTTCAGAGTGAGTAGTCTTTGGAATGAGTTAACTAAAGCAAAATCAAAGTAGGAGTGTCTCAGCTCAACAAATAATAGTATAGCTAGTAACGGTTTTTGGCGAATTTATTGTACCAACCCTGTACCACGCAAATTGTCATACAGAAGACTGGGAAAACAGATGTAGATCATTCCAGATCATATATATCTTTGTCACACCTACGTATTTCTTCCACGCATGTTGTGAAAATGGAAACATGTTGGTGTTTTCCTGCCTTTACGACCATATATCGGGCTGTATTCCGGGACAAAGCCATTACGCAACCGTGTCTAGTCTACTTACAATTAGATCGACTCCATTCGATGCGTTTTTCACTTCTGGACGGTAATTTGATCCGGATCGAACATCATTAATTCCGCCGAAGGTGACAAATTGAGGCAGGAAGAGGCGAAGTGATAGTTTCGTGGGTTCCATCAGCGATGATTCGAAATGTTTAAGTTGCGCTATCACTGAAATGGCCTCCCTTAAAAGTTAAAAGAAGTATTTATTTATCGAATGCTCTATAGTTTTGTCAGCGTGAACAATCCGCAGACTCTGGCTGTACAGATACGTTCACCAAATCACACACACACGTATCTCACATGCACGAGTTTTCTCGTTAAACGCCTCTCGAAGAGATACCATATCTGCCGATAAGCGCACATGTGTATCAACTAGTATGTGGCACTGTGAACATTGTGGTCTGAAATTTGCGTTATGAGCGTCCTGACCATGTAGACAGTTGACATCATGCCATGCGGAGAGTGATGTAACGCGCGCTAACTAACCTAAATACTCACCCTCGCTCATAGGGTACCGAGTTGTCGACGGTTAGGCGGACATCAATCGCGGTTGCTTCCTTGCCCGTGCGTACCGCAACAAGTTGCTGTTGGGCACTGCCGGTCCAACCGGCCATCTCCACCTGTCAGTGATGGCATTGAACAATTTGACACAACACATACCGTGCAATACATCGGGTTACATCGCGATAATTAGCTGTGTAATTACAATGCAGGTAGGCGTCGTCTATTTGCATGCGTCCGAAAGCAAACGGCCACATTGTGCGGCCATCTCTTCAAAGATGTCAAAAACGCGTTTGTAGGACGCTCTCACAAAAAAGCACTGGTAACCAAACACGTATACCCCCTTTGAACGAAGAACCCTAGCGCCGTACCGAAGGGCCCGAGCATCTACCTACACCTAGGCTCTCACGCGAGAACAGTGCTTATGTGCTCTATGCAGCAAACAACATGCTACTAAAGCTTTAGTAGAGCTGGGAAAATGCTCCCGCCGACTAGAGAAATAACGGCCTCTCGGTGCCGTTTCTCTCAGCATCCGTAGTGGATATCATCATGCTATATGCTGCACCCTTTTGGGAGCGCACAACTGCCAGGGCCACAACATACCGCCTTTTCAATAAAGCACAAGGACTTTTGTCTCACGGCGTCCTCTGCAGCCTACAAACTCCTTAGACAGATTCCGTCAAATTTCCTAGAATACAAAAACTAGCTTCAAGATGCTCCGGGACGAAGAGGCTACAAATTAGCAAAATAGATACCCTAAGCAAGTGGAACCAGCAGTTCGAAGAAATCCAATCGAACGACCCTAGATATCTGACAAAGTCAATACTCCTCTCTCTCTCTCTCTATAATCTTAAAAAAATGCAACGGCTTTAAACACGGCTCGCCCACCCACACACTCCCTCAACTGTTAATTGCTGGTTGTGTAAGTATTTCTCCTTCTTGAGCGAGAACACGCTCTCAGAGCCTAATAATAGAAAGTTTCCTTACACATCAAGTCCTTCTTAAGCCGCTACCCAAGGACCATGAGCCCTGGTCTAGAGCAAGAATTTTAGCAACATTTGTCTCGGAAATAACTGCCGCACCAGGTCGAACAATCTTAATGGCAAGTTAAGGTGGCCAGTTAGAGTAATCTTAAAAAGTGCTACGGCCACCATCGACAAAAGGCAAAGAAGACTATTGATTTGTTTACTAGGTTTTTAAGTCCCATACTTTCGTGGCCTTAACAAAGACGCCCGGCGTCATGCATATTATTAGTTAATCTCTCTAAAAACTATACATACAAACATACGTAGATATGTATACAAATGTGCACGCAGACACACGCACATGTTATCGGTAACACTCTGTATGGCTTTACATGGTAAAAAATAATTTTGTCCTGACGTTGACCTAACCGACATATCACAGTGACGCTTTGATTTTTCTTTTATTTATCGTGGGTATCTTTTATTTATCGCGCCATTCGATGACTAGAGTAGACGAAAAGTCCGAAAGTAGCTGAGTAGCTTCGCAAGACCAACACCGGCAACAGTCAGGACATCCGTTACCCAAAAAACAAACTAAGACGACCAAAAACGGAGTCGTCTCAACGAGAGAACAAAAAATGTCAGCTGTCAGGAACTCTTTGGTCCTGTCGTCGTTACCTGTATGGTGACGGGATGTTTGGAGCCGTCATCTGTCGATTCGTGATCAGTCATCTCGACGAGTGCCTCCAGTACCACGTCATCGTCGCCCTTCTGGAATCGTCCGCGTACGTGGCTGTAGCCTGCCCATCGCCCATTGGTCGTAGTCAGTCAGTCATTCACCAGCAGGCGAATCAAATATAAAGCCGCAAAACGAGTCAACGACGCACAGTTACCATCAAGCACAACAAAAGCAATCATTTGCCGACCATTTCGTCAGCCGCCTGCTATTACCATTACAACGACGACAAATACTACTACTACTACTACTACTACTACTACTACTACTACTACTCTGTAATATATAAAAGAGAAACTGTGAGGTGATTAAGACGCTTGACCCGATTCATAAAGGGATGCTCGGCTACATAGTGTACATCAAACATATTACACAGAGAACGCCAAATTCTAGACTCTATTGTGCTTACGAATCGATTTTACATTTTTAACAATTGCACCAATTATGGATCTTTTGCAGAAAAGGCTATCGACCGTATCTGAAATATATATATATATATAATCGTCGGAGTGTGCAAGAATTCGAGGAGCGAGAAAAAGTGTGGACGCATCGATCAGAAGATTGATATAATCTATGACACGAGTTAGATTCTTGTTGTTTTTGGATTTGCGCGGTGTCTATGGTTAAGCTACGGCACTTAGGAAGATGTCATCATTAATGTCAGGCACGCTGGAATGAGGTACCGGGGTTGGCAAAGTATCCGAGGGTAGCGCTTCCTTTGTCGTTTTGCACGTTGCGGAACGACGATGTCAAGCTGACGGCTAGCTTCGACGGTCGGAAGCATGGAATGTTGCGACCAACAGCTGAAATTCGTAGATCGTGTACAACCACAATGGCCACCTGCAAACAAATGCATTCAATGACTTGTAACGTATTCGGACCAAATACTAAGCAGTTTATGTGTACTAGACCGGTTTCCACATCATCACCTCGATTTCCAACAAGGATCAGTCAGATGCAGACACCAACAGTACGTAATTACCTTTCGGTAGCTGACACCCCTCTAGTAATTCCAGCGTGTTGTAATACATTCCTTGAGCAAATGATTGGTTCTCAAATGGGTTCAAAATACATTTACGGTAGGATATCAGAGAGTTTATCCAATTTTATAACTCTTCCTATATTAAGTTTTATTTCATAATCATATCAAATTTTATAACTCTTCCTATATATATATATATTAAGTTGCCACCTAAATCACGTCTGCATGATTAGGAACGTATTTTGTCGTAAATACATTGATGCCCGTCTTGTTTTATTGATACTAAGAGTTTTCCACTCTTCTCATCTAACGTGATAGCTATAGAGACCAAAAAACAACCGTTCCCGTATTCGAACCCACAGCCTGACGAGTGTTTAGCGGCAGTAACTTGAAACTAAACCATCTTGTTCGATTGACAAGTTGAATTGGGTCCTTAGAAACATATACGGCACCATTGCGTGAGAAAGTCTTTCTTAATTATTTATTTAGTAGCTGATGCTAAATTGCGTCACTCTGATCATGTCGACTATGCTACGTTTACTACTAAGGACTGCGGTCGCTGGCGCCGATGTTAGACAGTACGGTGATTCGAATTGTACCTATTGCGTTAGCTAATGTTAAAATTCATGCCGCACTACTTTGCAGCTTGCTGAGGGTCGGACGCGCTAAGACATGGTCACGCGGCTTAAGTTGAGGTTTAAGTGGAATTTGAGTACTACGAGGTTTCATCACGGGAGAAAGATGGGGTAAGCGAGAGAGGAAGGTTGAGTGTTCGAAAACATAATGCTCGTTTTAATACATTCTTACACAACTGTGAACTATTTTCTCTAGAAAGTAATCTGCAAAGTATTGAAATTTTGCTTCCAAGCCATATAACAAAATCAGCGAGTTACAGGAATGCTTCGTAGCTTGAATGCTCGAATGAAACGTGTGAAATTATCTGGCGGTAAAATATTGTTGGATCAGCTGTTCATATGCGTTTCGGCCTGCACGCTGTGAAACATTACAAAAACTTCCGAAGCGTGATAGGAAGAGATCATTACGCAAGATTATATGCCACCATAAAAATTCAATAATTTTAGAGCGTATTTATTGGAGAGGATTTGTATCGATGCGGGCCATCTAAGGTAGCCCATAGTCTACATACCTTGTCAGTCTTAGAGCCCTGAACAGAGACACCGATTTCCGTCATGGCTCCCTTAGGCACGGTAATATTGAACGATATCCAGCGTCGCTGACGGATTCCGATACTTTCCTCGCCGCTGTGCGAAGGTTTTACTGAGGGCTCGAAGAACTAAATTGTCCGGACACGAGCATTCGTTAAATTGGATAGTTAGCACGGTACAGCTAACTAGCGTTAAAGTTAAATCGAACATTTAGGGTTTCAACCACCTAAGTTTCGTATTCGGGACCCATACATTTAAGCTGAAAAGTGTATCTGTAAAATGAAATGTGAAATGAGTTTAAACTTATTATCATGCAGGGAATACATACCTGTCCAATCGTCTGATGGGGTTTTTCTGCCACGGAGAGCTGAATACTTTTTTGTTCTTTTCCGCCACTGCTGATAATCTCTGATTTAAGCGAGAGCGACGTTCCCGCTGCGTAACTGGTATCCTTTTTCAACATGACTGGGACCGTAAAACGAACCTGACCACATAATGGCGCAATAGTTATTCCTCGCTTTATGCTGAGCCTGTACAAACTTACAGGTTTTGCATTAGGCCGTGTTATGGCAAATTTATTGCCGATATAATAAATACATTTAATTATTATTATTATTATTATAGTAGTCAGGTCGAAAAGAGACTTACGTAATTATCCTCTTGTTTGCTTCGTTCAATAAACGAGTTGCATAGAAGTCCAAGATTATATCGGCCTAGGAGATTTTCTCTGAAATATAAACGGACATTGTAATTGATTTTGCGTTACTATGTTTGCCACCAGCACTTCCACAGACATTTATTCAGGTGTTCAAGCATTACTGCTATGTATGTATACACGTATTTCCAGTTTTGTGCTGCCTATACTAAGTACGACTGTAGTACTAAGCTTAATGTAAAGCAGTAAATGTAGCTCTTAATGAAGCGAATCGTAAATAGTTAAAGTATGTATGAGCGATATGCCCTGTTATTAATGTTTATGTGGGAAACAATCAGTGTCAAAATCTTGGTCTCTCGTATACATATATACTTAATAAGTGCTAATTGCACGGTTTGTTGGGGTCAGCCCTTTTGTTGAAACGAATCGTTGATGGGTATATCCGAAGTACCAATGCATAGCTTATACGGCGTTAACAACTTTACGCATTTAAGATTTATCACTTGTACGCTGTTTGAAGCTCTATTTGATAGAGCACAACGTGATATATATATATATATATATATATATATATATACACTTACCCTTCGCCATATTTGTTCCACTGGTCTGGCGCGGAACAGGGGTAATTTTTGCCCAGGTGGCTGATACCCTCACGGCACACCTCGAGGTCTCTGGCCCGTACGATACCGTCGTCCAGGGTGAGGTCAAACCGCAGCCTCGAAGACGAGAACTCAACGAGCTCTGCGGTCAACGTCACCAGTGCTACGGAGCCTGGCGCTAGCGACGTCAGGGCCGGTTCGGGTGGCCCGAGGATCAGCGTCCGGGGCGGGGTGGTGTCCTACAAATGAACACGGGTCAAGCGAGAGAAAAGCACTTCAACACTTTTGAACAGCGTTCGCTACCTACATACGTACTGACAACAGTCGCCGTTTTCCTTGCTTTCGGCTGTTGCAGGTAGCACAGCAGGCATATACGGCCACAGGTAATACTAGTAAAGCACAAGAATTGTCATTGCAATAAATATGCTACTAAAATCAACGCTAATAACAATGACGCCAATAGCAAATATGAGTGCTAACGCAAATATGACAATATTCAAATAGACTTGCGATTCGCTTCAGGTGAACACTTCAGGACATACCGTGCTGGGGTTGAGAACGCCGGTTGCGTTGTGCACGTTGGCAACCGGCAGCACGATAGTATCTTCGATTTGTCCTTTTGATCCATAGGACACCTTGAGCTTGAGTGACTTGTTACGTGTAGCGCGAGTGCCGACCTTCACGATGGCCGTCAGCACAAGCGAATTGGGGTCGAGGAAACGACCTTGTTTCATCGGGTACGTTCCTGAAAGCGCATTTTCAGATACATATTGATGTGTTCCACTCAGTGAGTCTTCAGTCAGTTCTCTTAGCTAACTCCATCGATCGCTGTGTATAAAGGCGATAAAAGACTCTCTTAATTATTAAACCCTCTAAACGCTGCTCATAATATTATTAAAATTAATAATAATAACGTACGTTTGTACACTCGGCAGTGCTCGCCTTCTTATATATATATATATATATAGTCCACAGCTGTAAAAGCATGCACACATTTAGGTAATATTAATAATAATAATAATAATAACAATAATTTCATGATCGCTAGAACAACGCTAAATATGACCGTATATACAATAATGTTACTAAAGATAATATTTAAAAGTCTTGGTCTCTCTCAACACACTTAAATTTAGGTATTTGTCACCATATTAAAGTAAAAAGCAATACAGTGCTGATTTCAACCATAATAGTAGTATAATTCGATATTGACACTGTGGCAATCGTCACATTTGTCTAATGCGATTTTATAAAAGACGTTATATTCGAAATTCGACGTTAAATCAAATTATCTCTAAACTGACCGACATTGGCGAGCGCGTTAAGCGCAAGTGAAGCTTTTTGTTGCCGTTGTCGGAATTCGTGTGTAGAAGGTAGTATGCGGGTGTTTCTTCGTTGACACACGGCATCGAGTCTCCGATTGACTTAATCTTCAGAACGCAAACACTTACGTCTGGATCGCCCGTCGACAGCTGAACAGCACAGTAATAACATGCGTTACTTATACATATATGAATACATATAGGTATATATTTATACCATGCTTTACACACTTTTTACTGGAGAAGTGTCACCATAAAGCTAATGTCGAGCTTACCTTTATGTTGTACACGGATAGTAATAACTTTAATCTGTGCCTGCAAACCCCTGGGAACGTGTTTATCAACTGGTCCGATTACGGCAAAGCAAAATAATACTGTGTCTATAAAACGGAACTTTTGTTGACTTCTGTTGTGCACATAATGCTTAACTAAATGCAAGAAAAGACTAAAAAAAACAGGTTGTCTATTAGCCAGTAACAGTAACAGTAAAAACGTATTGAACCCCACTGCATTACGTAATGGTTGGAGCCAATTACTTTTCATGAATTGATTTAATATGCGACAGTTCAATATCAAATCGCAAGTTTATTTTTTAGTGCCAGTTGCTCAAGGCATTCAGTTTCGAAAAAGTCGCTGATATTGCTTTAGTCACATTGAAGTTAATAAACCAAAGATTTAGATACTGAATAAAAGGTTTCGACGATTAAAAGGTTATGAGCAAATTCCAGCAAAAATACATTTATAACAGTTAGCGTAATTCACTGCACCTAATTAGCCATACCTCAATTAGGTATAACGCCATACTCTGCGGCGGAGTCTTGAGCACTATTTCGACTTCTCCTACTCCACCAGGGACAAAGGATGGACTCAGGTTTGTGAAGTAGACAAACGCGGGCTGATTCTGTAAAGGCCAAAATCGAAATCGAACGACGTCGTAACTATCATAACTGGTCAAGCTATGTTATTCTGATTTTCTCCTTACTTGCCAGAAACTCCAATGAAATACGTTAAGCATATCGTGAGTTGCAAGCAGCACAGTCGTTTGGTTTACTTATGGTTGTTGGAATAACGTTATTATATATTATATATATAATATATATATATATATATATATATATTATATATTATATATATATTTTCAATTTTCAATTTTTCAATTTCAAACGTGGTTTATTTACGGAACTGCATTTCACAACGCTTAAGTTCTCGGCAAATAAAATAATAAAAAAATTTAAAAAAAAAACATGATTCAAACAACGAAGTAGAAAATCACTCTCGACAAAGTCCAAGGAGTGCTTTTTATAAGCACTTTACACAATCGCCGTGGTTATTGAGTATCACAAGAACACCAAAACAGCAGCTGGTATGTTTGATTGAACACGAACAACATGTAAGGCTACACACTTTAAATATTCGCACAAACGAAGTACACTTCACTAGTACAGCATCTACAGAATTCACAACTATGGGTAAAAACAACGTATAAACACAACTATCTAAGCCGAGTGTGTGCCCCTATATACAAAGCACTACCATCCCAATTCCAAATTTACCTAGATTACAAGCCAGATTCTGACTGTGAAATTAAAAGCCAACCGTTTCAGTTCACGAACGAGAAATGTTTCCTTGTTAGGCATCTAATGTGTTTGGGAATGCACGTCCAGGTTTCGGAAGACGGCATGCAGTGCGTGCTGACTGGACTTCAGGGACACAGAGGGCACTGCAAAAGTTGTTGCACGCCTAGTTGATGTTCGGCTGAGGGTAGGGATTAATGGAAATGCGACTCCGAGGGCACAATACCTTGGCGAAATGTTGTATGCTAACATTGAAACCCTTAGCGTGTAAATGCTTTCCACAGTAAGTAGATTAAAACGATTAAACAAGTCACGACCGAATCCCTTCGCTTCCTTGAAAAAATTGCTCTAAGTGCATCATTCTGTATCACTTTGGCTCTCCGGAGAATCCATCGTAGCCACCACCCCAGAGAAGAATACCATAGCATAGCACTGGTAAGAATACGGCGTTGTATACCATAAGTAGACCCTCTATGGGGACCCCAATCATTTTCATTCTACACAGCGCAGCTATTACTGCATAGCACTTAGGTGCAATATAATCCAGATGAGGATGCCACCTCATGTTTTCCTGGAGAACGAGCCCCAGGCACTTAGCGGTATGCGATAGCTCAATGTTTCGTGTCTTGAGTATTAAGTTGTCAGGTAAGCCAGTTTGCCTTGGCGATGAACGAAAAATTATGTAATTCGTTTTACTAGCATTGACAACTAGTCCAAAGCTGTTAAAAAATGCGAATTATGTTATCAACCTTTAAAAGCGACTGGTGCAAGTCCGTATTAAATTTCGATGATTCACTCCGAACAGTAGCGTAGTGTCATCAGCAAAAGCAATAGTTGAGCCAAGGTTTTGCCGCTGGATGCTTAATAGAATGAAGTTCAGAAGAATAAGAAACATAAAAGGTCCAAGAACCGAGCCTTGAGGGGTGCCCATGTCAACCTGCTGCCAGGATGACTCCATTTGACCAGCTCGTACCACCTGTCTCCGTCCTGATAGATAGGATCTAACCCAGGCAACAGCCTGCGCGGAGCAACCCAGCTGAGCGAGCATTTGGAACAGAAGGGAATGATCAAGGCAGTTAAAAGCAGCCGACACGTCGAGAAAAACTGCGAGACAAAACTTATTTGCCTCAATCGAATTTGACACCCGCTGCCATAAGTGGGCCAGCGCGAGGTCAGTCGACCTACCCCTGCGAAAACCGAACTGGTTAGGCGAAAGGAATTTGATCGACTCTAAATTATATCTAATCTAACCAACACCAGTTTCTCGATGACCTTTGAGATATAATCAACGACCGAGATCGGTCTATAATTGGCTGCGCGGTTTCGTTCACCCTTTTTTTTAAATAAAGGAAACACCGCCGTATCCTTCAACCGTGATGGGAAGCTCCCAGATACAATGAACGATTTATAATGGCAGCTAGAGGTCCTGCAATTGATGGAGCTGCCAACTTTAACAGTTTTGCAGGCACTCCCATGACGCCTCGACTCCAGCTTGCTTTAAGACTAAGAAGGACACCAAGGACCTCAGGAACAGAAACAGCAGAAAATGAAAACACTCTGCCATTTTTTTCCCATACCTCGTCTAGCAAAGTTTCTATATCTCTGCTCTTTTCGAGGTGAGCGACCGTAGTATTTCCTAACGTGGCAAAGTGACGGTTAGCTCGTCTGCAATTTCAACTGGGTTTTCTAGTGTTTTATTCTCGCCAACTAATAACGTGGACGGTAAATCCACTGATTCATGTCGCCTACCACAGATTCCGTTGATGAATCTCCAGAGTTGAGCGGAGTCATCGCGCAAGGAAGCAAAGCGATTGCGACAGAATGCTGTCCTCGCGGCTCGAATTGCATTGAGGTAGCGGCGACGACTGCTTAAATAGGAATCTTAGAATCTATCGAATTTATCTTACGATGTCTGCGGTACAATTATTAACTCTGCGACGCAGTCGTCGTAAACCTGGAGAGAAAGAAAATTGATTCCCCTTGCTTATGTATATATATATATATATATATATATATATATATATATATATAATAACTTAATACGTGATTAATCTTATTTGCATAAACATAGTGTCGGACGCTGTAGAATCGCAAGTATAAAACTTCCCTTTGTTATTTAGTTTCAAGACCTTGGGACTTCAGTAATACCGACAATGTTGTTTTCTAAAACGCTCTTCTTTTCACAATTTCTTTGATGTCTGCATGTTTTGAGGCCGTACTAGGATTCCCGGGTAGTTAAGTAAAGCGTCAGTTTGCTTCGAACATTTTTCTCGATTATTATCATCATCAATTCTACTTACCTTGAGAAAGTCTTTCGACGGTGGCCTGGCCGCGTTAAATTTCTTGTCTCCTGGTGTATGGCCTTATTATTTAGCGAGACACCGTGTGTAACGCAAAAGGTTGGCCGTTCTGGAACGACTGCTCGCCCTGCAGATTTGCCACTACGTTGATAATGACCTGTCGAGCCAAG
>QVRM01000385.1:0-30614 GCA_003439945.1 Dermanyssus gallinae
GGTGCACTCGATGGGTCTGCCTTTGTTTCCGTCGAGTCGTGAAATGAGCCCAACCGTTGTTATTACGCTCAATTCTGTCGATAAGACATGCATTTTAGCTAGTGGCTGTGTCATTTTGTTCGCGGTGTAGCTGTGCCAAATGTGGAGATCTCGTGTTTCAAAGTAATCCGAGATTCCAAATGTCGATAGAAGTATCCGCTGTTACTCTATGAGCATGCGCCACTGTAGTTTTTGCACGATTGGTTATAATAAATGTGTGTAATGTGGCAAAAATTTGTTGTTGTATCTTTTTGTCGCGGACGGGGACATATATATATATATATATATATATATATATATATATATATATATATATATATATATATATATATATATATATATATAATAATATATATACATGATGTTACAGGTAGATTTGAAGATTGATAGTAAGAATTGTTAAAGCAAATATATTTTTTCCAATGGAACGTTGTCTCTGAGAAGTCTTGTTTCGGAGTAGAGTAAAATTACTACAATTTGTGACACTGGTATTGTCGCCCGACATAAGAGCATAAAATGTCCTATTGCAAGACAACCAGTCCTGTTATATAGAAACTAAGCACACCGTATTCGTAAGAACATTTGCTTCTTCTGAAGAACATATAAAACCGACCAGAAGATGCGACATGATCGTTTTCAAGAGAACCCGCAAAAATGCAGTTCTTTTATTACCTTTCACGCCCAATAATTTAAAATCATAAACATTCGTAGCGCTCAAAGTTAACATATTCAGGTAAATGTGAGTGTTTGCCGAGTAATTTTTCGGCGGGCATGTCAGGATTGAGCGCATGCATAAGTGACTGTGTGGCGACGTTCACTACCGCCGACCTGTCGCGCCACAGCCACCTGTATATACATATATGTATTGCAAGCATTACTCTAAATTGGGACTAAGAAACGGCTCTTATTACATACATATATACAACATTAATATGGAACACATGCACTCAGGCTGTTATAAGCTTTGGTCGCTACACCTCAACGCGTTAGCTGTTACACCGTAGGCCCACTCGTCGCTTAGAAGCGCTTACTTGCCGTGCATATGTGCAAGCGGCGTATATAGAGTGGATGCGCGTATATGTAAATATTAACCTGTCCTGCTCATCCTGCTCAATCCGTTCACCCCAGCCAAAGGGTGGCCGAAAACGAACGAACAAAATTAAGTTGCGTATGAAATACTTATACGTCTATCGGGTGACGCTGTGAATCCAGGTCAATTCCGGCAACTCTGATGTCACAAATCGGGGGGAGGGGGGGGTCCCGACTTCCCGATTCGATCCCGACACGACGCATAATGGATTTACAGATACCAATGGCTTGTTTCTTGCGCAGCCCAGTAATTCCAAAGCAAGATGCGTTTTTTTTTTGTATTTAATGTCTTTATTTCAGACCGTCCGAACTACTGGGAACGGCTGCGATGGCTGGCTCTCGCTATTCTCATCGTTGGAACGCTGTGGGGCGCTCTATCGCCGGGTGCGTTCCTGGTGGCGTCCCAGCTCGTCCTGACGGTGGCGGTGGCTTATATCGCAGGATGCCTGGTGGGATTGCTACCTCGGATCCCGCCGCTCCTGGGCATGATGATCGCCGGTGTTCTGCTCAACAATTTGCGGCTTGTTCATATACCTACCGAGGTTACGGCTGGCCTGCGCTCGCTAGCCCTCACCGTGATCCTGCTGCGAGGTGAGTCCGGTCGACAAACGCCTGTCCGCGTATGCTATGAATTGCCCATGTGCTCGAGATTCACCCATTTTCAGTCGGTGCTCTTTCGTTGCTGGTTGACGTGCGTCGAGCTGTCTTCACGGGCTTTGTGACCTCCCGCCCAGACCGTAGTGCCTATCGATTCAGTGGGCTCGGCAAAGAAAATGTTTGATGTCCCTGAAGAGTTAGGCCAGCAACAGCATCAACTTATAATTGTGTCGCTCAATAGCTGTAGTGTAGCATATCCAGGAGGAAGGACTTATCAACTCTAAGAGATGTATGGTAGACCTTCAAATACAAGATTTATTGATGCGAAAGCACTGAGGAAGCTTTGACGCATAATTTGTACTGATCACTACTGATTGCAGCTGGTCTCGGCCTGGACCTGTCGGTACTTCGCAAGCTAAGCGTCGTCTGCGTACGCCTCACGTTTCTGCCTTGCTTCGCTGAAGCATTTAGCGTCATGGTTGCGTCGTACTTCCTTCTCGGATTTCCCATTCTCTGGGGCCTTTTACTTGGGTAAGCAGCCTTGCAACTAAATATATATATATATATATATATATATATATGATTCATTTATTCAATGCAATCAATCATTCATAATCGGAACATGACATTTGGGTCCCTACCTAATATTAACCTATATATATATATATATATGAAAAGTTAGTAATTGAGCGTGAAAGCCAAAATGTAAGAATTGCAAATAATTTCATTTCTTGAGAATTATCTTCAATACAACATTTGTTCCGCTTTGAGTTCACGTATAGTGCAATTCGCCGGATGCAAACTTTTCTTCTAAACACGCAGGTATGATTGGTTTGTATATGGGATGACTGAGACTCTTACAATCGCAGATTTACTAAAATATGTCAGGAAAAAATTATTCTACTACTATTCAAATGTTTTTGGTAATTTCGCTTTCATGTCATAGGAAGACATTTCCGCCTCTCGTTCCATTGGAGAAAATATTTTTTTCGCTGAGTTGTAATAGACCTCAAAGTTTGTTGGGTGAATTCTAGACAACCCTATATATATATATATATATATATAATTTATGTTTGTCCTCACCCAACATGAAGTGAAAAACTTTGTGTATGTGTGTGAAGATTTCAAATAAAAGAGCTGAAAAAGAGATGCGTTTTATTATTTCCGTTGTACCGAATATATATGCCGCACTTATCGGTCCTGTTGCGATTAATGCACCCTGTTGCGTCCCGATGTTGTTGGCTGTTAGTGTTGTTGATGTTGTTTATGTCGACAACGGTCCTGCTGCAAGTGTTGCTGTTGTTGTTGTTGTTGCTGCTGTTGTTGTTGATGTTGCTGTCGTTTTTGTTGTTGTTGTTGTTGCTGTTGTTGTTTTGGCTGTTTCTACCTCGGGACTCCCACGTCGCCCGTTCCCGATTTAGCTTCGTCCTGGCAGCCGTGTCACCGGCTGTTGTTGTCCCGGCAATGATCGAGCTCACCCAACGTCGGCTGGGCACCGCTCAAGGGATACCCACTCTCGTGATGGCCGCGGCATCATTTGACGATGTCGCCGCCA
Organism: Dermanyssus gallinae; assembly: GCA_003439945.1. Taxonomy (NCBI): domain Eukaryota; kingdom Metazoa; phylum Arthropoda; class Arachnida; order Mesostigmata; family Dermanyssidae; genus Dermanyssus; species Dermanyssus gallinae. The sequence goes on from QVRM01000385.1 coordinate 3,281, forward strand.
TTACCGGCTTCGGCGTCATGCTGGCCATGATCTTTCAGAGCGCCGACAGCGGTGGTTCGCTGTGGTTCAGCCTTCTGCTTGGGCCCCTCGAGGCCGTGGCAGGTCTTGTAATCGGCACGCTGTTCGGCGTTGCACTCGCGTTCATCCTTCCCGCCAACCGAGACGGCGAAAAACAGGTGCGCATCATCTCCTTAACCGTCCTTAAACTGCTGCTGCCTCTGCTGCTGTCATAGCGTCTTGATTGGTTTGTCTCTTACATAGTAACTTAGTTCTTTACCTTAACATTCGCTCGTGCTCGCTCTGGCTCTCCCGTATCTTAGATTTGTTTGGGAACTGAGAAAGAAACTGGAAAAAGTGTTTGCATTCTCCCGCGTGAAAATTCAACCCGCTGGCGGATAGCGCCATTTGTGTTAAAATTAACCTTCGGTGCGTAGACTCTGGATATTGGTGGCAATTACGTCGAACGTTAAGTAATGGTTTTACTTTCAGGAAAAAACACATATCGATACTCTATCATAGAAACTTTTATTACGTTGCTAGGATACCACGTATACTTATGAAGTGCATACGATAAAGAAAATAATAGAAGGATACAAAAATGGCAGCATATAAATATGTGTTTTTTTTTTTTTTTGCCCGTCTAGAGCGTCGCTTTGTAGACAATTCCTAGAATCACTTGCAGGCCATACGTAAGTAAAAATACCATGGCGGAAAGCAAAAAACCTATATACATTGCAAACTATTCTTTTATATATATATATATATATATATATATATTTTTTTTTTTTGCATATATGATTAATTATTGTAGTTCTCATCAAACTTTTTGCAGTATATATATATATAGATATAGATTTACATATATATATAAGAGCCGTTTCTGAGTCCCAATTTAGAGAGAGAGAATGCTTGCAATAATAAACATAATGCGAGTGCGCATGGTACGTTTTGTTAGTTCGATCTGCTGTGTCCACTGTACCTCGTGCTCGGTGGAGCGGGAGCCATCTTCATAAGTAACCGACTGCACGCCGGAGGTGTCGGCCCACTAGCTGCCATTACGGCGCCTGCCGTTGCTGCCGTTGTTTGGAAGCGCCGAGCTCAACACGAGAATCCGGACGATATCGCACAGATTCGATCTTCGTCAACGGTGCTCAAGTACCTTTGGATCGTCTTGGAGGTAGCGATCTGATAGCGTTTGACGAGGTGTCTCGGAGCGCTGACATGCTTTATATCTTTGAAACACAGTGAGCTTTGTTTGTTTATATATATATATATATATATATATATATATATATTTGTAAAGCAGCATAGGAAAGTAAGCCAATTAACGGATCTGGTTTGTTCCTCATTGCTATTTTTGTTGTTGTTGTTGTTGCTCTTTACTTTTGTTGTGTCTATTATTCTGGCCGTTGTTTGTCCGGCTATGTTGCCGGCCGATTTTTCAATTTGTGATGTATGCACGGCGTACGTCATACGTTTATATATATATATATATATATATATATATATATATATATATATATATATATATATATATATTTATATATATATATATTTATATATATACATGCGTATCTTCTAGCCGGTGCTGTTCTCGATGATCGGCCTCGAGGTCGATCTGGCACAGCTACAGCTTGCAACGGTCGCATCGGGCGTCCTGACGCTGGTCATCTGCCTACTTGTGCGGATCGGCGTCACGTTGGCGGCCGTCAGCTGCAGCCCGTTGACGCTTGGCGAGCGTATCTTCGTGTGCATCGCGTGGCTGCCGAAGGCCACTGTGCAGGCGGCTCTCGCGCCGACCGCGCTCGATATCGTTCGATCGTGGCAGACTCAGACTGACTCCGGAGTTCTGCCGGACGCCGCTCTGTTCTACAGTGAGACGGTACGCAATGTTCTTTGGCGACATATGTGTAGATATGGTACGGAAATGTACTAGCTATCTTGCCGGACTTCGAGCCAAGATGCGTCACGCTAGGCGCAGGTGATACGAAAGCATTCTATTAGGGTCCCGCTTGCCTTTGTCAGTCCTTTGTAGCTCATTCTTGATGAATTGTAATCGTTTGGTGACCGTGTTGTCTGTGTTGTTTTTTTTTTAATTTACTACCTGTTTCGACCGATCGCGATAAAAAAAATACGGAAATGTACTACCTATTCGTAGTTGCCATAGATGTGCCAAGCTAGCTTATTTAGTTTAAGATCGTTTTCGAATGTTTCAGGTGCTCACTGTTGGTGTGTTGGCGATTATCATCACGGCGCCTCTGGGGGCGATTGGAATGTCGCTTCTCGCATCGAAGTTACTCACAGAGGAACGCGACACGCGATCTTCACCAGCTGGCGAGGGATCACCTACTCAGTGGCGACGCGAATCGAACGACGCCAAAGGTGTCGATGATATTGATATCGCTGACCAGGGCGTCTAATACTCAAGTACAAAGCTGCATAGGTTTATGTATGTATATATATATATATATATATATATATATATATATATATATATATATATAAGGGGAGAAAAATCAAATCAAACCGTGTTTAAACTGTTACGCTAAGAGCGATTCAAGATTTTTTAAGGCAGCGTTAGGGACGTACGCATTTGTCTGTATGTATATAAAATGTATGTAGGGACATCTTCAACTAGTACATTTTAACTAACAAGGAAAGAGTTATCACAAAATCTTTGTCTTTGTCACAAAAGAGTCTTTGTTCTACATCTTAAGCGACTTCAACGCAGCTCGTGCAAGGCCGGCAAAGCTCTTTAGTCGAAGAACCACCACAATGAGATATGGTTGAAGACTGCAACTTGAGCAAGAAACGTGTACAGGCACAAAGACGTTATTGCACAAATGTACAAACAAAATGTAATAAAATAAAATACAAACAAACGAAATCTATGTACGATACATGCACGTACAGAGACGACTTTATAACGCCTAAGACATAATCAATGATTTTGAATACGCGTGTACTTATTGTCAAGAGCCTCTAGGAATTTTAACTTCAGATTTAATCAATGTATAAATGGCTAAAAGATTAGTAGTTGAGAGTGCCACAGTTAGCTTCACACATACGCCAACAAACATTATACTGTTAACAGAAACATTTGCTACACAAAGGAAAACGTGGCCAATAATTAGGTACTTCAACGCTTAGATATATCCGCTGTTTATTTAAAAAAAGACTAAAAACACTTATAAACAAAATTGTACATAAGTACTCAGACCAGCATTTATCGTTAATCGCGCAGAGGGAAATGGGCTTCCATGAGAGGCGCCTCAACTTTAAAGGTAAGCATTTATGTGGCGTTTACGCCACATAAACGCACATCTTTAAACACACTGTAATATCTGCGTTAACAAATAACAAAAAAGTAAGCCAATAAGATTTTAAATATTATTAGATTTTTTGCAACGTATTTGCATATACAAGATGTTTAAGACATGTAGCATATACATGTATATATATATTTTTTTTTAATGCCAAAATGCTATGCCGTTACTTTGCGGCAATTAAGGTAAATGGGGGTTTAAATTGAGGGGCTTTTGGCTGTCTACAAGGCCTCGTGTTTATCTATTTTATGTTATGGTATCCTGCTGTGGGGTGCTGGGTACGTAGGCATTCTTCGAAGGGTTCAGGTGATTTAAAATGATGCACTTCATACTCTCTTCTCCCGACGGCGCTACGAAACAGATAGTGATCTGTTTGCGGCCTATAAACTTTCACCAGTCTTAAAAACATATATTCGTAGAGTGGCTTCCGGCTTGGTGTAACAGACCGATGAGGGTGGATTGGCAGGCGTTGCGAAGTGAATATTATAGCTGTGGGGATGTTAATTGATTCATGAGCTGTAGACGCCACCATTCAAGAGGTCGGCAATACCGTTGTGTTGAGTGTGTTCCGTGGCTGCATAGCTGTGCCATACTGAGAAGGTGGATTACCTGTTTACTGTGTACACATTTGTATATACTACCATGCGACTGTGTGTATTCGCTCTATTTTATAAACATTTTATATCATTATTTTTTTGAAAACTTAAGCAATTGTAATGCAGCTTTGCAAATAAACCACGTTCGGAATCTGAACAATATATATATATATATATATATATATATATATATATATATATATATATATATATATATATATAAAGCTCAAAAAGTCACCCTGCTCTGAATGCACCTAGGGGGCAGCCTTCAAACATCTCTGAAATATCGATGGTCCTACCTTTGCCTAACCGAATAGGCTGAGATTGTATATTAGATGCTCACGCTCGTCGCACACTACAGGAAAGCTCGGAGTTCGGGTTCTAAGGAAGAGGGAGCAAACAGACAGTTCTTAGAACAGTAAAACATCGTGCGGCGTGGCATTAGCGCCGCTAACCGATATATTCGCCTTCTAATTAGCTTCTATAGTCTTTTTTTCAGGATCCGATGCTACACAGAGTTTGTTAGAACGGCCTTTCTTCTTAGTTTATTCTACAGCGAAGCGTTAACTGCCAAAGCCAGCACTGCTGCACGGTTTCCTAATAAGACTTCTTCACTTGAATGTCTAAAAGATCAAGAAATAGATCAAGCCAAATAGGCTATACTTTGCGGCCTGTGGATGATGCGCTCGTTCTATCTATAAAATGTGGCCGTGCCAGACAACGACATTGCAAAAGCACCCGTATAACGATTGCGCAGGAAGGTATCAAGCTACTCCCGCAGTGACTGAACGAAACCCTCTGATAAAAAAAAACTGCTAAGCTTCCGAGCAGTGTCCGGGAAGATCTTCGCGTATTTAGTTGCTGATGGTGTCACCACTATGCCGGATTGAGGAAATGTGCGCTCGATCAATATAATAAAAGGTCAATCTTCGCTCCTTCGTGAAAATCAAGACAGCAGCCGGAAATATGCCGGCCGACATTCAAAAGCCAACAAAAAAAATAAACGCTGCAGGGTCTACGAACATATGCAGCAAATATTCACAGTATTAAGCTTTCTTCCTACAGGAAGCCTTCATCGAAATTTTGCGGCCAACGAATAGTAAGTAGCCTTAAGTAGAGGTAACCTTATCATCTACTACTCTTCTAAGTGAGTGTTTTTTTTCAGCTGCTGGTCGAACCACGCAACATCGATTAGAGTGGTTTCAATCATTTTTAAAACTGTGCTTGAATGAAGGGCACGCGCATCAAGCGCTTAAGCAAGGCCGATTTTAGCAGTATATCAGATGTGGAACTCATGAACTAAGAAGAGCGCCAGCTAGTAGCAGGCAACCTGTACTCAACAATGCTTCTACCTATAGCGTATACAAGGCCGACTTATTAGCGCTAAGCCATGACACTAGAGAAAATAGCTGACGCTTACCTGCCCCTCTTCTGCCTATAGGATAGTCGTAAACGCCCGCCTACCAGCAAGATAGACTCTCTCTCTCTCTCTCTCTCTAATAGCACACAGAATAACACTATGCATTTCTATAGCCAGTAATGCTTGAAGCGAAACGATAATTTGATCTTTGATGAGCGCTGGATAAACTGGATAAACGTCGACCATAATGCCCATATTCGGCCAAACTGCTTCTTGTTTTTCGAGAATTTTAGAAGTGCTTTAAAGGCTTATGGAAAACGTTTTGGACTGCTTCAATTTCTGTTTGCCACTATTATATGGGGCAAATCATACTACCCTACAGAGAAGGAAGGGCCCATTTGACCTATTAAGTGCGGCCTAACCCTGCACCGAAAAGCCGCTAAGAAACCCTAAATAAAGGACAAAGACGAGATTCCGATGAATCCATAAACTTACAGAGAAAATCGTATAGTCTTTCCTAATGAGCGAACGTTCTAGAATATATGAAGCTCTCTTTTACTGCCATTGCCTGTATTGTATTTCCGGCGATACATTTAGATATAGCAGTATGAGGGACTATAAGGAAAGTACTCTAGATCAATTTAAATGATCTCAAAATATCATGCGCGATGCTTTTAATTGGGATAGCGCGAGGCCTGACCCTACATATTAATTGCCAAATTAGAACCTAGCATAATTGGCGTATCGGCGGTTTTAAGGTTTGGAACTCATTTGTGGTCCTTTTACCTAAGCTACATGTGAAAAAAAATCACGTCTGGTAGATTACCTCCACTAAGTTGCCTATGAATTCCGAGTATAATTTCAAAACGTAAGTAGCTGAATATCTTCATCAAGCGTGTACCCCAGGGAGCTGCTATATCGGCTACCCTTTGGCAGATGGGCCTGGAACTTAATGAAACCGCGGAGAATGCGACATGGTAGTGTTTTGTGCTGATTGCATAGTGTAGGATAACACAAAACGGAGGCTACAAGTACTGGCCTCGCTCAACTGCATGAAATAATTCAACGTTAATAAATAACAAGCAAAAGGCAGATGAGGCTGAGGACGCACCACAACTGCAGGTACGTAGATATATATATATATATATATATATATATATAAATTAACAAAAATGTATGTATTAATAAAAGTCGTAATAACGAGAGCAGTGCTTCGTTCGATCTCCGTTTTTTGCTCCCAAGTTGCATGGCTCTGTTGACAAACTGACACGCATTTTTAGCGAACTGAAAATCGTTATTAAAGTTGTAGCGCCGACACCCGTGGATCATTACACAGGTCGCTTCTATGACAATAACGCTTCACGAGTACGGCATGCCTACCTCACGCTCAGGACAGCGGTCTTGCAATAAAGCCTGTCAAAATTGCACGCACCTTGAAAGCCCTAGTCTAACTCAGTGTCTGAGAGCATGATGTCCACCACGAGTATGCCAACAGGAGCGCAGATCAACTAGGGTTTTGTATAGACTAGTGATAGTAGAAAGAACAGGTTGTAATTATGATTTCAACGAATTATTATTATTTTATTCTGTAATTAATTTGCAATTATGTGCTTAAAAGAAGGCGCTTTACAGAAGACAGAAACATCGGGGAGGATACAGACTACCTTTTCGTCTACCTATTTACCTAAAACGTCTACCTATATAGCACTATCTAGAGCTCTAATATTTGAAGGAAAATTGAATTATCACAAAATATATCTAACATATTTTTTACAATTCTTAAGATATCAAAAATAGCTCAAGCCTTTTCAGTATCCTTCAATTATGGGATAATGGCAACGACAATTTAATACAATTGTGAGACAAATGTCTTTTTAGTATTTTACGCTAGGCGCTAAACGGACAGACAGCTGAGCAGCCTCTAGCTTAATGAATATTAAGAACCAAAAAAGTACAGCACATACATTATAACATGCATAATGTATTTATTATACAGAAATCTCGATTGCTTTCACAGTCTGCTCTAAAGTATGTACATTTCGCACCAGAATTGTTCAGCGGCTGCTAATAATGCTGATGAATTATTCTAATTATGAGTAATTAATAATCTGTATAATTAGTATAGCTAATAAATGACTCCCTAGCTATTGCTGGGGAGTCGAATCCACAGATGTTGGAATGGGTTGGCTCCGCCTAGGCGCCGTTAGATGAAGCAGTCCGAATCGAGCCACTGCACCACCGTTGCCAAACGCACAGACAGCGGTCCACCTGGCCAACGTCGCCATTAAAGAAGCAAGTAGAAGAAGCAAAACCGCCGGTCCTATCATCCCCTGATCTGTTGCGCTGTTAGGTTGCGTCACCAACTGCAGCACCCGAACGCGAGAGAAGCACCGCAATAGGTTTGATTCTCGCTAGAATTTCGATAGAAATGAATCAGCAGCCCGGAACAGATTACCCGCCCTGTTTTAGTCCGTATGTCGTTGATAACACCGGTCTTGGAAATTGGTCTAGATATCATTGTATAGTTGTCGCTGGTTCGACACTAGTATATTAGGCAGAAGACGTACTTGAACACCCATATACCCGCTGGAAATACAGGTTTATTTCATAAATTTGCATTAAACAAAATACGCTGTACGTCAGAAAATTGACACCAGCCCTGTCTAATACAGTTAGCTAGCGTTAATTCCATAGACATTACCGAAAATTGAATAGCAACTATGTGTCACAGAGCATGTCATATAGACTTTTCACGATTAGAGCTTCTACAACCAAACTGTGTCGACTTCAACCACATACAAATTCTATAGTCAGCGTCGAGACGATCAGCAGAAGAATACGCTTCCATCTTCAGAAGTCGCTCGTCAAGGCTCACTATCTCATCCCTCGTTTGGGCCGGCCCCGAAACGCAGTTACATATGTGACCGTGTCCTTGAGGTTCCTCGTGCCAGTTACCTCACCTGGACTGCACTTCTGCAGACAGGCCTTACTTTGTAGGCAAATTACTTCTTCGGGGGAAGAACCATCATTCGGGGAGCAATGTTCATCGACATCAGCTCCTGGAAGAGCAGTTTACACGCGTACGGTAGAGTAATCTGGGAAATTTGGGTCTTGTTTCGACAGCCCTTACACTCGAAGATGTTGTTTCGCAGATTGGCTATCGCGATAAGGCCGCAGATATTACAAACGTGCGTTCGATATGGGTCTGAGGCAAAGAAAAGCCTCTCCCGAAGAAACTGCGCTGCGCCGTGCGAGATCTGACAGTCACGTTCCATCTCGCCAAATCGAAGACCACCATCTCGTGCTCGACCTTCCATGGGCTGGCGCACTAAAATTTGTACTGGACCACGGGCCCTGTAACATGCACGAAAGTAATATAAGTATATATTACCTTTCGACTTGCAAGACACGCCAAAAAACAAGCATATTTCTGACAAATTCCTGATTAAAACCTAGCGGTAAAGCAAATTGAGCTGGACCGTCTGGCGCCTTGCTAGAAATAGACCAGACCAATATTCGGGCGGCAAATCGTTTGTATAAAACCATGTAAAATTTTCCTGTACTAACCGTGAGTGAATCTTATCATCCACCATATGCTTCAGTCGCTGATAATATGTGGGACCAAGGAAGATCTGAGCGTTGACTTTTCGGCCGGTGTGTCCATTATACATAACTTCATTGCCTCGTAGGTGGTAGCCGTACTCCATGAGAATGTTGGAAATCTTCTGTACGTTCACGGCGTCATTGAACGGGGTTGCGTCGCCAATTTCGCCCTTGTTCGAAGCAACCTTTCCTTGCAGGCACTCGATAAGATGGCCGATAGTCATACGCGACGGGATGGCGTGCGGATTAATAATGATGTCTGGTGTCAAACCTTCCACCGTAAACGGCATATCCTAAAAAGCGATATATATGTCAGCGATATATATATAGTAAAAAAAAACGGTTATTTCATTGAGCAATTTCGAGTGTGAGATATATACTGACACTAATATTAAACATAATAAAAACCAATTTAAGGATGCACGGCGCTTAAGGGGATGGTAATAAGAAGATTGAAGTTAATGGCTCTATGAGCCTTAGTTTGAGTGGATCCGCCGTACTTAAACAAAAGCTCAGTTAACGCAAACACAAAGCTGGGTATCTGAAGCAGCCGTCGTAGCTAGCACGTGGGACACAATACCAAATAAAGCGGTACACATCACCTAACAGTAACCCCAAACAAATAATATCGCAAATATTGACAATACTAGAAAGATCGAAACAAAGACAATGCATTGTTATGGCAAAGGCGAATCTTCGAAAACCATCGGGACCCAAAAGCAAACCCGAACCCCAGGTGTGTAGGTGTGTGTGTGTGTGTGCGTGTTTGTGTGTACCTCTTGCCGATACGTCACACCGCAGGTTCCCTTCTGCCCGTGACGCGACGCAAATTTGTCGCCGATCTGCGGTATGCGCACGGAGCGTACGCGAATCTTGCAGAACTTGTAGCCGTCGCTGTTGATCGTCAGCATCACCTGGTCGACAATACCCGTCTCGGAGTTTCGCAGAAACGTCGACGCGTCCCGCTTCGAGTAGCGCTTGTTGGTCGAGTCGAGATCGTCGTCGTTCTCCGGCAGCGTGATCGTCTTGCCGATGATGACGTCGTCGCCCGACACACGGGTGCCGGGCGCGATTATGCCGTCGTCGTCGAGCTTGTCGTAGATGGCGTTCCGCATGCCCTGGCAGGTGTCGCGGTGCGGCTTCTCGAACGTCTCCTCCTGGTCGCCCATCCGCTTGCTCTCCGAGTCCTTGTACGACCGGTAGAACACCGAGCGGAAGAAGCCCCGATCGACCGCGCTCGCGTTCAGAATGACCGAGTCCTCCTGGTTGTAGCCGGTGTACGACATGATGGCCACAATCGCGTTGATTCCGGCCGGCAGCTCTCGAAATCGGAGGTACTCCATCGAACGGGTCGTCGTGAGCGGCTTGTGCGGGTAGTAGAGCACGTGCGCGAGCGTGTCCATGCGCACGTGGAAGTTCGTAATGTACACGCCCATAGCCTGCTTGCCCATAGCCGACTGGTACGTGTTACGCGGCGACTGGTTGTGATCGGGGAACGGAATGATCGAAGCGCACACGCCTGCAAAAAACCAACACGGATTGTCGACACAGACAAATTGAGAAAATTGTTAGCGACATCGACTTTGCTTTCAACGCTATTTAGCTAGAACAGCGACAAAAAAAACTTTTTGCCGGAAAGTCAATATCATGTAAGCATATCAAATAATAACCTTAATCTCTATTAGTATTAGTATTACTATTACTATTATTATTTGTATACCAACAAGAGTAACTTAGGGCACAAAATATGCGAAACTTCTTAAAATAAAATAATAGAAATAAGGGTGCCATGCACGATGCGAAATACGATGTCACAGTCTTATATAAACACAAGCATTTGACAAATAGAAAGCGCTCTATACAAACATATACTATACGTCGAAAAAAAGGCAACTCACCTAAAATCATGGAAGGATGGATTTCGCAATGCGTGTACGTGCTACAGTAAGCCAGCCCCTTATCCTGACGTAAATCATCAGGTGTCATGGCAAGCATGACGGTCTCCTCTTCAAGCGTGTCAATGTACTCGACCACGCCTGACGCGACAAGGTCCTGCCATGAGTAGTTCGTGTACTCACGCTCCTTCAGTTGATCAATGTGCTTTCTCTTTAGCAACAACTTCTGGTTTTCAACAATCAGTAATGGCCGACATATACGGCCAGCGTCCGTGTAGATTCGAATTTCCCGGTCACGAATGTCGCGGACCATCGACACTTCCGAGACAATGATATCCATTTGTCGACGCAGTTTCTGCAACGTCGACATCAGCTGCTCGGGATCCCGATGAATACCGACCCAGCAGCCATTTACGAAAATCTTCGTCGCCTCGGCAATTGCCGACGGTGCGATTTCCTCAAGGTTCTCCATACTCCATTCCTCTAAGAATTCGAGAATAGGAGACGGCTGTGACCCCACAGAGATGTAGGACATGAGAGCGAGATTTTTCACAAGACCTACGGCGTGCCCTTCAGGCGTCTCGGCCGGACAGATCATACCCCACAAAGTATTGTGCAGCTGGCGTGGCTTGGCTAGCTTTCCGTCGCGGCCAATCGGCGAGTTCACGCGCCGCAAATGCGATAGAGTCGACGCGTACGTCAGACGATTCAGCACCTGTGACACACCAGGACGAGCCTGGTGGGCCTTCTTCTGGTCGCCCCAATTTCCCGTGGCGAGCGAGTACTTCAAGCCATCGCTGATGATCCTCGTCTTGATGGCCAGCTCGAGGTTAAAGTCCTTGCCCTTGTCGATGAACTTCTGCGCAAACATCCTCACCTCTTTCGTCAGATTCTTAAACAGGCCTCGGAACAGAAACGCCATCAGGGGGCCAGCTAAATCCAGACGTTTGTTGCCGTAGTGATCACGGTCATCGAGTTCTCGTCGGCCGAGCGCTGCCAGCAGTAGACGATGCACCATGTAGCCGAGATAGTAGGCTTTTTTCGTTTCGCAGAAGTCTGAGACGCCAACGTGTGGTAGCATCTCTTTCTGCAAGATCTCTCGGGCATACTTGATTCGTTTCTCTTTCGTGACGCCGGGACGCGCACCTCGACTGCCAATAAAGTTTAATGCCACATTCTGCTCCTGAATGACGAAAGCCTCGTCGAGGGACGGCTTCACCATCTCCATCATCTCGGGGTCCTCGAAGTCGTAAATGATGTGCTCGAGGATATCTCTGTCAGCCACAAACCCCAGCGCTCGGAAAACGATCATGATAGGTATCTCTTGTTTGATGTACGGCAAGATCGCGATGATTCGTTGACCAATCGAGCCTTTCTTGACCCCTGACCCACCACGGGCCATCATATTCACCCACAGAGTTGATGTTGGTCGGGATGAATGCTCAATACAGGAGCGACATTCGGCTTTAAATGCGTACTTGCTATCTTTCATCTGGAAGACGTATACCGTATTGGTGGCCATCTTTTCCTGAGCGATCAACACCTATTGTAAAGACAACCCCAGCGAACACACAATAGCAAAAAGAAACATTGAGCTCAAATTGAATAATCATTCTCAGGATACAATGTGTCTCATCTTAAAATATTTTCTCTAAATATAGGTGTTGTCTGGACATAAATAAATGTGTAATCACGCATTTAATTTAAGAAAAGATGCATTAATTCTGTCATAACCACAATTCAGTTACAGGATTCAAGTACGGCAGGTATAATCAGTTTCGTTGTTCGTTCCATACACCACTACAATGGTCTCGGCAAAGTTTGTTGAAAGTTCGACAAGAAGATATAGTCGATCATGTAACGTATTTTGAGAAAGCCAGAAGTCTCCCCTTACGCATCTGACAGACGGGAACGTAATTAAAGTTTTGGAGAAAAATTGCAGGAGCAAACGCGACCCAAAACTGTTGCAAAAATGTGACAAATGAAACGGGAAAATACACAAGTCGACCACGCATATGAAGGAGACCAACACATGCACACACCTTTTCTGATCCGTTGATAATGAAATAGCCGCCGGGATCAAGCGGGCACTCGTTTAATTCCGAGAGATCTCGATCCGTAAGCGAGTACAGGAGGCAGTATGTCGACCGAAGCATAATAGGAATCTTTCCGATGAATGTTTTTTGGTGCTGTGTTTCAACGGGATCTTCGCGGTCACGGAGTACCGTCTTCGTGATGTCGACATACAGGGGCGCAGAATACCTAAACAAATGACACGTTATGGTTATAGTTTATACTGCATTTTGTAAAACCTTAAATTGAAAAAATGATTTTGAATCAACACTTTAAAAATACAAACCTATGTGAGACTACTACATTTCGTTACTACTGCACTATTAGCCGTAACAATTGTTTCGGCTTTTGATTTTTTACGGTACAATACTCCTTAATGTAAAAAGGAATTAACTGAAAGGGGACTATTGTCGCCACATTGTAGGTGGCGGAGGGTCCGCCAAGCAAAGGTATTCATTTCAATATCAGTTTAATAGGAAATGACGAGTTTCCGCTGACTATATATATATATATATATATATATATATATATATATATATATATAAGGAGAAGTAGTCTCAAGAAGACAGTACTGCGGCCAGTACCGTGGCTTAAACAGCAATACCCGGTGATCATCAAACGTTTTACCGGTTAATCACTATTATAATAACAAAAAAAATTATATATATATAGGCGTTGTTGTTAAAGCTATGGTAGGACTTACAAACCGATATATATATATATATATATATATATATATATATACGGGAATTTCAACACGGACAATGGGGTCGCAGCTCTGAAGACAACTGCGTTTAATAATCGTCGATATCTTGTCACATCGTCTGAAGGCATTTTAAAACCTTGAGATCGACTCGTTTCTGGAGTTCCGCAACTGTTAGCAAGGCTCCTTGGCTTCTGTGGATGTTGCACTGGCCAACAAACCGCTTTGTAAAACAGTAGTGAACTCGCGGATATAATAATATATTTTGTTCGCAGAAATGGGGACGTTTTTTAATGTTACGCGCCAGGGCCCAGTCGAGAGCCATGCTGGTTTGGATCAATCAGTTTTTACGCGTTTAGAATGGCAAAATATGATTTAAAATTATTTAATTGAGGATAAATGTGCCTCTTCTTGAGTCCCCAGACAATTAAGGTGTTGCCCTATACCTTTAAATTATCGCCGCCGTCACCATCAATGAATTAATATATATAAATATATATATATATATATATATATATATATATTCAAGTGCTCGTCAAACATATTATTAGACAAATCCACACACAGTAACGACTCGTGTTATCAATGTATACCAATGGTATGTTTATTTATACAGCATGCAATATTGACATATACATAACTTTGTTTCATGAACAAAACTAGACGAAATCAATCGGTCGATGACGTGGGTGTGTGTGTGTGTGGGTGTGCTTCCAATATTTCACCAATATACCCTCGGACACCTTGAAGGTAAGTAAGTAGCTATCCACGCGCTTGACGAATACTATTCGGAAAAATGCAGAACGTCTAAAAAACCAGCAAAGCCGTCTACTTGACACGATACAGCATCTTTCTCTGCATGCGGTGCTGAACCTCGCCGCGTCGAATCATCAACGCTAGCACCTTGTAGATGGCTCGTTCGGAGAACTTCTGTCTCGTGAAGTCCTGAATGATCGTCTGCTCCGATACCTGGCTTCCGATCGCGAAACGTTTCTTGATCTGCTGCTCGATCCGACTGAGCATCTGATACTCTTCGTCGCTCGTAAAGCCTTCGGCGCCCTGAAGTTCGCCCGAGTTGGCCGCGTCCAACGTCGACACCTGGAACAGCCGGAGCGCTTCGTCGACGTGCCGCTCGGTGGCGAACGGCAGCAGCTGCATTTTGGCCAGCGACTCGCTGATGCGAATGACGGCCTCGAGCTGGCGGACCGTGATCGGAATCGACGACTTTTTCTCGGTCTCCCGCTCGTGCTCCTTGGCCCCGTTTCGCATGATGACGTAGCGGTGCTTGAGCTTCTCCGCCGCCTCGGCGCTGATCCGGGGCCCGCACTTCTCCCGACAGTAGGCAATGTAGCGCTTGAGCGTGTGCAGCGGCAGCTCGCCGTCCTTCGGCTCGGCGGGCTGCGCCGACGTCGAGTTCAGGTGGATGCCCATGACGTGGCGAGCCAGCGTCTTGTCCTTGGCCGAGTCGTGCAGGTCTTTGACGATGAAGATCGTGTCGAAACGCGACAGAATCGTCGGCATAAAGTTGATGTTCTCGTCGGCCTTCAGGTCGTCCCAGCGGCCGAACACCGAGTTGGCGGCGGCCAGGACGGCGCACCGGGTGTTGAGCGTCGTCGTGATGCCGGCCTTGGCGATCGAGATCGTCTGCTGCTCCATGGCCTCGTGGATGGCCACCCGGTCGTCTTCGCGCATCTTGTCGAACTCGTCAATGCACACGACGCCGCCGTCGGCGAGCACCATCGCGCCGCCCTCCATGACGAAGTTGCGCGTCTGCGGGTCGCGAATAACCGACGCGGTGAGGCCGGCCGCCGACGACCCCTTGCCCGACGTGTACACGGCCACCGGCGCCACCCGCTCGGCGAACTTGAGCAGCTGCGACTTGGCCGTGCCGGGATCGCCGAGCAGCAGCACGTTGATGTCGCCTCGACGCGTCAGGCCGTCGGGTAGCCGCTTGCGGCTGCCGCCGAACAGCAGGCACGCAATCGCTTTCTTGAGGTCGGTGCTGCCGAAGATCGACGGCGCGATACTCTTCGCCAGCCGCTCGTAGACGTTGTCGGACGCCGCCATGTTGCGGAACTTCTCCTCCTCTTCGGGCGTGTAGGTGCGCGACTGCGAACTGCCCAACTCGTCGGCGTCGACCAGCAGGCCGACGACACGCAGGTAGGGAAACCGCAGGCCGACGTTCTTGTCGGTCATGCCCTCGCGTTTGGCGCCCGACGACCCGCTCCGCAGACTGTAGATGCCAACCGCCGTGATGCGGTTGCCGGGTGCGACGCGTTCGCACAGCGACCGATCGACGTACAGCTGCAGGTGTCGCGGCATCTCGCCGTACGGCACCTGTTCGGGCGCCTCCTGAAGCTTGAGCAGCTGAAAGTCGACGCACTTGCACTTGTCCGGCACGATGAAGTACGGATCGAGCGGACATCGCTGACCGCCCGCCACAGCCTGGTCGGCCGACGAGCACCGCCTCGGCAGCTGAAGACCATCGAGTCCGGCCTTCAGCGGAATGTTGGGCACGGTCTGCTGACAGCTGCGGCAGCGCAGCGTGACTTTTGTCGCCTTGGCTCGGACGCCGCTCGCCGCCACCACAATGCCGGGAATCTTGACGAGCGTGGCGACTTCGTCCGACTTCAGGTCGCGCATCTGCACCGGATTCGCTCCGCTCACGATCATCACCTGCACCTCGCGAATCTCTTCCTCGCCCTCGGGACGCGGCCGCGTCAGCTCGTCGGCCACCTCGGTGGCCGCCTCCTCGAACAGCGCGATGTGATCGCCGGGCTGCTTCGTCAGCTTATCGGCGAGCACCTCGTCGAAGCTCGCCACATCTTCGAGCTGCACCTCGATCCAATACTGGCCCAAGTTGTAGTGCTGCTTGAGCTGGTCGCGGTAGCGGTAGTTGAAGTTGCCCTCGTGAAACTGCCGAAGAAACTCACGGAACCGGCCCTTGATCGCCTGATAGTTGCTCTGTTGCTCGTTGGTTGTGCTTTCCGATCCGAAATTGTCCGAGTAGAACACACCGGCGTCGTCGAAGCCCGACATTTTCGCCGTCGACACCACGCTCTGCTCGCCTCTGTATGCTGAAGTCTTCTTCTCTCGTTTTGTCGTAAAGCCTCTTCGTGTCCGACGGGCTAGCTAAGTAAACGGCTGCCTAACTGGCTGGCTGGCTGGCACACTTGTAACGCCGACCAAACAAATTTAAATGGCTTGCTCTGTGTCCTGCTGCTGCTGCTGATGCCGCTCACACTTCTGGCGCGAAACCGACAGCTACAGTGGCCGAAAGGCGGGCATTGGCGCCAAACTCCGTTCGTACCACAAACGCACCACACACTGCGAGTGAAAACACCACATCTCTCCCACTGCAGACCGTCACAAACTCTCCGTCTGCACCCGGCACAAAAATAAACAAATACATAAATACCGGCAAAGAGGTGCCGACCAATATATATATATATATATATAGAGGGGCTACAAAAAGTTTTTTTCAGTTTTGTTCGCAAAGAATCATTATATAATTCGAAAAAACTTTTTTGTAGACCCAATATATATATATATATATATATATATATATATATATATATAATGCGCAAAGAAAGCAAACATCACATCCAGCTCGATGTGACAATAGACAGCTAGTTGGCAATAAATAGCACCGCAAAATTAGCCGAACCCGACAGCCCGGGGACTAGCTATGTAAATACCATGTTTTTATCTTCAATTGCGTCTATACTTATGTTTGACTAAACTATGATTATAGAGATCGGCATGAAAACATTTAAATAATTAATAATTGACGAAGAGAACTAGCAAAACTGTATCCCCTTCAGAGTGTACGTAAATGCCACAATATTTAAGTCAGTTAAAAAACTGTAAAACAGACGCAAACAAATAGAAGTCACTTTTTAAACAGACAATATTAACGTGCGAAAGGAAGGTGAATATGTAGACACGTTCTTACGTGAGATTTCTGAGCCGGGCTTCGTTGGGCATCATCGGAGTTGGAGCACCATCCTTTTCCCAGTGGGTAGGCTTTGATAGATAAATCTGCTCGAACTTGACGAGATACCGGGGCTGGAATGAAATAAATGGTAAAACCAAATTCGCTTAGTCAATTAATTTTATATATACTTGTAGAATTGCAACTTTTTTACTTTTTAGCATTCGAAATTAACTAAGTTATTTTACAGACGTGCTTATCATTATTTTTACTATCGGAAGAAACGTCCAAGAAATGCGCCTGCCTAAAGAAAACGGCATTCTACAAGAAAGTGGATTACCGGAGAAAACTATTGGAAAGGTCAAGGGCATCTGGCTGTAAAAAACCTCACCCTTATCCCAAATCTATCAATCAGTTCATAGACAAACGTCGGCGCACAAACATTTGCGACAAAATTTATGAATAGGCCAGCATTGTGACATCTAAAAATTGACCGTCACAAGTAATAGAAATACGCTATCATCAAAGAACATGACTATACGAAGAAGACACGCTTTGCTGGCTATAATTAAGAGAAGCCGTCCACGATCACGATACATGCGACCATGAAGCAAAGCCTTTCTCAAGGAGTAAAATACACGTGTATGCAACAACTTAGGTCACAAAGATACATTGGATTTAGACGCAACAGGTCCAGGCGTTTACTGAGGTGATTTGAAAGCCGACTTGAAGATTACTCCTGCGACATCAACTTCGTGCCAATAGGTGAACGAAAAACCTATCATTGCCAAAGCTGAGACGCGTCCGCGTGCTCTTGAAGTAGGGTACACAGTTGTGTTTTTTGTGACGCCAGAGCTCGTCGTCTTAGAGAACGGTTCTGAAGCTACAGCTCAAATAAAGAAAATTTGTAAACTGGTGTACTATTATCCCAAAATATACATGCCTATCAACACTGGAAATGAATGCCTAAAGTAAGCTACCACCCTCAGACAACTCGAGGCGCTAAAGCGATTCGAAACTGAAACGCGCGCCTTAATTCTTTGTCGGCACCGCAAACACGCACTTCAACGACGTACTAGGCTTTTAGGTGGTGGTGGAAGATACCAGAAAATGTGAAGTCTACTGAAAACTACAACGGCTTCAGCCATCCCAATCAGGATCGCAGTATAACTTCTACGACTTACGCAACCAGTGATCTTGACCGTCCATGGTCACAACACCAGGGACTATGAAGCAAACCAGACAAAGTACGTTGTTGCAAGCTGAACGGTTTAGAGGCGTCTGCACGTGTTGGCTTTTCTCCTAACTATTGGGTTTCATATCATAAATAGTGCTGTCGCAACTTGTCGATGCTTGGGAAAGCGGCCAGAGTTAAAGCTCAGTGCTCAGCTGAGAGCCAGCGAGTGTTCGGCCAACATCGCATAGCTAGCATCGACTAGAAAGCATAGACCGCCGGGCGGCTCGGTGGGTGTCCTCAATCTCGTCGGTTCGTACGTACAGGCGTTTCAATCTCCCCCGACGAGTGGGTAGCCTCGGCCTGCAGGTCGATGGGCGGGGTGTCCTCGACGATTTTCTGAACGCTCATCTGGATGAACTCGTCGAACGAGTCCAGCTGCTGCCGCACGAGACCCTTCTCGTCGAAGTACGCCGAGATGACGATCCAGCAGGCTTCCTGCCAGAGATCGGCCGTGATCTCATCGGGATCCTCTTCGTCCTCCATCTCTGCTCCGGAGTCGTCCGAAGTCGTCATGGTGCCCACGAGCCAAGAACAAACGTGAGCATCGTCACATCACAGCAAAAATTTTAAGCATCCAGTTAAACTTTCATAATGCAGAGCAGTCATGCACTCCAGCGGTGCACAGCCCAGTGTGTATATATATATATATATATATATATGGCAAAAAGGCATGCCATATATATATATATATATATATATATATGGCAAAAAGGCATGTCATATATATATATATATATATATATGGCATGCCTTTCTCATAAATCATGCATCTTCTCACGAACGCCATGGTGACTTAACCAGTCTGTTCCGTTTTGGTCTTCATCTTCTACTAGACTATGGAAGTGTATGAAAAAGAAAGCAACCTTCCGCTACAGGATTACTTGGCAACATCTCTATATTTATTTGGTCTCTACTGAGCTATATATCATGCATATATATATATATATATACATTGGCACATTATACACCAACTCTGAGCTGAGGTGTGTTATTTGACTAATTGACAACGTTAAACAAACATTTTTGGAGCAGCTGCGATACAGACAGGTTGACAACCGCAGGCATATTCTCGTGCGAGATGTCACTCGTCAATCGACGATCAATTGTCGTCAAACTAAGTTGACTCGAACTATCAAACGCTCCCCTCCCCAATTCTAGACGCGGTAGAGATAAAATAAAACTCGTTCGTTTATTATAGACACATGAATAAAGCAACGGCTTCATGACATATAGAATGGACAAACAAGCGGCGAACCCACCTTCTTCCGGCTCATACATGTTGCCTGCTGAAAGTCGAACTTGGGACGACGACAACAACGACAACACAAGCACCAACAACTAAAACAGCAACACAAACTTCAATTGCCCGTCGATATACGCCACAGCCAGTTCTCCGAGTGAACTCTCGACGAATAACCGACCCACACCGAACACAATGGCCAGAATGGAGACGACGACGACGACGAACTCGAACTTCAGATGAACTAACTCTCCACTACTGTTACTGAACTACGACAACTATGAACAAATCGTACTGCAGTTCTTGACTGCTCGACGTCTTCAAGCCGCGCCTTAATCGTCGAAAAGCGAACCCGAACAGTCGACGACTGCGTAGTCGTAGCGGTATATACTATAGTATGTAGGCTGGATGTTCGGCTGGCGTTCCGGCCCGTCGCCGATCGTCTGAAGTTCGACGCCGCGCAGACAACCACAACAACAATACAATAAATAGCAATAGCAATCGCAGGGAAGGAGCGCCATGTTGTTTGTTGATGTGGTTCGATTGTGGGACGTTGTCGTTGTCGTCGTCGTCGTCGTCGTCGTCGTCTTCGGCAGACGAACATGCGGGCGGCCGGACGTACAGACGGAGGAGAAGCGTAGTAGTCTAAGAAGAATTCGTTAAACCAACAAAACAACGTGTGGGGAAGGAAGGTATGGGTTTTTGGTGGGTTTGCAAATCCCACAATGGTAACGGCTGCGGTTGGTTGCATTTTTTCTTTTATTATCTTTTTTGAGAGGTTTAGGACAAATGCATTACGCACACCCTAGTGGATGGCAGGTCTGGGTGGGATGAGAAACACCCGGTGGTCTGGGTACCCGGTGGTCTGGGTACCCGGTGGGACTCCCCGGTGGTCTGGGTACCCGGTGGGACTCCCCGGTGGTCTGGGTTTACCCACTAAAAAACCTTATATCCTCTCATACAGTTCTCTCCCAAGGTTCGGAACTGACTAGGCAGTACTTCGAGGCCAGTTGGAAACCTCCCAAATTAAAAAATAAGAGTAAAGAAAAAACACCAGCGAAACAATCCTGCGTGCTGCTTGGGTGAGGCCGGTCCGCCGAGGCCAACGCGCGGCAAATTGGAAACTGGCCGTAAATAAAGGACTCGAATCTAGATTTGTTTTCGCTTCGTTTATTTCATAGTCGAATTTTACCGAAAATAGTAGAACCACCATAAGAAGAACATGAAACACAAAGCAGGAAAAACGAAAAAAAAAATACCAGAAAGAAGATATAAGTGAAGTCATTATTTATATAATTAATTAGTAGAGAACAATTATTATTATTGGAATATGCACCCGTCAGAAGAAGTGACATGCTCATTGTTACGTTTTCAAGGTTAGAATTGCTTTCAGAACGGGAGGATTGAACGGTTGATTAAGCTAAATGAATTCATGTTTGCCTTTTTAACGACTATGAGATGCCAAATGAGAAAATTTATTTACGAAACTTCTTTGATTTCTTCCGCACTATATAGGTCCGATGATGAGCAATGAAATGAAAATTGATTAGATGATCTACAAAGCACAGTAAAGAGTTTTTTTGATCATGACCAAACCTAGCGTTCCCTGAATTTTCAACCATCGCGACTCATGACAAGAAGAATACGATGAGAACTCAATACTTACATTTGTGACCTGAAGCACAGATTTTTTAAATACTTGGTCACCGAATTTATGCAAGCTTGACGAACCAATTGGTAAGGTAAACCCCGACTAGAAGTTCAAAACTTCTGAGCCTGGTGTAGGGGGCGAGAAATCTGATGTTTCGGAGGTTTGTGAGTCCTCTACTAGTCAGTGCTAGCTCCCAGTGACGCATGTGCATCATGTGTTTCCCGAACCCCTCCCAAAACAAAAGCAAAAAAGAAGTTTGATCTACAATGCAAAAGGATAGAAAAGATTAAAGAGCAGCAATATTACGAACACATTAAAGCAAGAAGCGTGCACCAATTGTCCGCAACTGAATGCGATGCTCAAAAGGCTATATATATATATATATATATATATATATATATATATATATATATATATATATATATATATATATATATACAGGTAGTTCCATAAGTTCTTAGAATGAAAACCAAGAATTTTCCAAATCATGTTTTTAAATTAAATTATTCGATATACTCCCCGAGATGCTCAATACACTTTTCCCACCAAGATTTCAGAGCTTTTATACCTCTTAAGTAGAATTCCGCGTCTTTAGACTGAAAATAGGCATTGACAGCAGCCTTAACCTCTTCATTGCTGGAAAAACGCTTTCCACCGAGACTATTCTTCAAATGTTCGAAGAGGAAATAATCAGAGGGGGCCAGGTCTGGAGAATAGGAAGGTTGTTCAATAAGTTCGAACCTCAGTTGGGCCAGTTTTGCCGATGCTTGCCGGGACTTGTGTGCAGGAGCATTGTCCTGGTGAAACAGGACAACCTTCTTCTGCAAAGCGGGCCGTTTCACGATGAGTTCTTGCTAAAGGCAGTCCAACAGTCTTGCATAATATTCTCCTGTGATCGTTTTACTGCTCTCAAGGTAGTCGACCAGCATTATTCTACGTTGGTCTTAAAAAACTGTAGCCATCATCTTTTCGGTTAATGCCGTTGTCCGCACCCTCTTCGGAGGTCCTTTATCAGGTGCACACCATTGGCAAGATGCTTCTTGGGTCTCGGGAGTGTAGTGATGGACCCAGCTTTCATCGACGGTCATGAATCTGCGCCAAAAATCTGACGGATTGTTCGACATCTTGGCCAAATTTCGCTGTGAAGCGAAAACAGGCGCGTTTTTTTGGCCTTGGTTGAGCAAATGCGGCAGCCATTTTTCTCTGAGCTCTTTCATCTTCAAGTTTTCGTATAGGATAAAATGCACACTACCTAAACTAATTCCTAATGCCTCCGCTATCTCCTTAATGTTCATTCGCTTATCTGTGCCAACGATTTTCGCACTTTCTCTATGTTTTCCTCATCAGTTGCCGTTTTTTGGCCTCCTGGACGTAGTTCATTCTCGGTGCTCCTGCGACCTCTTTTTAACACATTAATCCAGTTGGAAACAGTGGCAAAACATGGCGCAGAGTCACCGTACGTCTCGTCCAACCCAATTTTTACTTGGGTCGCATTCCAACCATTGAAATAAAAATGCTTGATAACCACTCGAAACTCTTTTTTCTTCATTTTTAAAAATCACGCCGATACGTTGCACGGGAAAAGCTATCAAACGAAATCGCAACGGCCAATCACCATAATATTTTGAGCGCTAGCAGTCGAAAAGTTGCAGTTCCTAATAGCGGTGGAAGCGCGCCAAAATTCGAATTCTAAAAAGCTCATTCTAAGAACTTATGGAACTACCTGTATATATATTTTGTATATATATATATATATATATATATATATTTTTTTTTTTTTTTTTTTGTGTTTGTTGCCGACAACATTTGTCGATGGACGTTGCAATATCCAAAATATTTGGTTTATTATTTCCGCAAAAATATTTATTTACCGAGAATCAGAAAACTGGATGGGTGAATCGTCCAAAACAAGATCTGGACAAATGTTCTGTATTTCGTAGTGTAAAACTACACCGCACGCAAAAACAAGTGATAGCCGATTAACTCAGCCTTTGCAAAACTTCTCTGCAACTGGTAGAAATCTATAGAAAGCGCGGCAAAATATTGTGTTAAAGTAACTAACGGACCGTGACAACAAATACGTTGAGCATTGTTCAATGATAGGGCTAGCCGAACTCTATTGTTACCGACGTACGTAATGAAAAAAGCTCAGTACCCAGAGTAGTGTATGAATTTTAATTAATTCGCGTTCAACAGTTCTTAAACGGGAAATGTCCTAAGCTCACATGAATGTTCTTATCTCATGCATATATATAAAGAAGCTTGCGGATATCGCATGTTGAGCTATCATTTGATCTCGTGATTATTCTTGTTTATTTCACTTTTTAGTCTCGACTACAACGTTGATGGACATATTGCCATAGTCGGGTGTTCTGCCTGCAACACGTGTGTGCTCCTAGAATTACAACAGACTGTATTTTTATATTGCACGTTAGCCATATATATATATATATATATATATATTATACATATATATATATATATATATATATATATATATATATATATATATATATATATATTATACACATATATATATATATATATATATATATATATATATATATATATATATATATATATATATATATATATATATATATATATATATCTATAAACGACGTATACATATATGTGTACATATATACATGCGTATATACAGTTAGATCTCGACGAGTCCGACCAGTAGCCAGCGTCTGTCTGAGCGGTTTGACCGACGGTCGACACGAATAGCCGATTCAGCTGAATGATCATCCTGGTTTGAACCGTCACGCCATGAAATGCCGCGCCACGTCACGCCATAGCACGTACTACCTGTAGAGCGTGCGTCTCAGCTACCGGTCCACTTCTTTCTCGTGTTATCGGCGTTTCTGTAGCGGTAGGTCGTGGCCAGTCAGTCAGTCAGCCTTGTTTATATTGTTGCGTTCCTCTTCAATATTGGTGCTGCTGTTGTTGTCGCTTGAATAATTATTGTCTGTTCTTAGCGGTGGTCGGGTCGAAGTCTTCTCTCGGCGCTCAGCACAAGGCAAATGAGAGTACAACAGCGCGCCATTATCACGTGATTTTTCGCGGCTTTTCGGTGGTCGTACGCAGTAGTGATCGCAGTTCGCGACGACCATATGATGACTGCTCAGATCGAAGAGCTGGATGTTTGTGTGTGTCTCTACCTCAACACCAACTCCCCCGCTCGATGAGATGATTCGAGGCCGGCTCTCTTCGGCGGTATATATATATATATATATATATATATATATATATATATATATATATTTATTGTAGGCCCAACTAGCTCTCCTGTCTTTCATCCTCCGCTCCAGTCATCTCCATTCGACAGCACCAACCAACCAACCAACAAATACATTGGTGCCTTCGACTGGCAAACAATCGTGATATTTGTTAAAGAAGTGCTAGTAGTAGGAAACGCCGTAATTGTAGCATTTTGTTGTTGTTTTTGTAGTTGTAAGAGTTGCTCTTCTCGGTGTCGTCGTTGTAAGAATTGTTGTTGCTGTTGTTGTTGTTGTTGTTGTGCAAGTAGCTGCTTTCGTTCACGACGAATTCGCCATCACCTCGTCGATGACGTGCCATCATGACCTCAGAGACGTATACCATGAGTCTAATCTCTCACTCAACATTTCACTACTTTACGCTTCAGTCAACAGTTCATGGATTTCAATCAATACTTCTCTAAGCTCTTGCTACTAAATGTCACGAGTCACTCATCAATGGCACCTATTTATCTCTGTCGTTCGTATGTAAACAAAAACATCATGTATATATATAATACTCCTCGTTAAACCGCACCTTTTTTGATTTTCTTATATATATATATATATATATATATATATATCCTACTTTTCCTCGTTAGGCCGCACCTTTCTTCTTCTCTTCTTATATATATATATATATATATATATATACATGTATATACATATATATATATATATATATATACTTTTCTGCTTCTTATTTCTCTTTTAACATGCGACTTATAATTTGTCTAGATTTCTCTTTCTTTCTGTCTTTGTTTTGTTCTATGTTTATGTAGATGTATATACAATATAGCGTCCAATAAAAAGACAGCGGAGGCTAGCAAAAATATGTAACACCAACAGTGTTGCCGCCGCGATTCCGCTGTCCGTCAGAGAAGCTGACGTGCACGTGTGTATTTTCGACAGCACTTCGTCGCCTCTGCCAGTCTTCTGCTTCTCCTCGATTCTTCGATCGAACTTACGGCTAGTTGGGACAAACAATTGGACGTCGAACTTATCGGGACGTCCCGCTAAATCGCTACTTGTCGTTGTCGTGTCGCCGGAGTCGCCCTGAAATTATTAGATTAATCAGGGGCTCGGTCGACACGCAGCATTTGGGCAAATTTCACGCCATTGGATCTCACTTGATCGATATCCAATATCCAGTAGCGCATGCACCGTCATTTGATTTCTTTACGCTCGTCGGCAAATAATAATAATAATAATCATAATAATGATAATAATAATAATAATAATAATAATAATAATAATAATAATAATAATAATAATAATAATAATAATAATAATAGAATCTGTCTCTAATGAAGGCTATGTACGCCCTGCTCGACTCATGCACGTTAAAGGCAGTCGATGACCACGAATGTGACACGTTAGGTGGTGTGACACGTGTGGGGTGCTTTCTTCGCACGCTTAAACGTTGAATCGCTATGACTATTCGGTAACTGTTGTCTTACTTTAACACACTAGAGTGACTCTAGAGAGTACGAAAGAGCTTGAATTACAATGGTGCCTATGTGATATAAAAACAAAACCAGCTGGAGATCATATCACACCGATATTCTTTCTGTGCAAATGACTGTAACGTGTCATTCTTAGTTTAGCGTGGCGAAAACTTTGTGACGCATTTTGCGGCAGCGGCGTTAGACAGCGAGGCGGAGACTTTCATCGGCCGATGAATTGATGCGTAGGGACAACAAGGCGGCGCCATCAAGCTCAACAGTCAACTTCGTAACAGTAATGGCAGCGATATTCCATAGCGTATCAGATCGACGCCCCACTTATTAGCACGGACTAGAAGAGATTCCATACGTTCAACTTTTGCCAATCCTTTTGCCGACTATAGCATACGGCACCACTGCCACTCGGGTTGCTGATTGACCGTCGCAGAATACAGTCTGCAACTTGCGGCCTCCCAAAAATGCGTAGTTCATCAAAATTAATATATATATATATATATATATATATATATATTCATCAAAATTAATATATATATATATATATATATATATATATATTAGCCCGCACGCACGCAAACCCACACAGATACGCTCACAGGTACGGACGTATGACACATGCGTACACGCTCGTACTCGAATACAATTTGCTGGTTACAGTAAAATTAGTTAGTGGATTAGTGATGCAATTGAAGCTTCAACAAAGTCAGATAACCGAGCAGCAAAGACCAAGCACAGATACGGGGGTATGTCTTCACTGTTTTCAAGTTTTGCCAACTGCAAGCAATCTATGCACAGGTTGATCGGCAGGCATGATCTGTAAATGTATCTCTCTGGTCAATTATCACGCACAGGGCACCGATGTTGTTGTTGTTGTTTTGTTGTTGGTGTGGCCATATTGCTACAGCTGCATACCGTTGTTGCTTTTACCGCTGCTGCTGCTGCCTGCTGCAAATGTTGTTGTTGTTGTTGCTGTTGTTGTTGCTGCTGTCT
>QVRM01000386.1:0-15000 GCA_003439945.1 Dermanyssus gallinae
TATATATATATAATTGTACGAGCAGTTAACTATATATAACCTTCATTGGGCTGCGTTCGCTCTGAAGGGGCTACACGTCAAATTGCTGTGTCCATTGTTTAGCCATTCGTGCAATGACTCAAATAAACAGTGTGACCGATTCACTGTTTCTGCAAAGTATATCGTCTAGTAGTATTGCAGGAAAATGATTATTATTTATTATTACATCACCTTTCGGTATGTTGACTATTAACATTACACGTATTCATAAATCTCGAAAACGGCATCGTTTCCGTTATATCTGGACATATATAGAATATGTTGTATGTGCATCTCAAGAAGATGTCAGCGACCTAACGCCCAGATAGCTGGCGCAGACCGACATGTTCATGATGATTTGGTGTGCAGACAAGGCCGCAAAATTTGCAGAACATCATCGGAAGGGTTATGGACCCAGTGCGGTGGCACAGTGTTGTGGTGGAACCCATGGGGAGTAGCGGGTGAGAACGTGTCGTTTCTCGAAGAGCGGTTCCATCCATTTATTGTCCAACATTGCCGGTTTGTAGAACGCTTCTGGCACTTCCCTCATTTTCTGCTCAAAGTGCCTACGGAACTCTCGCAGTGAGGCGGTGGTCGGAAGTTGAAAGCGGTTTACCATGTCCTCGATGAACGGCGTGGTCCTCGAGAGACTATAAGTTAGCCTGTTTGTGCATTTCTAGGGAGGCCCGAACTCTTTTAAGGAACGTTGCCTTTACGTGTCGAGAGCGCTAAGCTGTGAGCGGATAGGTGTTCCCAAATAAATGTGATATCATAAGATGCCACCGAGGCCACCTTCAGGTTAAACAGTATTAAAACTGTTTTACTGAGAGCTTCTGTGAAGCCGCGATTGAGGTCATGGCGACAATGCTGCTATTTATTCGCTGAGATATGTGAGCTGTAAAAGATGTGCCGCTTGGCGTTAGTTTAACACCAGGTAAGTAAACTCCGAGACAAATTATAATATCATATATAATAATAGTATATAGACATGCAACTCGTCTCATCGATATTATATATATATATATATATATATATATATATATATATATATATATATATATATATATATATATATATATATATATATATATATATATATATATATAGTATATTATATTACTATGATAACATATGTATATATTACAACACTTCAAGTGGGCTACTGTAAGCGTGTTGCCGGACTCTACGTTCACCGCATCGAGCCCAACTGTTCATCTGAACGATGTGCCTGAAAACCGCCCCGCGTTTTTGCCCTGTATCTCAGTAAGCTTCTGGCTGAACTCTCCCGACCGTCGGTCGCCCGTAGCCAGTTCAGCGTCACGACAGGTCGTGGTGACCTAAGGGGTGCTGGTTCACTACAAGGACAAAAATCTCTACAATTACAGCGGCGGCCAACGACGCAGGCGACGTCCTGTCTAGCGGGAGCGCTTTGTAGCGCGTGGGCCTCACTCCTCACTGAGACTGCCCGGGTCCTTTTTTTGTAAACGTAGTTCTCTGCGCTGTTAATGAGCTGAACCACACGTGAGTCCTCTAGAGGCGCCCTGCAATCCTAGATTGTCGGTGGCAGTGCTCCTGTATGCTCCGGCGTCCCGGCGGAATCTAAGGACTGGTTCGCTACAATTACAAGTGTATGCGTATACTAGCGCTGTTCCAAGACGTAGGCGATACCGGACACGTATGCTGAAACCGTCTAGCAGGAACGCTTCGTAGCGTGTGTAGGAACCATACGCCGACACTCTTCAATGAGACTGTTCGGGTGAATGTTCTTGTGAACGTAGTCCGTAGTGTACGCTGCTAATGAGCTGGGCCGCGCGTGAATTCTCTAGAGACGCCTGCGGTCCTGGGTTGTCGGGTGGCAAGACTTCTATGTGCGCTAGTAGTCGGGTTCTGGCGGAATCTAAGACAATTTATACAATCCCCGACCGTGAGGATTCAGAATGCAAGATACCTTGCTTGAGACAATTTAAGTTGCAATTCAACGACACCAACCGCCGATTGAGCCCGGCGTGAGTGGTTCGAGGATACCTAGCCCTACACTTCTAAATTAGCAGTTAGGTCTGTGTGTGTAGGCTGAGGCCTAGCATTACTAAATTCAAAAAGATGGGAGAGATTCCAGCGATTGCTCGATATCGGTTCGAGTAGCATCTCAATCATAAAACAGGTTTACAATGAGCCCCAAAAAGGGCCAGGCATGATGATCTACGTTGTCGATCTCACCGCTCTCGTGTCGTAAGGCAATAATGGCACACACACAAGGTTCTAATTGTGGCCCTAATTCGTTCGGTCCATCGTGTAGTAAATCTGTGATAGTCTCGGCTAAAAATCATGGCAGGGAATGCTGCAGAAACAAAACGCCCACACTTCTGCAAGTTGGAATATAGCCCACTTGTTCAGCAAATCGGAATGCAACCTGGACATCACGGGCTGTACGGACTGGTTCGCCTGTACGTTACTTTAGCATTTTCAGCGAGTCGAATTAAGAAGCCCGATTGCTAGGCAGCATAGCAGTGAGCGCAGCGGCTGTAGGTGGCACCGTCTAATGCCGTTAAAGGAGTCACAGAAGTCACGCTTGATCAACGTAATGACAAAGTCACGACACCATTGTATCGTACACCGGTGCGATCGGCGCAATAGGAAAGTATCTGCCATCTCTTCATAACCGAATAAAGTTCAAACTGCCAGGGGTTAGGGCAAACAATAGGGCTGATCTCTTGGCAAAATTATGTGGAAACTTATCAGGTGTAAACGTTGTAACTTTATAGTGTAGACAGTAACTTTCATTCGCTCAACGTCACATATTTGACAAATAGCTTTCGTTCAAGTTGATGTATGTTTGCACGACATTCGTGTGTGGTGTGTTGCTGAAAGAGGGCAAACATCTCTTAAATATATACTATGTAGTAGTAATGAATACGTATCGCGTGTGTTGCAGATTTCTGACGTTACTGCATCTATGACTAAGGGTTTTGTCATCGTGTACGTGTGGCGTCAGGCAGACACGTACAAAAAACGCACAGCGCACGTGTTTTGAACCAGACAGTGCCGAAGTAACAGAATTATACTTATTTTAGGTACAAAAACTACAATACTACACAGCTAACAGACCGCAAACATAGATTAACTGCACGCTCATAAGGGCACAGCGTGTCCAGAAAGCCTTAAGGAAGCTATGCGCCTCCCTGACTTGTAGGTTCATAGGGTACGACGCTAAACTATCATTTGTAGCTACTTTTGTTTTTATTCTGTGTATTGTTTGTCTTGAAGCAACGCATATGTGGCTAACTAGCATTTTAATAATAAGCAACGCTTTGAAGACTAGTATTTTAGGAATCAATATTTTATGCTGAATTGGCGCTTGGACAACAATATCTGGCTATTATTATTATTATATGCAACGCCAAGATGATGTTGCGTGGTCACCGACACTTAAGCAATATTGTAGATATTATATAAGTAATATATTGATAATTGTGATACATGTACATATTGATAAAATAAACCCTTGTTCAATAAAAACAAAAATATTATTATTATTATTATTATTATTTAACCATGCCTACCATAAAGTAAGCATTCTTCCGTTGTATTGCTAATGGCGACAATTGTTTGAGCATTCGCCCTTGCGTCTAAAATTTCAATCATCACGTCTATTCGGGCTGCCACCTCACTAATAACTTACAATGAACCTTTTCTTTTGTGTCCTTTAAAACCACAGCTACCCGCATTGAACTGTACTGTAGGTATATGGAACTGCAAGAAGCCGTGTAATCCTTTTTTAAGAAGCTACGTTGCCATTGTAGAATGCTTACGCCGCCCGGTTTTTTATGGCTAGTTATTTTAACCGGAATGATAAAAATTAGTATACATATATTTATTGATTATCTTACTTTGTCATTGTTGCTTTAAAACGTTAAACTTAATTCCTATATAGTATGATATTGCCTATGGCAAAGTCATTCGGGGTTATATTTAGAGTCATGTGCATTGTCTACGGGCTATTGAATCTTTAACCTTAGACGGTATAAGATATATATATATATATATATATAGTACTGTAGATGTCTGCAATTGTTTAATCATTGCACACACGGTTTATAACGTTTATATATATTATCTATATATACAGTTAGAAATATCTGTACAAATGACATACCAAAGAAGTACTAGTTTGAAAGTAGCAACGTATGCACTTGCACAACACACATATGTATGCATGTCTATATTATAGACGTTATTAGTGCCTCAAGCATGAATATATATACTTATATGTATGTATATATATATATATATATATATATACGATATATATAATATATATATGCACAACGTACAACTTCCATTTACTACCGCCGACATACTAACGTCCTTATTTCTTGTTTTAATTGCCAAATCTAGTCGAACACAACGACGCGCGCGTTTCTGGACCACCACCACCACCCCTCCTACTAGCACTTGCGTTCACTACGCCCTTACATACATAGCCTGATTTCGATCTTCTGTGCCTTTGGTGTGCGTTGGTCACAGCTGTCCACGGTTCACAAGATCTGGCCGTACGACAAAACCAATGGCCAACACGCAGGGGCGGTCGCGCCGACGGCAGGGGCGGCGGCGGCATAAATGACGGCTGTCTGGACCGTTCATTAGGGGGGCGCCAACGACGACGACGACAACAACAACACAGCTGCAGCCGCAGCAGCAGCGGAAGGAGCTGCCCCTCGCCCCAGCAAACTGTGGCGGCGGTGGTGGCGGCGGCGGCGGCAAACGCGTATAAAAGCTGTCATAACATTGATGAAATCAGTCGCAAACAGCAACCTACAACACACTCAAATGTTCGCCGTGAGTACCAATCGAACAGTTAACCAGTCAGTCAGTCAATCATTCAATCAATCAATCAATTAATTGGTTAATGAACCAGCCAACCAAACCGAACCAGACCAGCTGTGTTCTAACCGGCACTAAGCAAACAAAGTGTTCTACCCTAACGGTTGTCACGCCGACGTCTCTAACGCTGCTGCTTTTCAGTAGTTCTCCATTGAGAGACACAGATCGGTAGAGAGAGAGAGAGAGAGCAGTAGAGAGAGCATTCGATAGAGCGATTTTTGATGATCTCCTTATATGTAGGTGTATTTATGTACGTATTTCATGTTTGTCGTTGTTGTTGTTGTCTTGTTGTACCTATGCTACGGTATCTCTTCATCATCATTATCATCTTATCATCTTTCTTTTCCATGCCTCGATTTGCTATTGTTATTACTACCGTGTAGCAGCAAAACATCTCATGAGCTGGATGGATATTCACAAGCGGCAATGCCGGAGGTGAATCGTCGTTTATAACGTAGCCGCGCTTTGTTGTTGCTTGATGACTTGATTTTACAGAAGATCGCTATCGCCGCCCTTGCTGTGGCTGGAGCTCAGGCTGGAGGTCACGTCGGAGTGGCCGCCCCCGTTGCCGCTTACGGCCACGGATACGGCCATGGAGCCGTCGTCGCTGCCGCCCCCGTCGCCGCCTACGGCCACGGCTACGGCCATGGATACGGCCACGGTGCCGTCGTAGCTGCCGCCCCCGTTGCCGCCTACGGCCACGGCTACGGCCATGGATACGGCCACGGTGCTGTTGTTGCCGCCGCCCCTGTTGCTAAGGTTGCTGTCGCTCCCGTTGCCTCGTACGGCCACGGCTACGGTCACGGTTACGGCCATGGCTACGGCGCCGTTGCCAAGGTGGCTGCCGCCCCGATCGTGTCGTCGTACTCGACTGTGACGAAGCACGTCGCCGCCCCCGTCGCCGTCGCTAAGGTTGCCGCTCCCGTCTACGGCCACGGCTACGGATACGGTCACGGATACGGCCACGGTGGTGTCGTCGCCGCTAAGGTTGCCGCTCCCGTCTACGGTCACGGTTACGGATACGGTCACGGATACGGCCACGGCGGTGTCGTCGCTGCCGCCCCCGTTGCCGTCGCCAAGGTTGCCGCTCCCGTCTACGGCCACGGCTACGGATACGGCCACGGTGGTGTTGTCGCTGCCGCCCCCGTTGCCGCCTACGGCCACGGATACGGTCATGGCTACGGCAAGGCCTACTAAGTAGCAAGATCTCAACTGAGTATCTGTGATGTGTAGAAAATAAAACCGTTATCGCAAAACTTACCTATGAGCATTGTTTGATTGAATACGGACACACAGAGTTCATATTGATTACTTCAGCAGACGA
The DNA here is from genome assembly GCA_003439945.1 of Dermanyssus gallinae. NCBI lineage: Eukaryota > Metazoa > Arthropoda > Arachnida > Mesostigmata > Dermanyssidae > Dermanyssus > Dermanyssus gallinae. The sequence continues at coordinate 6,224 of QVRM01000386.1, forward strand.
ATACAGTTAGAGGAGAAAACCCGAAACAAAACGCTGCCTGGAACGTTACAAATCGGTTTACGTTTGGACAACTTGTTGTTCACTTATACATTTATCGACTGGATCTCCGAGTAACATCAGAAATAGCTTTTTGGGATATAGCCAATGTAAGTCGCGCTGGAGTCGAAGCCACAACTAACAGGATAGCTATGGCATCAGGACCGCAAGCCGTTTTAGAGTAATTCGGCGTAAATATTTATTATTCAAGCTCTAAAAGTGAAAAAGTGAGAGCCTTATAAAAAGTAAGTTTGAATCAAAGACGATTTCGCTATGTTCGCAAATTTCATAACAGTGAGTATTATTAATAGTCAACAGTGCAACCTGGTCAGTAGTTAATGCGCAAGCTAGAAGGCGTGATTTCTTCTAAGCACACCCGTGGCGTCGACGGATTATCAAAGAAGTTCAAACTCTATATACATTTGTATAATACATGCGGCCTACTAATTATTTAAAAAAATTAGAAGACCTTTCTATCCGAATCTACATTACAAATGTAATGCTACTACATCTATTTTCTAAATCACCCGTAACCCCGGGAGTATTTTTCCTTAGCGAGCTAAACGAATAATAATAACGCCATATACAGTAGCGCATACAATTAGCGAGTGCAGGAGACGCATTAACAGGTATTGACATAAAGGCGCTTCGTTGTGTATGTCCGGACGCAAGGAGTATGCCGCCAATACTAATCGTATAAATGCCCCTTTTTGCCAAGAAATAATAGGCTTTCAACGTTTTCACCCTCAGAACATTCCTCTGACATAATAGCAGGCTCGTGAATAGCATACAACTCCATAGAATACAATGAAGAGTTCACAGAAGGACGGGGGTACTATTCGTGTCCGAGCTTGAAGGCTCGACCTCGTGCCCCTCAGTAAAATAAACTCACGTAACCCTCCTAATAAAATCCAGTTACTTAACGTCTCGTGTAATGCCATCTGGAATTAAAAACATTTTTGAGGAGGTTGTTTTTAATTTTAGAATATCCTCCATCCCCAGCGGGCTTGGAACTCACCCCGTGAGGTATATCTTCAATATACCGAGAGTCGGACATTTTGAGATACCTAGGATTTTTCCAATAGTCCTGCATGGCTGCTCCCAACTTTCAGCGGTATGGTTTATCATCTATTCTCAATGAGCATTGCCTAAAAAATTCGATCAACAACAGGGATTGAACCGGCAGCACCCCGATAGATCACAACCATGCTTAGCGCACTAGTCTCCTAGACCACGCCGCCACACAGGTAATGTACCCTAATGTCTCTAAACTAGCTGAACCTAGATTTGTTTTTATTACTTAACCTGACGTTCATCAACGAAGCTTGTGGTTAACGGCGGCAGCTGTTTAAAAACAAATATAACATTGATAGCCTCCCACGAATTGTTTGCTCGAGTCGATTAGAGACGCTCGCTTTGTAGTAAATACAACGATTAGTTTTCTCATGCACACGACGGTGCACACGACATCGCATTGGTTCATTTCAAGAGAATGCAAATCCAAACGATCGCGTGTTCGCATAGTAAGCCAGTAAGACAGCTGATCATAGAGCTCCACTTCCAGCGCAGAAGCTGACATTTGTAAATTGCACTTAATATATAAAAGAAAAAATGATGAAATGGATGGAAGCGAAATTTTCACATATAGATAAAAACAAAACTAAATAAAAATAAAACTCTGGCTGTATATGAAAGTAAACAGCAAAAGTTGATGTCACATATATATATATATATATATATATATATATATATATATATATATTTATATATACATTAGTTTGCATGGATGCCACTAGGCATACAGAAGTGCACACAACAAATATGGCGGAAGTGTGCATAGTATGCGGATATACGGGAAAGAATAACCATGTCTTCAATGACTGCAAACGGAAGCATATATTTCTACCTCAGCCATCAGTGATACGCAGACATCAGTTGTTTTAGTCCATTTAAGAATTTCAGATGGAGGCTAATACCTCCAATTACGGTATTGTAGAATTTGTTTTGCTCTGCAAATTGTAGGCCTGTTCAGAATCATATTATCATTGTTTCATTCCAATTTGTTCCAGTTGATCGCGTGTGTTTGCCACTAAGAATTCGGAGTATTTCTTCTACTTTCTAAGTGCCTTGTCAATATAATCTAGTCATTGAATAAATTGCACGATAAATATCCTACCTTATGTCATCTAACATCCTTCCTGTAAGAGTTTTCGCAGGTGGTGCTCACGATGTAGTAGTGTAGGTGTGTGCAGAAGTTTTGGCTCTTTCCGCATACAGTTTTCTGGCTTGCCTACAAGGCCCGCCGGCTAGGGCATAGAAAAAGTGATTGCTCATATAGCAGGCGTTAATCGATTAGACGGAAGCCACGCTCAAAGGCCTTATTGTTCTGTATACAGGCAAACAAATAGTTAGCTAAAACACTAAATAAGGAGCTTTTTGTTGTATGAACTACGGAAGAGCGCTATCGAGACTGATTACCAGAATATCACCAATATTGTCCATAAAAAACTATGCAGGCAACGAACGTATGCAGTTCCATAGTAATAAGCCAAAGTTACTTCCGTTGTGAGCAAAACAGTTTGCATTTGCGTCCGCCTTGCGATCAGAGGAGACACATAAATAAATGCACGGGTTCGATTCCCGACGTTGCACGTTTGTGTTTATGGGGTTCGCCTTTCAAAGCAATGCGAAAGTGGTTTTGTGGATGTCAAATTTAGCTGAGAATCAGCTCAAACAGGTAAAAGTAACCGAAACGTTTTCTATAGGGCAGCTGCACGATCAACCGCGATCCGCAAACCAAGCGATTATTACTCTGAATTTTGCGGAAGAACAGAATAAAGTGCCATAACAGGTTATGAACAACTTTAGCCACTGCATGTTAATTTCACTGCTTGCCCACGACCACAGAGCTCCGACTTGGGCTAGTTGCTTACAAAGTACGATTATTTATTTCGGTCCACCAGAGGCGCCTTACAGCGTCGAGGGGTACATTTTTAGAAACAGAGCCTCTCTACAAAAGAGCATCCGGAAATATGGCTGATCAGTGCAGCATTGTTAACACTGAATTGTTTTCGCTGTAGGTGAAAAACGGCTTTTGCACACACCCAACGCTTGTCGCTTGAGAACACAGAAATAAATAATAAGCAAATAAATCGTATATTTCTGAAATAGCGTCATGCTAAATAATTTATGTGAGTGCCGGCGGCTATAGCCCGAATGAGGCTCGGTGTGGCTCAATGCAGGCGTAGCATTTACTTGAATAGATCCGATGCTGCAAAACGTACGCTTGTCTATCTAACAACTGCGTTCGCTGTGCTTAGAACAGTCGTAAGCAATTGTGCCAATCCACACAGTCCACTAGCCTTACAGTATACTTAAACATTTATTTCTAATTCTAATTAGCAGTTACACACTATATTTCAATAGGCAATTATCTCTCTCTAGTTTGGGCGTTATACTTGTGCTATTGTACGCTGGCGACGGCTGTTGTGATGAGTACGTCATGCCCTCAGGTCTTTAGTGCGACCATAGGTGTCGCAACCGAGGCTTCACATCTCTTTGAGCTGTGGCTCGCTTCAAATGACACACAAAATCGGAACAAGTGCGCGTACAAAGCTAAATGTAAGGTGCGCCTTTACATCAAAGTGTCAGCACACCGTTAAAGTATACCCTCTGGTAACAGTGACAGCCTCTAAGACGACATTTCGTCTTTGCAACGTTTGAAACACACTTGACAACAGCTGGCATTCGTTAGTTCAGCTTAAAGTACAAACTGTATGCTTATCGATACATATATATATATATATATATTAGATTATCAAGAACTGAGAGTTTGAGTTGGTGTGGTCGGAAATCAGACACTGGTCGGCCTACATCTAAATGTGGTGCCCGTTCGTGAGGGAAAAGAACTGACTAGTGGAACACAGACAAATTCTTCTAGTTCACCAGTTGAGAGCGAACTAAATTGAGACTCGTATGCATCTGGACAGAACGGCCTTTATCCATATGCTTACAAACAGGCTCGGTTTACTTGTGTTGAATATTTTCTTGTATCAATATTTATTATTAATGATTTCGCGAGCATTGTTGGACGGTTGAGTAACTGAACAAAAGACGGAAGAAGTTAAGTGTGAGCCACTGTGTTAGCGTACAATTTTGCCTTTGATCTACTGGGTTTAATGGAGCATTCTTCCCCATCGCTATGGTTCTTTCGTTTCCCAAATAATGTCTTGACTAATGCTCGCAGTGAGACTCAATTCTTATACACCACTTTATCAGTATGCATCCCTAGGTCTATCGTTGCTGCACATATAGGCATTTGCTTTGCGATGTTTACTGTTGTGTCTGTTCGGCGTGAACTTTGTCGTCAAAAAAATATATTCTTTTCAGACATAACTGTTACATCGTTATTCTATGTCAGGCCGAGCAACACACAGCTTCAATGCGTTGTAGAGACCTCGGACCGCTTGCTGTTGGACCATTATTGATAACTGCCCAGTAAATAAGCTTGTTATCCAATTAAGTAGAATATAAGTCAAGTCTTGCATTACTTTGTTTAACCTTTCTGCATGCAGTTCTTACTCTGGTTTCTATAGTTCTACTTTGGGTTACCTAACTCATCTCGTAACCCAATGTAGTAATTACAATATTGTATGATAGTACCCTTTATTGTCTAAAAAAAGAACCGGCAAGCTGGTTAGTTGATGCATGGTCGCTTTCTGAAAGCCTACGTTTCGAGTTAGTGGCATACCTCTCGTTGGCGTTCATTTCAATACTTCTATTATGATATGACTCTGTGAAGTGACGACAAACGTTTCCTTTGTTTTAGTACAAAACGTACGTAAATGCCTGCAATAAAAATTTGTTTTATGGCACTTGTATGATGCCACGTAAAGTGTTGGTATGCGAGAAATGCGCTTATTATATGACACAGAAAATAAGCTCATTTGCCTCTAGTAAGTTGCTTTGGTTCTACATATATGTGAAATGTATGTGTATTTACATTTTACACATACACAAAGATGTACATGTATATATAACTCTATCTATTGCTGTTTAGAGTCAACGGTCAAATTGTAAACGATAAAAAGCAATTCAAGAGCGATCTCCAGACCCAATGAGTATTATTCGTATGCACGCATATATATGTATATGTTCATTTAACATTACTGAAACAATTCCTTATCCCGAAAATTCTCTATAAACTGGTCGCTGGTCCCCGACCGTCTCAAAAATTCCTCCTAGAACTAGACTGTGAGATCAGGCGAACGGTGAAGTTGCAGTGGCTCAAACTCGAAAACAGCGTGCCAAACGCCTTCCTATACGCGCACATCTCACACGGCGGTCCGGACATCCCCTGTCTCCGTACATTAATTCCCAGACTTCGCCTCTCCCGCCTCACTGCCCTAAACAGATCATCCCACATAGGCACTCAATGGCTGCTGTCGACCGATTATCACAGAAAGGAGCTGGCGAAAACCAGCGCTCTCTGTGTGTTCGATGACACGACCATTGAAGACGCCGCACACGAGACCGAGTACTGGTCTCGTACACTACATAACACAGTCGATGGGGCTCACCTGAAACACACACACCTAACCCCTTTTACAAATGACTGGGTCAAGGGTACTCCTTACCTATCCGGTAGGGAGTACATAAACCTGATTAAGTTAAGGATCAACGCACTACCAACGCGTGCCAGACTCGCAAGGGGTCGCCCCGGGTACGACAAATTTTGTCGTCATGGGTGCAACGCTGTCGAGACGCTGGCCCACATCGCTCAAGTGTGCGATCACACCCATCGCCCTATAATCAAGCGCCACGATGACATATGTGAGCGAGTCACCCGCCTACTCCGTGCTAAAGGAATGCAGGTGGAACGAGAGCGCACCTTCCGAAGACCCGCCGCACCGGCTCGGAGACCAGACCTCGTCATAACAACACCTACGAGGGTCTGGGTCTTGGACGCCGAGGTCTGCGGTCCCTCAAGAGACCTTGCATTGGCCAGACGGGATAAGATTAGGAAATACGATATACCCGGGGTCAGGGATCAACTTCCCAGCTCGCTTCCCCATTGATTCAGGGTCCATCACCGTGTCGATGACCGGTGTATGGGAGCCCGAGTCGGTGAAGGATCTCCTGACTCTCGGGTTATCGAAGAAAAAACTGATCGACCTAACCGTCCTGGCCATGCAGGGTACCCTACGGGTCTTCCGGGCGCACCGGGACCACAAGAGCTGGGTCCGTCGCGGAGGAGGAGCAGGCGAACTCACCGGGAGGCGATTTTAAACTATTTTTTTTGGCGGGCACTGCCTCAGTGTGCAAATGTGCAATTATTGAATAAATTAAATGTTGTATTCCAATATATATATATATATATATATACATATATATGCATGCATTTTACGTACAGATGAACTACCTTACCTTAACAATGAGTTTGCGTTACGCACGCATGTTGGGTCAATGGAGCCCCCCCCCCAAATAAAGACATGTTCCGTCGCTGAACTGGTTTCCGTTGTCACATACAATAAAAAAAGGATACAGTAAAAATCCAGAACTTCTGTACTAGCCGCCGCCTATCTATAGCTCTACCAGTAGTAGTACTAGTGTATAGTACACTAGGATTGGGTGGGATATTGACCGTCGTCGGCGAGTAGACTTCGGAGGCAGCCCTCGCCCCGCAGGCCTCACTACAACGGGCAAGGCTAGCGTATAAAAGCCGGATGACGCTGATGACAGGTATCAGACACAGAAATCGTCATCAAAAAATACCCAATCATCCACTCAGCACAATGTTCGCCGTGAGTTTTTTCGTTCCGTCCGAGGACGAGCTGGCCTATGCGCCATCTCGGTTAGGCCGGTAGCCGTTGTTCAGAAATTGTGTGTTCTTGCATGCTGTCCGCTGTTCCCCAGCGACTGTCGTTTCAAGGCAGTCGCATTCTACACGCGTTGATATTTGTTCTACGCAATAGCTCACTCTGTTGATGTCGGCGCCACTTGATGCCTGAACGCGCTTATACGCATGATTAAAGTATTATTCATACCATTACTTTGTGTGCTGGTACGCGGTACCTGGCCGAAGAAGAACGCGGTTAGGACATTATTTGAAAGAAGTAAATTGGCGCATTGACTCGTCATTGTAGAGCTCCTGTAGACGTCTTGTCGAATAGTTCAAACTGAGCAACTGAACGTGATTTTCATATGTTATTATTGCAGAAGGTCGCCGTCGTTGCCCTCGCTGTGGCCGGAGCTCATGCTGGAGCTCACCTCGGAGTAGCCGCCCCCGTCGCTGCCTACGGCCACGGATACGGCCATGGTGCCGTCGTTGCTGCCGCCCCCGTTGCCGCCTACGGTCACGGATACGGCCATGCTGTCGGAGTTGCCGCCCCTGTAGCCACCTACGGCCACGGATACGGTCACGGATACGGCCACGGATATGGCCACGGTGCTGTCGTTGCCGCCGCCCCCGTTGCTAAGGTTGCTGTCGCTCCCGTTGCCTCGTACGGCCACGGCTACGGCCACGGTTACGGCCATGGCTACGGCGCCGTTGCCAAGGTGGCTGCTGCCCCGATCGTCTCGTCGTACTCGACTGTCACAAAGCACGTCGCCGCCCCCGTCGCCGTCGCTAAGGTTGCCGCTCCCGTCTACGGCCATGGCTATGGATACGGTCACGGATACGGCCACGGTGGTGTCGTCGCCGCTAAGGTTGCCGCTCCCGTCTACGGCCACGGCTACGGATACGGTCACGGAGGTGTTGTCGCCGCCCCCGTCGCCACCTACGGCCACGGATACGGACTGGGTCACAACAAGGTCTACTAAACGACACCTGCCTAACCTTTGTATTATTAGAACTATCCGATGATAGGCTCATATGTAATCTGTATAGATTGAGAGATTAATGAATAAATGTAAACGGTTTTAATAAGTTGGCGATATACATTCAATGCCGCAGCGCAAAGACTACACCTTGCGTGAAGGCACAAGCGCATGATTACGCGTGAGACTGAAGCCTACATAAGACGTAGTGGGAATTAATCACCACTATTTTGTAGATGGAGAGTGTTACAAAAGTACAAAAACATGTGAATAGTCGCTTATTTGTTTTGTGTAAAAGTTTGCGTCCCAAAGCCAAGAGCTACGTTCTAAATTTAGGCATACGATATAATTATACAAGTAAAAAAATGCACTCGGAACTGTTAATCAGATTTAGAGAGTCCCGTGATTTCTAGGCTAGGAATAATTGCTTTAAAATCAATATTTAGGTGCAGTTATGGGCTCCGTTCTCTCTAGCTTTCTCTTTCTGTTCAATCTGAAAATGACGTAGCAGTGTAGTTTAACGGGTAATTCATTTAACACTGGTAAATTTACGAATGTTCATCTAGCTTTGAAGGGCTTGTGGATATGAAATGGCCATATGCATATCCAACATAAAGTGCCGCTGTATTGCCTTATGCCAAAGTATATTCGAACTCATGGCCGTGATAATGGTTCGACTTTTGCCGACTTTCGAATATCCCTTTTTTTTAAAGATGAGAATAACTGGAAAATGCGGTTTGCACGGACACCACGGCAGGAAAGCTCAGCTGCAAATGTGGACCTCGGCAGTAGTGTGGGGCTCGGCCAAGTCGGCAAAAATCGAACCATTATCACGGCCATAAGGTCTGAGTCAGTGGAGGTCTCAAAGCGATTTGTTGTGTATCATTATATCCCCTCTGCTATCTACGACAACTCCCGAGCTC